>CM042163.1:40395395-40410395 GCA_023376005.1 Doryteuthis pealeii
AACAGATTTTTTTTATTGTCCTGTTTCCCTCTGCTGTGAGGCCATAAAAAAGATATTTGATCATTTGTTGTCGGTAATTTGTTAGGAATTTCTGTTAAATCAATCTATTCCAGATTTCAACTAAAAGGAGCACCCCAGTTCATTTAGATTTCCTTTATTTACTTGTTTATTTCTTCCTGCTATCTTCCTATTTTCCTTATTTTTTTCCCTAAATTATATATATATGAAGATCCAAAAGAACCTGTTTTATCTACTTAATTATTTAACTAATTCAATATATACATATACATATATATACACATCCATATATACACACACATGCTCATACACATGCATGCATCCACACACATACCAATATATATATATATATATATATATTATATATAATATATATATATATATGTGTGTGTGTGTGTGTCGGAATGGTCCAAGGAGACTTTAAACAGAGATTCTACTCTCATAATGAATCATTCAGGAACAAGAAAAAGAGGGCAGCTACAACGCTTGCAAACCGCGTATGGGAATACAACGACCAAGGCACTCCACATAAAATAGAGAGGAAGATATTGGAACAGCTCAAACCATATATTAATGGATCCAAGTGATTTGGACTATGCCCTGCAGAGAAATTCCGGATCCTACAAGGTCTAAATTCAATACATAAACATTTGAATACGAAATCAGAAATATTCAGAGCTTGTCCACCCAAAAATGAATTTTTATTAAGATCTTGGACTGAAATAGTAACAACAAACAATCAACCACCTTAAAAGGGAAGTCTTTCCGAACATTGTTAATATCACAAACGCACGAGAAATGCACGCGGTAAATAAAGCAAGAACGCGGTTTATAACGGATATCTATTTAGATGTCACTTCCAAGGCGATTATCTGAAGAGGGGCATGGGATGCCTTGAAACCGACGTTTTTTTTGTGTGGTTATTATTTTTTCCTCTTCTTTTTTCTTATTTCTCCTCCTTTCTTTTTTCTCTATGTTATGAATGAAATGGGCGAATAACTGTAATTTTTTTGAATATCTGTTGAGAACGAATGTTTGAACCCCTACGCTTGTATATGTATCCAATATTGTCTGTTTATCTTCCGGTGAAACATTGCAACAATGTAGCCATGTTGAATTGAAAATAAAAACCGTCACATAGAAAAATTCATATACTTAGCTTTTCTTTTCTTTTTCTTTTTTCTTTTTTCTAATTTTTAATTTTTTAATTTTTTTCAGTTGTAAAAATTAAAATGTATTAATTTAATTAGATGGACCAGTAAATAAGTAAATAAAAGATTATCTTTAATTATATATTAGGAGGATTGAACGAAAATTTAAGAAAAATATGTTTTATGAGTATTTTAAAAAAAATGTTTAAATAGATTAAATATTATATATTAATTATATATTAAAATATTGTTGCAATGTTTCACTGGAAGATAAACAGACAATATTGGGTACATATACAGACAATATTGGATACATATACAAGCAGGGGTTCAAACATTCGTTCTGAACAGATATATAAAAAAAAAAGAAATTACAGTTATTCGCCCATTTCATTCATAACATAAAGAAAAAAAAAGAGGAGAAAGAAAAAAGAAGAAGAGGAAAAAAATATAACCACACAAAAAAACTTAAGCACGTACATTTCTGATATTAATCTCTGAAGATAAAGTTCTATACTTTGAAATCGATACGACAAAAATAACATCTTTTTGTTTTTATTTTTATACGCATTGTAATTGCCTTCAAATCATATATATATATAAAAGATACATATATAAGCCACTAGTCTTGTCTAAAGCTAAAATGTAAAAAGTGCTCGATTCCTAAGTGGAGTAAATAGTAATGTTAATCCTAAAGAGTCAGACATAACTAATAATACTTTCGCTTAGTAGTTCATCAGGGCAAGTTTCTTGTCTTGAGCTACTAAGCGAAACTATTAGTAGGTATATCTGACTCATTTGGATTAACATTAACAGGGCTAGTTTAGCTCAGTCGGTAGAGTGTCGGGCTAGGGACCACAAGATTTCAGGTTCGATACCGGCCCCCATCCACTCAGCGTATGAGTAGCACAGGGCTCTGTGCAGTAGAGTGAGGAGCTGATGCCAAAACAATCAACTTGGTCTAGCGCTAGTGAAAAGGGGATAGACTCATTCGCTGTCTGGCTAATACTGACTTTAGGCCGCCCTGACGACTTTATATATATATATATATATATATATATATATATATATATATATATATATATAAGCGTACGAATGTAGTTACACATTAAGTAGACAGAAACGATGACTATCACCACTGTAATTATGCTGTGTGTGACTAGTTTGCTCAAGACATCGCTCCGGCGAGGCACCCTCCTCTCAGCATTATTCCCACGTGACAAGAAAACGCGGGAAACTGCGATAGAGAAGTCTTAATTATGTTCGACATGGAAATCCTTTGTTCATTTCTACCCATCGGCGTTTGATAGCATTTGTCAAAGATACTGGCTTCCCCGTTGGGGCATGTTTATCTATCAAACTTTGTCGTAGACATCTTAATCATATTCAACCTAATAGATTTAACTTGACTGAACCGATCATCAGAAAAAGGAGTGACGCATCGAATGAAACATGTGATAGTCTGAAAGGTGAGGGGACCGAATTGCGCAATACATTAGATTTTAATGAACAAGTTGAAATATTCAATCTAAAATTGGTATTAAACAACTGATTGTGGGTTCTTTTTCAGGTTTAATTCCATTCCTAGATTTATTCTCAAGTCATACTATTCCGTTGTTTGCTACTTTCACCCAATAATGATAACAAAATTATTTCCAATACATTTTCATACATTTTTAATTTCCTATGCATTCTTATAGTAATTTCAATTTCAATTGCATTTTTATAGTAAAAATTATTTCCCATGCATTTTTGACGTAAAAATCATTTCCAATGCATTATTATAGTAAAAATCATTACCCACGTATTTTTATAGTAAAAATAATTTACTATGCATTTTTATAGTAAAAATAATTTCCAATGCATTATTATAGTAAAAATCGTTACCCATGTATTTTTATAGTAAAAATAATTTACAATGCATTTGTATAGTAAAAATCATTACCCATGTATTTTTATAGTAAAAATAATTTCCAATGCATTATTATAGTAAAAATTATTACCCATGTATTTAATAGTAAATTAATTTACAATACATTTTTTTAATAGTAAACATAATTTACAATGCTTTTTTTATAGAAAAAAAAATCCTTTCCCATGCACTTTTGACGTAAAAATCATTTTCAATGCATTATCATAGTAAAATTCATTACCCATGTATTTTCATAGTAAAAATAATTTCCAATGCATGTTTATAGTAAAATTCATTTCCTATGTGTTTTTATTGTAAAAAAATAATTTCCAATGTCAAAACGTTCATATATATGTACCTTGACTTACGAGTTTAATTCCTCCCGATCATTGCTCAATTTCCTCGTAAATCAATTTTCCAAACTGAAATAAAATGATATGCCATTAACTCGTATCTCGCCCAAATTTTTTTTGTCATTTTTTTCAAATCAGAAAGATAAAACTGTATTATACAAAAAAGAAAAAAAAACATAATAAAATAGAATGCAATGAATTATGTGCTGTAATATGTTTAATGTTTTTTTTATAAATAATATTTTCCTTTGGTGTAATTAATTTGAGAACTAAAATGTTCTAGTGAACATAATCGTATCTAAAATCTAAAACTCTACCGTATCTCAAATTTTAGCTCACAATAAGTAAAGTAAGTAAAGTCGTCGGGGTGGCCTAATGTCGGTATCAGCCATACAGCTGGGGAGTCTATCCCCTTTTCACTAGCGGTAGACCAAGGAGATTATTTTAGAGAGAGATGAGTCACCACACCTGCCATCAGCTCCTCACTTTACGGCACATATCCCTGCGCAACCCATACACTGAGTTGTCGAGGGTCGGTATCGAACCAGAAACCTTGGGATTCCGAGCCGAACGAGCAAAAAGTCGCCCGAGTAACAGCTTATAACCCTGAAAAGTAGTAAATTAGGACACTCGTACTTCGAGGTGCAACTATAAATACATAAATGCGTTTGTGTGTGTGTGTGTGTGTCATATTCAATATATGTGCACATATATATCTAATATATATATATATATATATATATATATATATATATATGTATACGTATATTGAATGTATATATATATGCACTTATATATACATACATACATACACATATATATGCATACATATAAAGTATACATATATACGCATATATAATCATACCTGTACATACATATATAAGTTGAATATATATATATATATATATATATATATATATACATATTCATGCACATACACAGTCTCTCTCTTTATATATTTATATATATATATTATATTATTATATATATATATATAAATATGTTTCAGACAATAATGTATTCTTTTATAATGTTCATGAATATTTATTGCATATGTAAATACTGAAGGGTTTAACACGCATGCACACACACACACACACACACACGCACACACGCGCGTGCACGCACACACACGCGTGTATATATATATGTGTGTGTGTTTTAGTGGATGTGTTAGTTTGTGTGTGTGAGCTTGTGTGTCTGTTTAAGTGGATGTGTTAGTGTGTGAGCTTGTGCGTGTGTATGTATGTGTGTGTGCAAGCTTGTGTGTGTGTGTGTGTGTTAGTGCGTCTCTGTGTGTGTGGTTGTGTGTGTTAGTGTGCAAGCTTGTGTGTATGCGTGTGTGTGTGTGTGTGTGTTGAAAAGCATGCGTAGATTCTATACCTTCGTAGCCGTAGTTGCCCAGTATGTGTTTATAAACGTATGTGGAAATCCTCACAATGCAATCGATGGAGGCCCTTGAATAACCGGAAGTTCCTATTTCGGAAATCGTAGAATCAGTCATGCGCACATGATACGTTGGCCCACAAGGTCGGTGTGGTTTTGAGCGGAGACCTAGGCGGCCAAACGTTGATGAGGGCGCCCCCGCGAGCACCCGAGGCAAAATGCGATTTGAGACGCCCGTTTCTCTGATGAACAAAAGCAATTTCCAATAGCCGATACCATAAATAAATAAATGAATGAATGAATAAATAAATAGATAAATAAATAAATAAAAATAGCGCAGTGGGGTATTTGATCAATAGATTTATGGGGATATATTCAATGGGAATGTTTGGCTAATATGCCCATAAAATAACAAGTGAGTCAAGCGCTGGGCAGTCGGCAGTCACCAGCAGCAGAAGCAGTCGAAGACGAAGCGCTTTTCAGTAAAGAAATGGATTTTAGTCGAACAGAAACAAAACTAAATAGGAAATGTGATTTTGAACTGCTAAAGATTATTTCGACTACGACGACGGATTTTTCCAGCTGCCAGACGAAGAATGCGTTGGCCAACAGAGGGTCTGACTTGTGAGAAGACTGAGAACTCGCTTGTTTTTGGTTCCCTCTTGGCGGGAGCTTGTTGATTCGAAGGTCTATTTCGCCCCATAAATTATTATTTATATAAGATTCTATAAGATTTAATGTCAAGCACACAGTGTACTTTGTTTTACTCTTGACTAAAAATTAGAGATAGTATGTAAGTAGCACATGGAAAGAAATACGAGTTCAGAGATGCTTCGACAAATGGAAATCTCACTGGAGTAAGTATGTCGAATCTCAAGGGGAGAATTTGGAATAAAATGGCAAGCGTCTTGTGTTGGCCAACCGGCAAAAACTTATATTCATCAGCTCTGTACGGACACTGAATTCCGGGAGGGTTAGAGATAGTATGTAAGTAGAACATGGAAAGAAATACGAGATCAGAGATGCTTCGACAAATCGAAAAATCCCTGGTAGAATGCGTGAATAGGGTAAGACATGAAGGTTATTTCCTACATGAGTAACATGAGTGACCCAGAAAAAACAGAACCAAAATTATTTATTTATTTTCCCATTAAACTAACCCTAAACCCCAACCCTAACCCTAATCCTAACCCTAACCCTAAACACTAACCCTAACCCTTGTTGGACTTAAACTTTAAAAAAATTAAAATTAACAGTTTTATTACAAAATTTGTGGGTTCTGTTTTTCTGGGTCACCCTGTAATATTATCTTACTCAACTAGGTGAGGTTAGGGTTAGGGTTAGGGTTTAGGGTTAGGGTTAGAGTTGGGGTTAGGGTTTGGGTTTAGGGTTAGTTTAATGGGAAAATAAATAATTTGGGTTCTGTTTTTTTGGGGTCACTTTGTAATATCCTGTTACTCAACTAGGAAATAACCGACAGGAATTTCTTGCTCTCTGTAATTGTAATCTGGGGGTAATAAAATACTCATGAGTGAAAAGAAGTGGTCTTGTGTTATTACTAAAAGCCCTTAATGGCACAAGGCAAGATGTCCCTCAGCTCTCAAGTTGGTTCCAGACTTCATGACATCATAGAACTGCCAACAGCCGGACAGCTGCAGCAACAAGGTATTGAACCAGGAATCTTGGGATTCCTAGCCGAACGAGCATAAAATCGTCCGAGTAACAGGTTGTAACCCTGAAAAGTTGTAAATTATGATACTCGTATATCGAGGTACAAGTATAAATATATAAATATGTTTGTGTGTGTGTGCTCGTTCCATATAAATATATATTCATATATATATCTAATACATACACACACACATATATGCATATATATAAGGTATACATATACGCGCATATATAAACATACATTTACATACGTATATATGTTGAATGTATGTATACACACACACATATATATAAAAATGCATACACACGTCTCCCCCTCTATATGAATATACATATATATATCCATTTAATATATATATATATATATATATATATTATATATATATATATATATATATGTGTGTGTGTGTGTGTGTGTGTGTGTGTGTGTGTGTGTGTGTGTGGTGTGTGGTATTTGTGGAAAAGGTGACTTACCAGTGAAACAGGTTACAATGGTTAGTTGATGCAAGATTCACAATGATAAGGCAACGATATAACAAATATAAAGTGCTCAATACGTTGATAGAGCAAATTTATTATGATAATGGTGCACACGTGCAATCAATACAGACGTACAATCAACTGCAATTAATCAATATCTTGATTAATCCAGTGGATTTAACACTGAAGGTCCTTATGGTGAACATGAAAGAAGAAGACATATTTCAAATTCAAAAAGAGACAAATTCTCTTTTTCAAACAGGAAGAGTTTTAACCCGTTCATGGATTAAGAACCAGCTCTGAAGATGATTTTTATAAATCGAAATATTGCTCAATATTAGCTATGAATATGATATAAAATATTTTTATTCTAACAGCAGTGTATGTTTTCATATCCCCTTTATCTATTCATTTCCTTACTCTTAACTTTAAACTGAAGGCGTTTGTTTTATTCATTTTTCGTGAGTACATAAGTTTTTAAAACTCAATTTTTTAAACCCATTTTTCTAGAACGCATTTTGTTCTATTTAACCCATAGATGGGACCCTAACAGATACTAACATTCCGGGTCAGAGTGGATCTGGGAGCCATGGGGATGAAGGGGTGTTTCATATTCCACAGACCTTCAGGACCGGAACCTCACCATCAGTTAGTTTAATGTGATATCCAGGACATGAAGACCCACAGCCACCTCCTTCTAGCCCCCATTTGATTAAAAGGATTGGGGCTTGCCATAAGGACAATTGGGATCATATAGGCGCTCGGGCTTGACGTGACCAGCTGATTGATTGGAGGGGGCCTCTCCGACCGCCCTTCTAGCCTAAGTAAAGGCCAAAGTAGGGGTGTTACATGTCATGGACTGCTCATCTACCAGGATTCAGTCCTTAAGCATCACGGGTCACTACCAACAGTCAACAGGTGCCCCCATTTTTGGGTCTTACCCCTATGCAGAGGTGCAGTCGGTGTATTCAAACTTTTTGTAAAGTTTTTAAGTGCGATCCTTGGCCAGTTCAAAAGGGCTTAAAGAAAGTCCTGTATTATGGAATCCTTTGGTAAGCGAATAAGTCCTATCCTACGTATTGGTAAAGGTCAAGTGTTTTAATACTATGTCCGTCGTCAAAGAATGTCAACGTAATTATGACCAGTAAGGTCGGTTTAAGTATTGTATCAACCTCAGAGTACCGCCAGTGATTGGCCAAGAGATAGATCACATAATTCTGGCCGAGTTTATAAGTATGGGCGAGGATCTAGCACACACCTTATATCTAGAAAAATCTCAACACTTTTAAATGATGTAAAAATAATTGGGAATGAACAATAAACTTTTCTGTGATTTCTAAATATTTTGGAGAGCTTACCCTTGGGATTACCCACGTAAAAGAGTATAGAAATAAAATAAGTTCTGACTGACTATACTGACTCGTGGAAGAATGGGACATTTTGAACATAGAAAAGAATATTCGACGTATTGACCCTCGGCCCTTTTCCTTGATCATTGAGCTAACACCCCGAGCTATCTTTCTGTTGGTCATAATGTCAGTTCATTCTATTCGTCCTATTTTCTTTTTATTTCTTCTCTCTATCTGCTAGTTTTCACCCTCGTTTAGAAAGGTGTCCAGTTTTATTCCCTCTTGTGGGAAGTGGGGGGTGGTGGTGCTAGTGGGTAAAACTAATTAAAAAAATCCCCGCTGTTTGATTTTGTCTGCACTCTGAAGGTCGGGCGCTCAAATTTGGAGTCCAGCAGACATTTTGATGGCATATATGTCTCGGCAATATTCGCAACTACACGCGAGAGTAACGTTCGATAACGAGACTCGGAGCGAGAACGGAACGATACGCCAGAAGGGGTCTATTCTTGGCGTCAAATCAGGAACAGTTGACTCAGTGTGGGGCATTATCAGCACCGCTGTTGGAATTTAAAGCAATTCAGGCCTTTAATATTTGAACTGATCCACTCACGGTCTTGTGTCATTTTCCCCCTTCTATCTCATTATTTTTTTATAGGCATAATTATTCATTTAGGTCATTCAGCGATATTTGATGGCTGTTTTTGTAGAACAAGTGACAACAAGTCCCCTCACTAAAGCTGCTGATTTCACTAGTCTACGAAGCCATTTTTGATATCACTTTCCGCTTTTAAGGATCTTTTACAAAGAGTAATTTTGCATGATCTTTATTTATCTCTTCTCATTCAGTAGAGCGTTCGGCTACAAACCACAAGGTTCCGAGTTCGATACCGGCCCTCGCCAACTTTGCCAGCGCGTGAGTAGCACAGGGATCTGTGCGGTAAAGTAAGGAGCTGGTGGTAGGTGTGGCGCTTCACCTCAGATGCAAAAACAATCTCCTTGGTCTAGCGCTAGTGAAAAGGGGATAGACTCCCTCGCTGATTGGCTGATACCGACTTTAGGCCACCCTGACGACTTTACTTACTTTTACTTATTGTCGTATGGAGCTTCCTTTTTTATATTTGCGAATATATTTATGGGATATTTGAAATATTTAGAAGGAATTAAGGAGGAGAGAAGAGGAGCTCTTGAAGTAGATTTGATGTACGAGAAGAGGGTCCCTTTGGTTTAAATCCAAAGTTTTTCTTCTCCTAGATCGCTCGCCATAACAACGTTAAATAGCCCAGTCTGCCCTGCTATTTACCCATAGCTGGAGGGAAGATAGTTGGATTCGTACATTTTCCAAGGGTATTAGCGCCCTATGAAATCCAAACAACTGCGTCCAGGATTTGAACTCGTCTCGCCGTCTCCATTTCCTACAACGGTACCCATTACACCACGCACCTTCAACTATATTTAATTCTCTTTTGATGCTTTTTCCTCTATTCCTTAAAACAGTTGTAACGAGTACGATCTGTTAACATTGGTATTATACTTACTTGTTTTGGTCTTGATTTGATGTAAAATAACGTTTATTACGGTTAAATATATTTTTCTGAATTTGCAGGCTGGAACGTAATCCCCTCTCTAACATGTTTTGTATATTTTAATGTTGTATACCCCTTTACTTCTTACTTCTATTCTTCTTCTGGCGTCTTTGATATCTTCTCTTCTGGCGTCTTCTTCTAACGTCTGGACTACTAGCGTCTTGGTGGTCGGTCGTACTCAACTCATTTCTCCTTATAGATCAGTCTTGTTACCAAGACATTCACCAACCACAAAACTGTGTTATTTTCTTAAGCGTTTATTTACTTAACTATGCATTTCATGTAACTAAATATCTGACTAACATAACGAGCTTATGTAGTGAGTTCCAGTTAAGGCAGGACATCTCTGCCCGACGTCTAACTGAAAACTGAGGACCCAACCAGGTCCCACGTGACTTCACGTATTTCGCGGGCTTTCTGTACTATTCCATGGAAAGTCCCGTCCGTGATATGAAAAGGGCCATCCCTTTAGAAATACAGGGGATTGACAATAATCTTATGCAACCGCATAGATTATGTAACACTAAGACAGTTGACTTTTCACACATTATCTTTTATTCAATGTTTTAAGATACAAACTATCAATAAAGTTCACAATCATTTTAAGCAGGTAAACACTTCATATTTAGTAGCAATGGACCTTCCTGGGACAATGAATAATAGAGAAGTTCGGCGAGAAATTGCCATGGATATCCGTGCTCATTGCCTGACATAATGGTGATGATGATGATGATAATGATGATGAGCAATTTTTTTTTTTTGTTTTGTTTGGTTTGTTTTGTTTTACGGCATATCAACCTCAGTGGGTCATTTAATGCCGATAAAGTTTTGAAATAAATCAATTCTTAATGGATAATATAATTTTTTTAATAAATACATTTTTCTATTTAACCCATAGATGGGACCCTAACAGGTACTACCACTCCGGGTCAGAGTGGACCAGGGAGCAATGGTGATGAAGGGGTGCTCCACATTCCCCAAACCTCCAAAACTGGAACCTCACCATCAGATAGAGTTTAACGTCATTCCCAGGACATGTAGACCCGCAGCCACCGCCTTCTAGCACCCATACGATAAAAAGGGGGTGGGACTTGCCATAAGGGCAATATGGTTGGGAAAATCATATAGGTGCCAGGGCTTGACGTGACCAGCCGACTGATCGGAGGAGGCCTCTCCGATCACCCGTCTAGCTCAAGAAAAGCCTAAAGTGGAATATTGCAGGTCATGGACTGCTCATCCACCTGGGCTCTATCCTTAAGCATCACGGGTCGCCACCCACGGCCAACAGGTGGCCCCATTGGGGGAGTCTTACTCCTCTGCAGATATGCAGTCGGTGCATTCTAACGCCCAGCCGACAGGGCGGAGCAATGTTTTAAGAGCTAACGTATTAATAAAGTTCACAATCCTTTTAAACAGGTAAATATTTCATATATAATTGTAATACCCACATGAGCAGGATGCGACACTTGGTCAGTTTCTTGAACGGAGTTTAACAGATTTGAATTCAGAGTTTTCCTTCTCCCAAGACGCTTGTCATACCAAGGTTAATGAGTCCAGTCTGCCCCACTATTTACCCATAAATGGAGGGAGAGAATAGTTGGAATCATACCTTCTCAAAGGGTAGTAGCGCTGTGTGAACAATTTGAACTGGTGTCACCCTGTTCAATTCCGACGACGATAACCATTACACAGCAAGCGCCTCCACGAGCTAGGTACTAATTTACTATAATGATTTACTTCCACTTTGTACCAATACTGCTGGAAAAGGCATGAATCCATATTTTCCTTCCTACCAAGCTGTGGTACAAATAGCAAGGGAGACTGGTTGGCAACAAGATTCATAATCCTCCTCTTGCTCATCTTGCACCTCCTCCTCCTCCTCTTCATCATCATCATCATCAGCAGCAGCAGCAGCAAGTCAAATGGCGCGTATTTTCATGACTCTTTCATATTACCTGTCCCTATCGGGCATCGTTCCAGGCAGGTTGTCCCCACGACATCTGGTATCCGTACAGAGCTAATCTATGTAAGTTCTTGCTGGTCGGCCTACACAGGTGTGTCCATGTGTAGGTGTCCATAGGAGAACGTCCTCACTTCCCCAGCTGTGTCCAGCATGTCTTGTTCGTCTAACTTGGATGATTGGTGTGATAGGAGGTAAGTGGCCATACAGCTGCTTTCTTTAAGATGCCGCTTCCAGGATTTGTTCAGGATAACATGCAGAATTCTTGTGTAGTTCCCATCTTGTTTTTTATCAAAGCATTTTGTTAAAGTCAAGGTGCAGCCATATAGTAGCACTGATACGGTTACAGCTTGGAATAATTCTCACTTTATCTTATCAGAGATACCAGATTTCCTTACGATCAACAATCTATCTATAACAGCCTTTCTTATGCGTTATATTGACATCGCTTTCTGTAGATGAGATATTACTACCTAGGTATTTGAACTGGTCTACTAGTTTCAGATGCTCTACCATAAACTGTGGAGATGTCTCACTCTTCTTTAAAGACATGGACTGTTATAAGTTTAAGAGAAGGAAATACACTGGTATATTGACTTACGAGTTTAAATCCTTTTGCTCGTAACTTAGTTTACTTATATATATCTACCAACCCCTCCGCACGAGCAGGATGTGACACATGGTTAATTTCTTATGCGCAGTTCAACAGGTTTGAATTCAGAGTTTGTCTTCTACTAGACTGGTTACCTAGCTTAGGTTAAAGAACGCCGTCTGCCATACTATTTACCCACAGCTGGAAGGAGAGTGGCTGGATGCATACCTTTCCCAAGGTTATTAGCGCTATGTGAAATGCAAACTATTTCGTCCAGGATTTGAACTCGGACCAACGCGTCCATTTCCTACGTTTCTAACTATTACACCACGCAGTTTGCTTGTATATCAATTTCTTCTATATCAAAACAATTTTCCCCGTTGAAATGAAATAAAAAAGACATCCTAATGATTTGTGACGTTTTTTGTTTCTGATTATAGAAGTAACTCTATATTGTATGAAACATAATTGAATATAACGAATCTTATTATAATGGAGATTGTGTGTTTTTCTGTCTGTAACCGAAACTATATTCCTACTCAAGTCACAATTCTCTTAGAATTGACATCACATTCTCCATGAGTTTATTTTTATTTAACCTCAATTATTAATAAAATTGTCTTACATTATTAATACTGTTAACTATGTCTACATACTGACAACATGCAATTATATTTATATATACAACAAAATACTGGTTTACAGTGTAAACAGGAAGGCTAATTTGCATATTAATATTAAAAAATCGAATTTAATAAATATGTGCTTAGTATTATTGATTTCTAACTGTTTGGTTTTATTTTAATGAATATAAGCAAAAATCTCTTCCATGAATCTGAAATGAAATCCATTAACAAGATAAAATAACTGTCATTTTATTCTTTACTTAAATACTTAAATTAGAAAAAATAACAATGAAAGACGAGAGTGATGGAAGAGTAAGTTTCAGTTGTTCCATTTTTTATTATACTCCCTCTGTTTCAAATCTTTTATTATACTCCCTCTGTTTCAAATCTTTTTATCTGTATTCTTATTTAGTTTCATTAGCCTTTCTAATTTAATACAATATTTTATTACATTAAAACTTAAATACCTGCACCCGGAGGGTGCATATATTTGCTAGTTATGTATAATATATGATTTTATGTGCATTTTTATATACATGATATTATTTGGCGTGATAGATTTGGAAACTGGAATAATTTTAGTGAACTTATTAACACTAGGGAAAACTGTGGATATACCAGGATATGATCATTTGGCTATTACAACGATTAATATGTCTATTGCATACTGGGGTTTTCACTAACCCAAATCAGCATAACGTTATATACCTTTCTTACTTCTTACTCTTGTCGTCTTTTCTTCTGGCCGGCTTTGGTATTCTATCTTCTAGCATCTTAGTCTGGTCTCTTTTAAAGGTCTGGTGTTGACTTTCTTGGGGACGTCAGGTCTGGTTTCTGTTAGGGATCGCTCTTTATTAGAAGCCCTGTGTTATTGTTAGTTTTTAGGTAATAAACACAAGACTTCGATTTACGTTGATGTTACTTTATTTATAAATCCCCAAACCAGACAATCTGCGCAGATAACAGGATGTGCATAGAAATGCGACTTACACCTTCGAGTTCCTACCTGCTAACTGACTGAGTTACTTAGTATCCTTAAACCGGAAGAGGGTCTTCTATCCTTCCGGTTCTCACGATTCATCCCCGGAAGGCCATCAGCTGTACTAATCGCAATTATGATTCTACACTACCTTAAAAACTATTAGGGAACCAATAATTATGTAACATGTCTACTTAAGAGCTATTGCAAGATAGTTCAATAAAGATAGTGTAAAATGTATAATAATCTCTGGCAAATTTATTTCTTTTGTCTTTCTCTTCTTTTCCCCTTCTTTTTCTATTTTACTTTTTCTATATTTCTTTTCAGCTTTTTTTCTATTTCATGGAAACAGACGATAAGTAATATCGCTTCCTATCTTTCACCTTTCTTTCCTTTTGCCTTTTCTTTTTCTTTTCATTCCTTCTTTTTCCCTCTGCCGTGTAGCACGTTCTTTTTCTTCCCTTTCTTTCCTCACAATTACAACGATATGATCCATTATTTATCTGAGGTGATAACAGGACGTGTTACACGTATGTAGGTACTAGCATATTAATATATAGATAAGCATATCTGAAGCTCGCTCGTACCTCAAATTTTAACCCTCAACACAAAGCAAAAAATCGACCAAGTGTCAGCTCGTATCTCAGAAAAAAAACTCGTAAGTTGAGACACTCGTAAGTCAAGGTACCACTGTATTATATATTTACCAACCCCTCCGTACGAGCAGGATGTGACACAAGGTCAATTTATTAAGTGGAGTTTAGCAGGTTTGAATTCAGAGTTTTCCTTCTCCTAGACTGGTTACCTAGACAAGGTTAAAGATCCCAGTCTGCCCTGCTATTTACCCATAGCTGGAGGGAGAATTGGATTCATACCTTTCCCAAGGGTATTAGCGCTATGTGAAATTCAAACAGCTTCATCCAGGAATTGAACTCGGGGC
>CM042163.1:40415395-40436753 GCA_023376005.1 Doryteuthis pealeii
TCTATCTCTCTCTCTCTCTCTTTCTCTTTCTCTCTCTCTCATGCCTAAATTAGTATCCTTCACTTCACTCTATTAGCTCTTATCTTCTCTCTTTTGATATACAGCGATTTCCGCCATCTTGGCCTGCTTCGGTCACTTTTTTGCCTGTGTATATCTGAAGCACTTCCGAAATTATGTTCTCTGTCGGCCACTCTGGATATTATCGCCTGCAACAGTTCGCTTTCAGATTCTTTTCAGCTGTTTCCAGTTCTCTTAAAACAGACAACTTCGTCAATTCATTTTGGTATCTCTTCTATCTTTCGTCTCACTTTTTTGTTTTGTATCGTTTTTTCTTTGACGTTTTTTTTGTTAGTTGTTTTTAATAGCAATTAAGAGAGTCCCATCCTCCTCATCCTGTGCCAAGATAGATAGATAGCACGTGCAAAATAACACGGGCCCCTGTTTTCCGCAGATGAATAGAAGAGAGAGAGAGAGAGAGAAGAGAGAGAGAGAGAGAGAGAGAGAGAGAGAGAGAGAGAGAGAGAGAGTACGCGTGCGCGACGATTACGTGAATCAGCACGAAGAGGCCCGCGTATTTGTGCTCTTAGATTTATTAAGGCCCGTTTTTTTTTTTTTATTTATGTTTGGTTATCGTGAGTGGTAAGTGTAAAAGGGAAAAAGGTTTCGCAAACGTACGTGTCTGTCTTAATATTATGCTCGTAAACGTTTTAGCGTACCCTCAAGAGAGATATACAGAAAAGATATGGTAGCATCCTTGGGTGTACTGTGAACTTGTGTGTGCTGGGTTGGGTTGGGTTGGTGGTTATTGGTTACACGCAGAGAGAGTTAGAGTGAAGGCTCTTCTTTTGACTGTTACTATAAATAGAAAACAGTACTTATTTATATATATACAAGCACAGGAGTAAAGATTTAAAAGTTGGAAAATATGCTGACCTAGATCAAGACAAAAGTGATCACCCTGTCTGCAGAACTTAGAAATACGCTGACTGTATTCACCTGGAGGTGCTCGTCGTGAAACGGTTATCGGCACTATTGAACTTTCTTGGCCGTTTCTCTTTCGTCTTGATTTGCTGGAACATGGTTCAGTTAATCATTATATATATCTACCAACCCCTCCGCACGAGCAGGATGTGACACAAGCTCAAAAATTGACCTAGTCTCTGCTCGTAACTCGAAATCTCGTAAGTTGGGCCACTCGTAAGTCAAAGTACCATTGTATGTATTTACCAACCCCTCCACACGAGCAGGATGTGACACAAGGTCAATTTCTTAAGCGGAGTCCAACAGGTTTGAATTTAGAGTTTTCCTTCTCCTAGACCGGTTGCCTAACCATGGTTAAAGAGTCCAGACTGCCCTACTATTTATCCATAGCTGGAGGGAGAGTTGGATTCATACCTTTCCCAAGGGTATTAGCGCTAAGTGAAATGCAATTACCAAGTCCAGGATTTGAACTCGGGGCAACGAGTCCATTTCCCATGACTTTAACCATTACACCACGCGCTTCCTTAGTTTATTATAGCATGAAAAATAAGGCCATTAAGCGTTAGGGTACCATGTATGGGTTAAATAAATTAAAAATGAGTTTTGAAAAATGTGTTTAAAAAAGTCCAAATTATATTAAAACATTCTTTGTCCTGTCTGCAGAACTTAGAAATACGTTGATTGTTTTCACCTAGAGATGCTTGTTGTGTAACGGTTATCGGTACTCTTGATCTTTTTCGGCTGTTTCTCTTTAGTTTAATAGTTTAAAAAATGAGTTTTAATAATATGTTTTAAAAAGTTCAAGTTATATAAAACATTCATTGGTCCTGTCTGCAAAACTTAGAAATATGCTGAATGTATCCACCTGGAGGTTCTCGTCGTAAAACGGCTATCGGCACTCTTGAACTTTCTTGGCCGTTTCTCTTTCGTCTTGTTTTGTTGTAGCAGTGTTCAAATAATCATTATAGCATGACATATAAGGCCATTAAGCGTTAGGGTACCATGCATGGGTACATATGGGTACCACGTATGTGTTACATAGTTTAAAAAATGAGTTTTAATAATATGTTTTAAAAAGTCCAAATTATATTAAAACATTCATTGATTCTGTCTTCAAAACTTAGAATACGCTGACTGTATCCAGCTGGATGTGTTCGTAGTGAAACGGTTATCGGCACTCTTGAACTTTCTTTGCCGTTTCTCTTTCGTCTTGTTTTGTTGGAGAAGTGTTCGGTAAATGGTTATGGATTGAAAAATAAGACCATTAAGCGTTGGGGTACCACGTATGTGTTACATAGATTAAAAAATTAGTTTTAATAATATGTTTAAAAAAGTTCAAGTTATATCAAAACATTCATTGGTCCTGTCTGCAAAACTTAGAAATACGCTGAATGTATCCACCAGGAGGTTCTCGTCGTAAAACGGCTATCGGCACTCTTGAACTTTCCTAGCCATTTCTCTTCAAAGTTCAAATTATATTAAAACATTCATTGATTCTGTCTGCAAAACTTAGAATACGCTGACTGTATCCAGCTGGACGTGTTCGTGTTGAAACGGTTATGGGTACTCAGGAACTTTCTTGGTCGTTTCTCTTTCGTATTGTTTTGTTGGAGCAGTGTTCAAATAATCATTATAGCATGGAAAATAAGACCATTAAGCATTAGGGTACCATGCATGGGTTAAATAGATAAAAATGAGTTAAAAATGTGTTTTAAAAAGTTCAAATTATATTAAAACATTCATTGATTCTGTCTTCAAAACTTAGAATACGCTGACTGTATCCAGCTGGATGTGTTCGTAGTGAAACGGTTATCGGCACTCTTGAACTTTCTTGGCCGTTTCTTTTTCGTCTTCATTTGCTGGAGCAGTGTTCGGTAAATGGTTATGGCTTGAAAAATAAGATCATTAAGCGTTAGGGTACCACGTATGTGTTTACATAGTTTAAAAAATGAGTTTTAATAATATGTTTAAAAATGTTCAAATTATATTAAAACATTCAGAAATTAATTTGCATTGATATTGTTGTTGGCACCTTTCCGCCCACTAAAGACGATGGCGTAGTGTCCAAAATAAATAAATGAATAAATAAATAAAGTATCTGCATCTGCGCAAGTGACTCTGCAGGCCAATTCCTGAGTGACAGTTTTTGGTGCACTGAAAGCACACAAATTGTGATGCCTTCTTGAGCTGCTTTTTTTCTCCCTCTTTCTGTCTCACTTTGCTGTTGAGGCTACTCTCCTCTCCTCCTCACACCTCTCCGTGCCTTGCTTAACGTTAAGGCGCCAGGCCGCTCTATTTTTTGCATCTACCTCCCACGTGTTTGTATCAATATGGGATATCCTCATGTCTCTCCTGCAGACATCTTTAAATCGTCGGCGTGGTCTACCTACCGACCTGGAGCCTTCTATTAATTCGCCGTACAAAATATTTTTTGGAATGAGGCCATTGTCCATACATTAGATATTATACGCCAATATTTATAAACACATTTGGTCTTTTGATATTTAGGCAAAATATTCAAAATTTTCCTCGACCTCCTTCATGTATTTCTTGTCGGACTCGGGAACCACCTCCCCGAATTTGGGAACCTTCTCTTTGAACTCAGAAATCTTCATATCGTAATTGGGAGCCTTAACAGAACTTCGAACCTAACCTTTCATTATGTATAAACCTAATGGTCTATTTTACCTAGAATATTTACCTTTATACTTATGTGGGATTTTTTTTATATTGCATTTCTTTTATTTTCTCATTCTACTAAGCATGACTGGGCACAAGTGTTAAGTCATGCATGATATATTTTTTTAATAAATCGTACCTGGATGTTTTCAACAAATGTGATATCATTTGAGATGTACAAAGTATTTTTTTTTTAAAGTTCATATTATTTGAGATGTATAGAAAGTTACAGAAACATTCATAGAATAACATTTTTAAAAATTCCTGAAATAGCCTAAGGGTTGACATGCCGTAAAATCCAACCAACATACCAACAAATCGTACTATAACGTTCACTTTCGGACTACATGAAAGCTATGAACCTTCTAATCTTTCAGCTATTACTTCGAGTTAGCAAATATATGCATCTATCTATCTATCTATCTATCTATCTATATATCTCTTCTTTAACCCTTTCTATCTTTTTTAAAACCCTCTCTTTTCTTAAACTCTTCCTCCCTCTCTCTCTTTTCTATAATTTTCTCACCTTTTTTCTTTCTCTCTATCTCTCTCTGTGTCTGTCTTTATATATTTATCTTACTTTCTCCCTTCTATTTCCTCTATCTATTCTAAGCCCATTTAAAAAATCTTTTTAAAATCTTTCTATCTCTCTTTTTTCTATAATTCTCTCTCTTTCTTTCCCCCCTCTCTCTCTCTCTCTCTTAATATGTTTCTGTTTTTCTCCTTTCTGTCTTTTTTCTCTATCTATTTAAGTCCATTTAAACTCTTTCAATGTATCTATTTCCTCTCAACTCTTCTCTCGTTTTAAACTCTTCTTCTTATTACTCTTTCTCTTCTCTCTTTTCTATGATTGTCTTTCTCTCCCCCCCCCCTCTCTCTCAATATGTTACTCTTTTTCCCTTCTGTCTTTCTCTGCTATCTATTTTAAGCCCATTTAAACTATTCATCTATTTATCCTCTTTAACTCTCTTTTCTCAAATTCATCCTCTCTGCCTCTTTTCTATGATTCTCTCTCTCTCTCTCTCTCCCCCCTCTCTCTCTCTCTCTCTCTCTCCCTCGAATAAGTTTCTCTTATTCCTCCCTTATGTCTTTCCTCCGTTTATGACTTACATTTTAAGCCTATTTAAAATCCCATTGACACGCAATGAAAATCCAACATAGGTTTATTGCCGTCTTTCTCTCTCTCTCTCTCTTTCTCTTTCTCTCTCCCTCTCTCTCTCTCTTTCTCTTTCCCTCTCCCCTCTCTCTCTCTGCAATGTGGACAAATCTTTGTGCCGACTTTTTTTCTTCTTCTCTTTTTTCAATTTCCTTCTTTGAAAAATATCAAAGTAAACGTAACAAACAAGAAAAGAAAGAAAGAAAACGGAAAAGTTGGGAAGGAATCTTCGAGAAAACTTTGAGAATTTAAAACCGATCATTTTCTTCGCGGTTAAAACGGTTGGCAGCCAAAAACAAATCTGATAGCAAAACAGCCGACGTGTTTTCTATCTCCTTCCAATTTATCGTCCCCATCTTTTTTCGAGACATCTTCCCCTTGATTAATTTCTCAGCCATTTTTTTTCTTGCTTTGGTTTTATTTTTCCGCGGTGGTTTTCTTCTTTTAAGTCTGTTTTTAACTATTAAAGTATCTTAATACATAGATATCTATCTATCAGTCTATCTATTTATCTATCAATAAAAATCCAACCCCCCTTTCTCTCGCACTTCCTCCCCCTCTCTCCTCATTCCTTTTTTAAAAACAAATTTTAATAAATACATGTTCGGTATTATATATTTATATATAGTTTATTCTATTTTAATATGTTTAAAATTATCAGAGCTAAGTTTCCATATAAAAATGTCAATATCTATCTATCTATCTATCTATTCTACTCTATCAACACAAATTCAATCCACATCTCTCTCTGCACCCCCTCTTCTCTTCTTTCTTGCACACATACACACGCAAACACAACACATATGTATTATTAATAATGGAGATTCGCTTCCGGTTTTTGTCTATAACAAAAACTATGTCACTGCTTATGTCACATTACCCAAAATCGTCATAACATAGAATAAATACACTCAAAAATTTGAACATGCAGCATTAGACAGTCCTCATTGTTTTTTAAAACAAGTTTTAATAAATACATGACTGATATTAATATATCTATGTCTATAGTTTGTTTTATTTTAATACATATTTAAAGTTTACATTTCAAAATTGTTTATTATTTTTTTACTCCTTTAATGAATTTGATGATTTTACTTACTTAGGGTACAAACTCACTGACATTGAATTTTATACTCCCACTCCTCAGGCTATATGTTTCAAAAATCTATTTTTACATCGCCCGGAGGGTGTTTTTTATTTTGCTAGTATATATAGTATCCAATTGCCGCTTTAACTTTTTCGTTGCAGTGAAAGTAAATTATCCCAAAGTGCTCAATATATTAAAAAAGATGCATCAATAACAATCTATTATTATTGAAGATTTGGTGTCTATTTGTCTGTGACTGCAACTACGTCTCTGCTTACGTCATCTTACCCAAAATGGGCATAACATAGAATAAATACACTGGAAATTTGAGCAAGCAACCTCATTAGTTTTTAAAACAAGTTCTAATAAATACATGTCCGGTATTATATATTAATAAATCTAATGATTTTATTTATGATATAAACCCTTTAACATTGGATTTTTAATTCCCAACTACCTCAGGCAATGTTTTTCGAAAATTGATTTTTTACCTTCATCAGAGTCAGAATTTTTTATTTAATTTTTTAATTCCATTCTTGTCTCCAACTCAAAAAAAAAAAAATTCTACTGATGAAGGTCGGCAAAATCTGTGTGCGAACATTTTATGGATTTTTCCTATTATTATTATCTCCATCATTTCAACTCCATCTGATTATTTTCAAATAATAATAATAACGTAAAATCCGTATACATTTTGATAAAACAAACACATGTGTAGTTGAATATTGATTAAAAGTGATATCGATAAAATTCATTTTTATCCATCTACATTCTTTTCTTTACCATATATATATATATATATATATAAGATAATATATATATATGTGGTTGTGTGTGTGTGTGTGTGTGTGTGTGTGTGTGTGTGTATTAAAATAAATTAAAATGATCAAGCTAAGGTGCAAGATCCTTCAGTATTTTTAACCATTTATCTATTTTCTTTTAACCGTCTCGCATTTTTATTTAACTGTCTCCACAATTTATTTAACCCTTCTTATCTAACTTATCGAAGGAGACAACTATGTTTGACCATACCACAAGAAGTGAACAATGTATTTCATCTTTTATTTATTTTCATAACCCTGTTCAATAGTATTCTTTAATATCTGTGTTTTCTTTCTTTTTTTTTTGTTTATCTAACCACAGAAATAGAACTCTGGGCCAGGAGTTGATATACAACCTGACATTCTATTTCGTCACCGAAACACTTGGAGAATTCTTCGTCTCGTGTAACAACGTACGGCATCTCTTTTGAGTGTTTTCCTGGGCGTGAACGCGTGAAAAGCTTTTGCAGGATCCGTGATGGAAAATTCATTGAAGGATTGGCCAAGCGCTTGCCGGCCGTGTCAAAATGGCACGCGCCTTTCATCGGGCAGGCTTTTAATCTCGTTCCGCGCTATTGGCTCAAATCGACAGCCAGGAAAAGACAACTTTCTTTTAGCCTTTAAACTCACTCAATGATTTTCGCTCTTCTCACTTTCTAACACCCCCACCCCACACCCACCCCAATCTCCGACCCCTCTGCTCCCCACCACCACGTTTTACCCGGTCCCCGGGGAGACACACATCGAAAACTGAGACACACTCTTACTTCTACTTATCTTTCGCTTCTTTTCCTTTTTTTTTTCTATTTTGTATTTTTTTTGTTTTGTTTTTGTCACTTTTACTTTGTTTTCTTGTTTTTGTTTCTGTTTCTCCTACTCCTGAGCATTTGTTGTTGTTGTTGTTTTTGTTGTTGTTGTTGTTGTTGTGCGTAGACGTTACATTCTTCTTCTTCTTTTTCTTCTTCTTCTCTTCTTTTTTTTTGTTTTATTTTATTTTTCGATTCCCTTATCCGTTTCCTTCTTCACCCCGCTCATCTTGTTGTTGTTGTTGTTGTTGTTGTTGTTATTCTTCTTCTTCTTCTTCTTCTTCTTCTTCTTCTTCTTCTTCTTCTTCTTCTTCTCAATAATTGTAAATATTCTAATTCGGTTCTTTTTCTCCTTTTTATATTTCGTCTTTTTGTTGGAAAATCTTTTCTGTTTTTTTAATTGAAAATTCTTCTTTTCTTCTTCTTCTTCTTCTTCTTCTTCTTCTTCTTCTTCTTCTTCTTCTTCTTCTTCTTCTTCTTCTTCTTCAAATTTTTATTTCCACTTTCCTTCTTCTTCTTCTTCTTCTTCTTCTTCTTCTCTTCTTCTTCTTCTTCTTCTTCTTCTTAAAAAAACAAACTTTTTAATTTCATTTTTTAATGACCACTTTTTGTTTCACAAGTGTCCTTTTGCCTGATTTTTGTTATGTCCATACGAATCAATGTATAATAGCAACATGTACAGAAATAGAAATAGTTAGATAAGTAGATAGTTGTTGTTTGTTGTTGTGCTGTTCTTCTTCTTCTTCTTCTTCTTCTTCTTCTTCTTCTTCTTCTTCTTCTTCTTCTTCTTCTTCTTCTTCTTCTTCAAACTTTTTCATTGTTTTTTAATCTCCTTAATATCTTGATTAACAACTATGCCTTTACTTGTCTTCTTTTACTTCCTATTTTCTTTATCTTTGCTTTATCATTCTTTCATTCACATCAAAAATCCTGTATTTCATTTTCCGTCTTTTGTTCTTCCTTTTTATTGTATCGGTTTCTCTCTTCATTTTCTTTTGATATTTTCTATAATATATTTTTCTCTTCTTATACTTTCACACATCAAATCGACCTCCCCCTCTCTCTCTCTCTTTCTTTCTCTCTCTTTCTTTCATCTTCTTGTAGGTCTTCTTTTTCTTCCTTTATTTCTCTTTTCAACAGATTTTACAATTATTTTAAACAGATAAACACTTCACACGTAGTTGCAGTAGCAATGTTTTAAGAGCTTTTGTATTAATAATGTTAATAATAATAATTTTAAACTAGCAGGACCTGTGGATATATCAAAGTGTGATAATGTAATTATTACAACGTTTGATATGTTTATTTAAGAGCTATTAAAAATACTTCAGTATGTAAAAAGTATAATAATCTTAATTTAACTCTCTCTCACTCTGTCCTGGGAATGACGTTAAACTCTATCTGATGGTGAGGTTCCAGTTTTGGAGGTTTGGGGAATGTGGAGCACCCCTTCATCACCATTGCTCCCTGGTCCACTCTGACCCGGAGTGGTAGTACCTGTTAGGGTCCCATCTATGGGTTAAATAGAAAAATGTATTAATGAAAAAATTGTATTATCCATGAAGAATTGATTTATTTCAAAACTTTATCGGCATTAAATGACCCACTAAGGTTGATATGCCGTAAAACAAAACAAACCAAAGCAAACTCTCTCTTTTTTTCTTTCCTTCTTTTCATCGTCGATTGAAACAGATTAGTGTTATTTTTTTCGCGTTCTCACCCCCTCTCTTTATATTTCTACTCTGTTTCTTTTTTTCTTATCATATTTGTTCTGTGTAGCATGCCCTTTCTTTCTTTATTATAAATAAAACGGAATGGTCCATTATCTAGCTGATGTGACGACACTCATAAGAAATAAGAATAATTCGGCGGATAAGTGACACCAGATAATGAGTATTTAAATTTTTGCATTTCCTCTATGACTCATAAGAAATAAGAACAATTCGGCGGATAAGTGACACCAGATAATGAGTATTTAAATTTTTGCATTTACTCTATGACTCATAAGAAATAAGAATAATTCGGCGGATAAGTGACACCAGATAATGAGTATTTAAATTTTTGCATTTCCTCTATGACTCATTTTTAACCAGAAGGTGTTGCAAGATGATAATGGACGGAAGATTAAGGAACAGCAGTATTGATATATAGATAGGTAAACACTTCATACTTATTTGCTATACAAATGTTTTAAGAACATGCGTTTTCATGTAGTTATAAATAATTCTATACATCATTTCAAGCGGATTTATTTGACTCATAGATGAACTTTAAAAGGTACTCTCACTCCGAGTCACAGTGTAACTGGGGGTAAAGGCAATGAAAAGGTTGACTCAACACTCCCAAGAGCTCCATAATTAGAACCTCACCATGGAATCCAACAACTTGAAGATTACACAAGGAAGAGCAAAAACAAATTACTTATGGCGGCCAACAATAGTAGAAACGGCAGATGGACAAACAGAAAAACGACAAAGACTAGAAAACAAAAATGGGAAGAAAAACAATTATATGGACGCTTCAAACGACAAATAGATGAGGTTGCACATGGAAAGACTTGGACATGGTTAAGAAAGGGAAACCTCAAAAGAGAAACAGAATCACTTATAATTGCTGCACAAAATAATGCCATAAGGACAAACTACATCAAAGCGAAAATTGATAAGACCCAACAAAATAGTAAATGTAGACTTTGCGGTAATAGAGATGAGACTGTTAACCATATACTCTGCGAATGTAGCAAACTAGTACAACGAGAATACAAAACTAGACACGAATGGGTGGGGAAGGTGATCCACTGGGAATTATGCAAGAAATTAAATTTTGACCACACAACAAAATGGTATATGCATAAACCAGAATCTGTTCTTGAGAACGAAACGCACAAAATTCTCTGGGACTTTGAAATTAAAACGGATCACCTTATCCCAGCAAGAAGACCAGACCTAGTGTTGATAAACAAAAAAGAAAGAACTTGTCAACTGGTGGATTTTGCAGTGCCAGCAGATCACAGGGTGAAGTTAAAGGAAAATGAAAAAATAGACAAATATCTGGATCTTGCCAGAGAACTGAAAAAGTTATGGAATATGAAAGTGAAAGTGATACCGATTGTAGTTGGTGCACTTGGAACAGTCCCAAAAGGATTAGAAAAGAGCTTGGAAAGTTTGGATATCAGAGGAAGGATTGAAACCATTCAGAACACTGCACTGCTGCAATCTGCCAGAATACTCAGAAGAGTCCTGGAGACCTGAGGAGACTTGCTGTCACTCAGACTCCAGTGAAAGACCATCAGCTAACACTGATGTGAAAACTCAAAAGGAGTAAATACTACTACTACTACTACTACTACTACTACTACTAATAATAATAATAATAATGATAATGATAATAACAAATCACTAGAAGTAGAAATTAAAGAAGTAAAGTGCAGATGTGAATATATATAATTCGAAGGAGATGGTGAATAAATTGAAATCTACACCAGTCTGGTATATAATTCTTCTCAGTACGTTAATATATGTTTTTTTTTCTTCAGTGGTATCCTCCTTAAGCCTTGCCCCTCCCTGATATTTGCTATGCCCTTCCACAGACAACATACTGTGATCTCTTCTTAAAGATATTCTGTCATAGCAGATTATTTATACGTACTAGCAAATATATGCACCCTCTGGGTGCAAGTATTTTAGTTAAATTTTATAATAAAATATGATATTAAATTAGAAAGGCTAATGAAACTGAATAAGAATGTAGATAAAAAGATTTTGAACAGAGGAGGTATGATTGAAAAATAGAACAACTTTGACACTAACACTTCCATCATTTTCCGTTACTCCCGTCTTTCATTGGTAAATTTTCCTAATTTAAACTGTTTAGTTAAAATAGGAAGTAAAGAATAATATTACAGTTATTTCTTCTTATTAAGGGATTTCTTTTAAGATTTATTGAAGAGATTTTTGCTCATATTCAGTAGGATAAAACCAAACAATTAGAAATCAATAATACTAAGCATGTATTTATTAAAATCAATTTTTTAAGATCAATATGCAAATTAGCCTTCCCATTCATGCTGTAAACCTCTATTTTGTTGTATATATAAATACACTTGCATGTTATTAGTATGCAGATATGGTCAACAGTGTAAGTAATGTAAAACAATTTTATTAATAATTGAGGTTTAAATAAAAATAAAATCATGGAGAATATGATGTAAATAACAAAGGGAATTGTGACTTGTATAGTAATATAGTTTCGGTTACAGATAGACAAACCCACAATCTCCATTATAATAAGATATATAAAATAAAAGACACGAAGCAAAGTCTGTTCTCACGGTTTGTAAAGTATAAAGTTAACCACGAGTGTGGCAGACAGGTTAAGAGTTAAAGAATAACCAAACAACTAGAATTCGAACAAAAGACATGTATTGGACATAAAACAATAGGTTTGCAGACTTTTTGGTTTAGCTGCACAAATGTTTATAATTTGTCACTTAACTGAAATCCTGAAGTAGGGAATTATCGAAGCCCTTAACTACGGCCATCTGATAGTTCGGATATGATAGACGTTCTATTTTGACGTCTGACTCCGGTGCTGGTTGATCAGAGAGAGAGAGAGAGAGAGAGAGAGAGAGAGAGAGAGAGAGAGAGAGACCCTTTTTCAGGTCTGTCTCCGTTGAAGGCTGAATCAGAAGAGGGGGGAAAGAATTTGTCTTTTCGGCTTTGCCGCCAAAGAATGCTGGCTCGTGATTGGTTGGTTCGAAACAGAGGCTCGCAGACAAGGACGATAAGCCCTACCTCAGAATTCTCAATATATAGCTCTTTCAGGGAGGGTTGGTTTTCTGCCTTAATTGTTCACATTGTAATATTGGTAAATTGTAAGACAGACTAGGCTATTTAACCTTGATATGTTATCTGGTCTAGAAGGAAAACTCTGAATTTAAACCTGTTGAACCCCGCTTAAGAAATTGACCTTGTTTCACATCCTGCTCGTGTAGAGGGGCTGATAAATGCATACAATGGTACCTTGACTTACGAGTGCCCCAATTTACGAGTTTTCCTAGTTACGAGCAGAGACTAGGTCGATTTTTTTCCTTTGCGTCGAGATCTAAAATCTTCAAAACGAGCAAGCTGCAGATACGTTTAAGTTAATAAGTTCACTGAAAACATTTAAGTTTACCAATTTATTACGCCAAAGAAAAATATTATCTATTAAAAAATGAACATTAAAACATTTAATGGAACGAATTAATAGAATTTTAATTTATTTTAATGGAGAATTTTGATTTGATATATGAGGAAACTGACTATCGATAAAAGTATTTTTTCTGCGCAAATAAATATAATAATTGATTGGTACAAAACGATATAGTTGCTAATTAAGCTATTTATTGGATACCACTCTGTTCCTTACTAGAAATGTTGTTATTAATTGTAGTATAGTAGTAATTCAGGACACCATATTTCCATCTCGAGTCAAAAAATCTAGTTGTATGACTGTCAAGTCTTTACTGGGTATAGCCTTGAAAGTCACTCTATAAAATATTCAAATAAGTCATTCGATAAAAACTCGTGCTATTCTTGTTTCATTTTGTTATTATCTATTAATAATGGAAATTAGGTCTCTATTTGTCTTTAACCGAAACTACGTCACTGCTTACTTCACATTACCCAATATCGCCATAACGTAGAATGGACACACTCAAAATTTGGGCATAGAATCTTTTTTTAAAACAAGTTTTAATCCATACATGCCCGGCTATACAATATTAGTTGATATTAGTTATATATAATATTAATTTAAATATATAACATCACTTTGAATTTAAAAATACATTTCTAAATGCTTATTTTGAATTACATAAAAGAAATAGATTACCTATTTACATATGTTTTCACACAAACTCCGGTCAGTGTGTGCCGTGTTTTGTTTACATCTCTCGTAATTTCAAGTTTGTTTTTTTCCAAAATTGAAAAGGACGTAAAAAATAATTCAATTGTTAAAAACACATAAAAGTTAAATATTTAGAAAGATTATGTTATTTTATTTTCAACGATATAAATATTTAAAAAATTGGACGAGAAATAAGCGATGAATTTAAACTTTATTATCCGTATAAACGATGCCTAGTTTACGTTACGCCGTATGCCTGTCGGACAAATACATTTGAGTTTTTTTTTTTTTTTTGTTTTTTCAAGATACAAACTTTCGATGTAAATCCCGAACGGTATAGCAATCTTTACATTTTACAAATTATATATCAAAATAATTCAGAAACTTTCTAATATCACGGACATAGTGCTTCTTTTTTGCTTCTAATACACATTTTGAACAAATAGCCTTGAAGTTTGCACTATTGTATTTTTACTTCCACGCGTAGTTAGCTGATATTAGTTTAGTTAATTCTATGTTAATTTATCCTAGTGATGCTTGTTCCATTGAACCAGAGTATATAGTTTCCATTGTCAGACCTAGGAATAGAACTCATGACTACTAAGTCAACTGTAACACTTAAGCAACATTTATATCCATCTCATAATAAGATAGTGTAATTTTATAGACTTAAACTTAATGTCTTTTTATCCTGATCAAAGGCTCTTTGATCTTCAATTCTCTGATAGGTCTACTTAGGAGGTTATCATTGATTCTTTCTATTGCCTGATTCTCCAATGTTGCCTATTATTCTGATTGCATTCCACAGGGTTTGGTTACTCCCCTTTGTTTCTACACATATTTATACATAGTTTGTTTTATTTTAATATATATTTAAAGTTATCAGAACTCATTTTCCATTTCAAATTGTTTTATTTTTTTTCTCCTTTAATAAATGTGATCCTTTTACTTACTCATGGTACAAACTCTCTGACAAAATATAAATATGAACGTACTCCTTACTTGATACTATATATCGGTAGATTATTTGTATTAAGAAAAATTACTTGAAGCTCTAATTGTTTATTAAGAATTATTATTATTAGTTTTTCACACCAGCATTAGTTGATGGTATATCCCTGGAGTCTGAGTGACAGCAAGTCTCCTCAGGTCTCCAGGAATCTTCTGAGTATTCTGGCGGATTGCAGCAGTGCAGTATTCTGGATGGTCTCAATTTTTCCTCTGATTTCCAGATTTTCCAGTCATTTTTCCAAAGGTTTTGGGACCGGTCCAAGTGCACGAACTACAACTGGTATCACTTTCACTTTCATATTCCATAGCTTTTTCACTTCTCTAGGAAGGTCCAGGTATTTGTCCATCTTTTCGTTTTCCTTCATATTCACCCTGTGATCTGCTGGAACTGCAAAATCCACCAGTTAACAAGTTCATTATTATTATTATTATTATTATTATTATTATTATTATTATTATTATTATTATTTTTGTTTTTCCCACCCGCCTAAGCTGGTGGTTCACTAGAAGCTGAGTGACAGCAAGTCTTGTCAGGTCTCTAGGACTTTTCTGAGTAGTATAAAAATTACATTTTGAAAGATATTGCCTGAGGAGGGTGGGAGTTAAAAATTCAGTGCGAGACAGTTTGTATCATAAGTAAGTAAAATCATCAAATTTATTAAAGGAGTAAAAAAACAAAAACAATTTGAAATGGAAACTTATTGCTGATAACTCTAAATATATACTAAATAGAACAATATATAAATATATAAATATATAATACTAGACATTTATTTATTAAAACTTATTTATAAAACAAACAATGAGGAACGTCTAAGGCTGCATGCTCAATTTTGAGTGTATATAATCCAAAATCATTCTTTATTCTATGTATTGACGATTTTGGGTATTGTGACGTAAGCACTGACGTAGTTTCGCTTACAGACAAATAGAGACTGAATCTCCATAATTAATAGATTAAATAAGAAAACTTGATATCATACTATTGTGAGCAAAAAAAAAATTCTTCAGAAACAATAACACAAAAAGTAAATATTAATATACAATGTCCGCGGTTCCCCTAACTAGGCATAATATAACCCTATACAGATTGACATGCCGTTAAAATCAATTGAATAAATCAATCTTTTAATTCCCCCCCTCACTCCATCACCCCTCTCTCACTCTCTATCTATATATCTATGTATCTTTCTTTACTTTCTCTTATTTTATGTCCCCGTTATATTTCTCATCTTAAGCAACCACACCGTGATGATTAACACCAGTAATAAAAGCTACGCAGTCAGCTCCCACCCTCACTCTCCGCCAATGCCACCGGTAGAGCATCCATTCTCATTCCCTCAGACATGGACAAGCTCATAGAACGGACCTCACAAAGAACCCCCACCCCACCAACTTTACCATTCCTCCGCAACAGCCTCCCCCACCACAACCAAACCAACGGGCACCTTAAAATCGATCCCTTAATCACAGCATTTTCCACTCGCACCCTCACCAGCCAAAGTCGGATACTCTAACATTAGCAAACCAAGAACTGGCCCCTTTTTCCTTATTTTCTCTCCCGGCCCCACAAACCGGCGTATTTCCTTCTCGGTAGCTTTGACCCCCACCCCGCTCCACCGCCCACACTTCCTTGGACACCGCTGGTCAATTTGTTATTGGCTAAATTGCTTGCTACTCATTCGACCCTGCGTCGTGGATCAACTGAATCTGCTGATCCGTGCCCCGTCTGCTCGGCCATATGTTAAGGAATAATTAGAGAAAAGCCTCTGACCAGGCGCCGTTAAAAGCTGGAGGTGGTGCTTGGTGGGGAGGTGGTGAGGAGATCCAGTGGACGATACGAGCGACGATAAGAAGTTGGATATTTAAAAGGCTGAACTTGCATTTACCGTTAGTCAAAAACATAATATATCCATTAGAGTCGGGGGTCGGTCCTAAGATTGATGACCTCGATTTAAGATCCGTGACAGACAGTCGATTTCCCCTCGCCTTATATTCGAATATTTAAATCCAGAAAAAAAGAAAAAAAAGAAAGAAAAGAGAAGACATAGATATTTTAATGAGCAGTTCAATTTTAATTTTGGTTGGTTGGTTGGATTTTAAGGTTTCCGCGTCTGACAAGAAATACCTGAAGAAGGCCGGAGGGCACCTGGGCCGAAACGTTGTACAGATAACAATAAAGATGAAGACAATAGTCCGAATAATCCAAATAATACAAATTATAAAGCCATATGTCAACTCATATGTCAAAAATTGAAATTCATTAAAAAAAATATTTATAAAATCGTTTCCCATTGATTTATTTTTTCTCCCTGGTTGGTTGGTTGGTTGGTTGGTTGGTTGGATTTTACGGCATGTCAACCCTTGTTGGGTTATTTTCTGCCAAGGACGTTTTTGTTTTATTCATTCCTGTTTTTTAACTGTATTCTCGTGTTGCATGTTTTACGTGTTTACGTGATGTTGAATGCTCTTTATGTTTGCGCATGTGCGTACGTTGTCATGCGCGTGCGCATGAAAATACGTGAAGACTGTAATGTTATGATCATATCCACGCGCGTGTGTGCGTATGAATATGCGTATTTGTGTTTGGTATTCTTGGTTACGTATGTTTTGTGCGATTAATATAATGTATTTTTGTTATGCTGTTAATAATAATGAACGTGTTATGTATTGTGTTAGTGATGCAATGTGAACATTTGAATTCCGAGTTTTTTTTTCTTCTAGGCTAGTTCTCTAATCAAAGTTAAAGATCTCACTTTGCCATACTATTAAACTATAGCTGGAGGGCGAATAGATGGATCCATACCGTTCTCAAGAGTATTAGTCCCATGGGAAATGCAAACAGCCCCGTCCAAGATTGGAACTCGGGTCGTCGAGTCCATTTTCTGCGAAATTAATCAGCTTACGACCAAGTTCCGTTAAAAGCATAGGCTCCTACTAGATCACTGAACTTAAGCAACAATAATAATGTTCAATACATTGATGGGTGACTACTTGAGCAACGGCGGGTAATGTAAGAAACCGAATATCAAAATGACTTCATACGGCATTAAAAAAAAGTAAAGTCGTCCGGGCGGCCTAAAGTCAGTATCAGACAATCAGCAAGGGAGTCTATCCCCTTTTCACTATCGCTAGACCAAGGAGATTGTTTTTGCGTCTGAGGTGGAGTGCCACACCTACTATCAGCTCCTTACTTTACCGCACATATCCCTGTGCTACTCATACGCTGAGTTAGCGAAGGACGGTATCGAACTAGGAACCTTGTGGTTTCTAGCCGAACGCTATACCGACTGAGCTAACCCGAACATAACTCAAAATGGGTTGATATGTCGTAAAAAACATCAGCAACAACTAAACAACCAAATAACGATAACCATTACACGTAACGCCTCCTGGGTAAAATCGTTTTGTTTTTAATGGAACGTCTATGTATGAATATTATCGAGTACAATTCTCTAAAAATCCGTGGGTGTGTCTGTAGAAATCGATAGAATTCGCTATCTACATGTGAACATTTTGAAATCAAAATTGAATGTCTTGAACATTTAAAACAAAAACTGTGTGCTGTGAAAAACATTAGTCAGTATATGTGTATTTATATGTGTGTATATATGTATATGTGATGTATTAGTCTGTATATGTGTGTATATATGTATATGTGATGTATTAGTCTGTATATGTGTGTATATATGTATATGTGATGTATTAGTCTGTATATGTGTGTATATATATATAGTGTGATGTATTATTCTGTATATGTGTGTATATATGTATATGTGATGTATTAGTCTGTATATGTGTGTATATAATGTATATGTGATGTCTGTATATGTGTGTATATATATATGATGTATAGTCTGTATATGTGTGTATATATGTATATGTGATGTATTAGTCTGTATATGTGTCTATATATGTATATGTGATGTATTAGTCTGTATATGTGTGTATATATGTATATGTGATGTATTAGTCTGTATATGTGTGTATATATGTTTATGGATGTATTAGTCTGTATATGTGTGTGTGTATATATGTATATGTGATGTATGTCTGATATGTGTGTATATATGTATATGTGATGTATAGTCTGTATATGTGTGTATATATGTATAGTGTGATGTATTAGTCTGTATATGTGTTATATATGTATATGTGATGTATTATCTGTATATGTGTGTATATAGTGTATATGTGATGTATTAGTCTGTATATTGTGTATATATGTATATGTATGTATTATCTGTATATGTGTATATATGATATATGATTAGTATATGTGTGATGTATATGTCTGTATATGTGTGTATAATGTATATGTATGTATTAGTCTGTATATGTGTGTATATATGTATATTATGTATTGTCTGTATATGTGTGTATATATGTATATGTGATGTATTTAGTCTGTATAGTGTGTAATATGTGATGTATGTGATTGTATTAGTCTGTATATGTGTGTATATATGTATGTATGTCTGTATGTGTGTATATGTGATGTATTAGTCTGTATATGTGTTAATATGTATATGTGATGTATTAGTCTGTATATGTGTGTATATATGTATATGTGATGTATTAGTCTGTATGTGTGTATATATGTATATGTGATGTATTAGTCTGTATATGTGTGTATATATGTATATGTGATGTATTAGTCTGTATATGTGTGTATATATGTATATGTGATGTATTAGTCTGTATATGTGTGTGTATATATGTATATATGTGATATGTATATATGTCTGTATATGTGTGTATATATGTATATGTGATGTATTAGTCTGTATATGTGTGTATATATGTATATGTATGTATATGTCTGTATATGTGTGTATAGTATATGTGATGTATAGTCTGTATATGTGTGTATATATGTATATGTGTTTGTTTAGTCTGTATATGTGTGTATATATGTATATGTGATTATTATTGTATATGTGTGTATGTGTGTATGTATATATGTGTGTATATATATATATGTGATATTATGTATGTGTGTATTATGTATGTGATTCTGATATGTATTATGTGTGTATTAGTCTGTATATGTGTATATGTATATGATGTATTAGTCTGTATATGTGTGTATATATGTATATGTGAATTATTAGTCTGTATATATATATAATATGTGATTATAGTCTGTATATGTGTTATATAGTATAGTGATGTATTAGTCTGTATATGTGTGTATATATGTATATGTGATGTATATATGTCTGTATATGTGTGTATATATGTATATGTATGTATTAGTCTGTATATGTTGTATATATGTATATGTGATGTATTAGTCTGTATATGTGTATATATATGCATATGTGATGTATTAGTCTGTATATGTGTGTATATATGTATATGTGATGTATTAGTCTTATATGTGTGTTATATATGTATGTGATGTATTAGTCTGTATATGTATGTATATATATATATGTGATGTATTAGTCTGTATATGTGTGTATATATGTATATGTGATGTATTAGTCTGTATATGTGTGTATAATGTATATGTGATGTATTAGTCTGTATATGTGAATATGTATATGTGAGTATTAGTCTGTATATGTGTGTATATATGTAATATGTGATGTATATGTGTGTATATATTATATGTGATGTATTAGTCTGTATATGTGTGTATATATGTATATGTGATGTATAGTCTGTATATGTGTGTATATATGTATATGTGATGTATTAGTCTGTATATGTGTGTATATATGTATATGTATGTATTAGTCTGTATATGTGTGTATATATGTATATGTGATGTATTAGTCTGTATATGTGTGTATATATATGTATAGTGATGTATAGTCTGTATATGTGTGTATATATGTATATGTGATGTATATGTGTTATATTATGTATATTGTATGTATGTAGTCTGTATATGTGTGTATATATGTATATGTGATGTATTAGTCTGTATATGTGTGTATATTATGTATGTATGTGATGTATTAGTCTGTATATGTGTTTATATATGTATATGTGATGTATTAGTCTGTATATGTGTATAATATATGTATATGTGTATGTATTAGTCTGTATATGTGTGTATATATGTATATGTATGTATTAGTCTGTATATGTTGTATATATGTATATGTGATGTATTAGCTGTATATTGTGTATATAATGTATATGTGATGTATTAGTCTGTATATGTGTGTATTATTGTATATGTGATGTATTAGTCTGTATGTGATGTATATAGTATATGTATGTATTTATCTGTATATGTGATATTGTATAGTCTGTATTAGTCTGTATATGTGTGTATATATGTATATGTGATGTATTAGTCTGTATATGTGTGTATGTATGTATATTGATGTATATTTGTATATATATATGTATATGTGATGTATTAGTCTGTATATGTGTGTATATATGTATATGTGATGTATTAGTCTGTATATGTGTGTATATATGTATATGTGATGTATAGTGTATATGTGTTGTATATATGTATATGTGATGTATTAGTCTGTATATGTGTATATATGTATATGTGATGTATTAGTCTGTATATGTGTTATATATGTATATTGTGATGTATTAGTCTGTATATGTGTATATGTATATGTGATGTATTAGTCTTATATGTGTGTATATATGTAATTGTCTGTATAGTCTGTATATGTTGTTATATATTAATGTGATGTATTAGTCTGATATATGTGTGAATAATAGATATGTGTAATATAGTCTGATTTATGTGTGAATATTGTGGATGTATAGTCTGTATATGTGTTATAGTATATTATGTAGTATTAGCCTGTTATATGGTCTAAGTATATGTATATGTAGTATTAGTCTCGCTATACGGTATATATATATAGTATGTAGATAGTCTGTATATTGTTGATATATATATAATGTATATGTGATGTGATTAGGCTGATATTCTCTCTCT
>CM042163.1:40436853-40476853 GCA_023376005.1 Doryteuthis pealeii
AAAACTAATAAAATAATCCTTAATAACAATTAGACTTCAAGTATTCTTAATACAAATAAATCTACCGATATATGGTATGAAGTAAGGAGTACGTTCATATTTAATTTTGTCAGAGAGTTTGTACCATGAATAAGTAAAATTATCATATTTATTAAAGGAGTAAAAAAAATAAAACAATTTGAAATGGAAAATGAGTTTTGATAACTTTAAATATATATTAAAATAAAACAAACTATGTATAAATATGTGTAGAAACAAAGGGGAGTAACCAACCCCTGTGGAATGCAGTCAGAATAATATGCAACATTGGAGAATCAGGCAATTGAAAGAATCAATGATAACCTCCTAAGTAGACCTATCACAGAATTGAAGATCAAAGAGCCTTTGATTAGGATGAAAAGACATTAGGTTTAAGTCTATAAAATTACACTATCTTATTATGAGATGGATATAAATGTTGCTTAAGTGTTACAGTTGACTTAGTAGTCATGAGTTCTATTCCTAGGTCTGACAATGGAAACTATATACTCTGGTTCAATGGAACAAGCATCACTAGGATAAATTAACATAGAATTAACTAAACTAATATCAGCTAACTACGCGTGAAGTAAAAATACAATAGTGCAAACTTCAGGCTATTTGTTTCAAAATGTGTATTAGAAGCAAAAAAAGAAGCACTATGTCCGTGATATTAGAAAGTTTCAGAATTATTTTGATATATAATTTTTAAAATGTAAAGATTGCTATACGTTCGGGATTTACTTCGAAAGTTTGTATCTTGAAAAAAAAAAAATTAAATGTATGTCCGACAGGCGTACGGCGTAACGTAAACTAGGCATCGTTTATACGGATAATAAAGTTTAAATTCATCGCTTATTTTCTCGTCCAATTTTTTAAATATTTATATCGTTGAAAATAAAATAACATAATCTTTCTAAATATTTAACTTTTATGTGTTTTTAACAATTGAATTATTTTTTACGTCCGTTTCAATTTTGAAAAAAAAACAAACTTGAAATTACGAGAGATGTAAACAAAACACGGCACACACTGACCGGGGCTTGTGTGAAAACATATGTAAATAGGTAATCTATTTCTTTTATGTAATTCAAAATAAGCATTTAGAAATGTATTTTTAAATTCAAAGTGATGTTATATATTTAAATTAATATTATATATAACTAATAGCAACTAATGTTGTATAGCCAGGCATGTATGGATTAAAACTTGTTTTAAAAAAAAGATTCTATGCCCAAATGTTGAGTGTGTCCATTCTACATTATGGCGATATTGGGTATGTGAAGTAAGCAGTGACGTAGTTTCGGTTACAGACAAATAGACACCTAATCTCCATTATTAATAGATAATAACAAAAAGAAACAAGAATAGCACGAGTTTTCATCGAATGACTTATTTGAATATTTTATGGAGTGACTTTCAAGGCTATACCCAGTAAAGGCTTGACAGTCATACAACTAGATTTTTTGACTCGAGATGGAAATATGGTGTCCTGAATTACTACTATCCTACAATTATTAACAAAATTTTTAGTAATGAACAGAGTGGTATCCAATAAATAACTTAATTAGCAACTATATCGTTTTCTACCAATCAATTATGATATTTATTTGCGCAGAAAAAATACTTTTATCGATAGTCAGTTTCCTCATATATAAAATCAAAGTTCCCCATTAAAATAAATTAAAATGCTATTAATTCGTTCCATTAAATGTTTTAATGTTCATTTTTTTAATAGATAATATTTTTCTTTGGCGTAATAAATAGGAAAACTTAAATGTTTTCAGTGAACTTATTAACTTAAACGTATCTGCAGCTTGCTCGTACTTAAGATTTTAGATCTCGATGCAAAGGAGAAAAATCGACCTAGTCTCTGCTCGGAACTAGGAAAGCTCGTAAGTTGGGGCACTTGTAAGTCAAGGTACCATTGTATGCATTTATCAGCCCCTCCACACGAGCAGGATGTGAAACAAGGTCAATTTCTTAAGCGGGGTTCAACAGGTTTAAATTCAGAGTTTTCCTTCTAGACCAGACCACATACTAAGGTTAAATAGCCCAGTCTGTCTTACAATTTACCAATATTACAATGTGAACAATATAAGGCAGAAAACCAACCCTTCCTGAAAGTCATACAAAATAGTGAGGAGCTATATATTGAGAATTCTGAGGTAGGGGTTATCGTCCTTGTCTGCGAGCCTCTGTTTCGAACCAATCAATCACGAGCCAGCATTCTTTGGCGGCAAAGCCGAAAAGACAAATTCTTTCCCCCTCTTCTGATTCAGCCTTCAACGGAGACAGACCTAAAAAAAAAGGGTCGCTCTCTCTCTCTTCCTAATCAACCAGCACCGGAGTCAGACGTCAAAATAGAACGTCTATCATATCCGAACTATCAGATGGCCGTAGCTAAGGGCTTCGATAATACCCTACTTCAGGATTTCAGTTGTGACAAATTATAAACATTTGTGCAGATAAACCAAAAAGTCTGCAAACCTATTGTTTTATGTCCAATACAGGTCTTTTATTCGAATTCTAGTTGTTTGGTTATTCTTTAACTCTTAACCTGTCTGCCACACTCGTGGTTAACTTTATACTTTACAAACCGTGAGAACAGACTTTGCTTCGTGTCTTTTATTTTATATATCTTATTATAATGGAGATTGTGGGTTTGTCTATCTGTAACCGAAACTATATTACTATACAAGTCACAATTCCCTTTGTTATTTACATCATATTCTCCATGATTTGATTTTTATTTAAACCTCAATTATTAATAAAATTGTTTTACATTACTTACACTGTTGACCATATCTACATACTAATAACATGCAATTGTATTTATATATACAACAAAATAGAGGTTTACAGCATGAATGGGAAGGATAATTTGCATATTGATCTTAAAAAATTGATTTTAATAAATATATGCTTAGTATTATTGATTTCTAATTGTTTGGTTTTATCCTACTGAATATGAGCAAAAATCTCTTCAATAAATCTTAAAAGAAATCCCTTAATAAGAAGAAATAACTGTAATATTATTCTTTACTTCCTATTTTAACTAAACAGTTTAAATTAGGAAAATTTACCAATGAAAGACGGGAGTAACGGAAAATGATGGAAGTGTTAGCGTCAAAGTTGTTCTATTTTTCAATCATACCCCCTCTGTTCAAATCTTTTTATCTACATTCTTATTCAGTTTCATTAGCCTTTCTAATTTAATATCATATTTTATTAAAAATTAACTAAAATACTTGCACCCAGAGGTGCATATATTTGCTAGTAAGTATAAATAATCTGCTATGACAGAATATCTTTAAGAAGAGATCACAGTATGTTGTCTGTGGAAGGGCATAGCAAATATCAGGGAGGTGCAAGGCGTAAGGAGGATACCACTGAAGAAAAAAAACATATATTAACGTACTGAGAAGAATTATATACCAGACTGGTGTAGATTTCAATTTATTCACCATCTCCTTCGAATTATATATATTCACATCTGCACTTTCCTTCTTTAATTTCTACTTCTAGTGATTTGTTATTATTATTATTATTATTATTAGTAGTAGTAGTAGTAGTAGTAGTAGTAGTAGTAGTAGTATTAGTATTATTATTTACTCCTTTTGAGTTTTCACATCAGTGTTAGCTGATGGTCTTTCACTGGAGTCTGAGTGACAGCAAGTCTCCTCAGGTCTCCAGGAGTCTTCTGAGTATTCTGGCAGATTGCAGCAGTGCAGTGTTCTGAATGGTTTCAAACCTTCCTCTGATATCCAAACTTTCCAAACCCTTTTCTAATCCTTTTGGGACTGTTCCAAGTGCACCAACTACAATCGGTATCACTTTCACTTTCATATTCCATAACTTTTTTCAGTTCTCTGGCAAGATCCAGATATTTGTCTATTTTTTTATTTTCCTTTAACTTCACCCTGTGATCTGCTGGCACTGCAAAATCCACCAGTCGACAAGTTCTTTCTTTTTTGTTTATCAACACTAGGTCTGGTCTTCTTGCTGGATAAGGTGATCCGTTTTAATTTCAAAGTCCCAGAGAATTTTGTGCGTTTCGTTCTCAAGAACAGATTCTGGTTTATGCATATACCATTTTGTTGTGTGGTCAAAATTAATTTCTTGCATAATTCCCAGTGGATCACCTTCCCCAACCCAGTCGTGGTTCTAGTTGTATTCTCGTTTGTGCTAGTTTGCTACATTCGCAGATATGGTTAACGTCTCATCTCTATTACCGCAAAGTCTAGATTTACTATTTTGTTGGGTCTTATCATTTTCGCTTTGATGTAGTTTATCCTTATGCATTATTTTGTGCAGCAATTATAAGTGATTCGTTTCTCTTTTGAGGTTTACCTTTCTTAACCATGCAAGTCTTTCCATGTGCAACCTCATCTATTTGTCGTTTGAAGCGTCCATATAATTGTTTTCTTCCCATTTTGTTTTCTAGTCTGTCGTTTTCTGTTTGTCCATCTGCCGTTTCTACTATTGTTGGCCGCCATAAGTAATTTGTCTTTGCTCTTCCTTGTGTAATCTTCAAGTTGTTGGATTCCATGGTGAGGTTCTAATTATGGAGCTCTTGGGAGTGTTGAGTCACCTTTTCATTGCCTTTACCCCCAGTTACACTGTGACTCGGAGTGAGAGCACCTTTTAAAGTTCATCTATGAGTCAAATAAATCCGTTTTAAATGATGTATAGAATTATTTATAACTACATGAAAACGCATGTTCTTAAAACATTTGTATAGCAAATAAGTATGAAGTATTTACCTATCTATATATCAATACTGCTGTTCCTTAATCTTCCGTCCATTATCATCTTGCAACACCCTCTGGTTAAAAATGAGTCATAGAGGAAATGCAAAAATTTAAATACTCATTATCTGGTGTCACTTATCCGCCGAATTATTCTTATTTCTTATGAGTCATAGAGGAAATGCAAAAAATTAAATACTCATTATCTGGTGTCACTTATCCGCCGAATTGTTCTTATTTCTTAAGAGTCATAGAGGAAATGCAAAAATTTAAATACTTATTATCTGGTGTCACCTATCCGTCGAATTATTCTTATTTCTTATGAGTCATAGAGGAAATGAAAAAATTTAAATACTCATTATCTGGTATCACTTATCCGCCGAATTATTCTTATTTCTTATGAGTGTCGTCACATCAGCTAGATAATGGACCATTCCGTTTTATCTATTATAAAGAAAGAAAGGGCATGATACCCAGAAAAAATATGATAAGAAAAAAAGAAACAGAGTAGAAATATAAAGAGAGGGGTTGAGAACGCGAAAAAAATAACTCTAATCTGTTTCAATCAATGATGAAAAGAAGGAAAGAAAAAAGAGAGAGTTTGGTTTGGTTTGGTTTGTTTTACGGCATATCAACCTTGGTGGGTCATTTAATGCCGATAAAGTTTTGAAATAAATCAATTCTTAATGGATAATACAATTTTTTATAAATACATTTTTCTATTTAACCCATAGATGGACCCTAACAGGTACAAGCACTCCGGGTCAGAGTGGACCAGGGAGCAATGGTGATGAAGGGTGCTCCACATTCCCCAACCTCCAAACTGGAACCTCACCATCAGATAGAGTTTAACGTCATTCCCAGGACAGAGTGAGAGAGAGTTAAATTATGATTATTATACTTTTTACATACTGAAGTTTTTTAATAGCTCTTAAATAAACATATCAAACGTTGTAATAATTATATTATCACACTTTGATATATCCACAGGTCCTGCTAGTTTAAAATTATTATTAACATTATTAATACATAAGCTCTTAAAACATTGCTACTGCAACTACGTGTGAAGTGTTTATCTGTTTAAAATAATTGTAAAATCTGTTGAAAAGAGAAATAAAGGAAGAAAAGAAGACCTACAAGAAGATGAAAAAAGAGAAAGAAAGAGAGAGAGAAGAGAGAGAGAGAGAGAGAGAGGAGAGACAGGCGATTTGATGTGTGAAAGTATAAGAAGAGAAAAATATATTTAAGAAATATCAAAAAGATGAAAAGAGAGAACCGATACAATAAAAGGAAGAACAAAAGACGGAAAATGAAATACAGGGATGAATGAAGATAATATAAAGAAAGATAAAGAAATAGGAAGTAAAGAAGACAATAAAGGCATAGTTGTTAATCAAGATATACAGGAGATTAAAAACAATGAAAAAGTTTGAAGAAGAAGAAGAAGAAGAAGAGAAGAAGAAGAAGAAGAAGAAGAAGAAGAAGAACAACAACAACAACAACAACAACAACAACAACAACAACAACTATCTACTTATCTATCTATTTATCTATTTGTGTACATGTTGCTATTATACATTGATTCATATGGACACTACTATAGTCTGACTTCTTGTAACATGGGTATAACAAAATCAGGCAAAATGACACTTGTGAAACAAAAAGTGGTCATTAAAAAAATTAAAAAGTTTTTTTAAAAAAAAGAAGAAAAAGAGAAGAAGAAGAAGAAGAAAAGAAGAAAGAAAAAATAAAATTAAGAAGAAGAAGAAGAAGAAGAAGAAGAAGAAAGAAGAAGAAGAAAAGAAGAAGAATTTTCAATTAAAAAAACAGAAAAGTTCCAACAAAAAGACGAAATATAAAAAGGAGAAAAAGAACCGAATTAGAATATTTACAATTATTGAGAAGAAAAGAAGAAGAAGAAAAGAAGAAGAAGAAGAAGAAGAAGAAGAAGAAGAAGAAGAAGACCAAAACACAACAACAACAACAACAACAAGAAGATGAGCGGGTTAAGAAGGAAACGGATAAGGGAATCGAAAAATAAAAATAAAACACAAAGAAGAAGAAGAAGAAGAAGAAGAAGAATGTGATGTCTAAGGAATAAAGTCGATGTTTCGCAAAACAACAACAACAACAACAACAAATGCTCAGGAGTAGGAGAAACAGAAACAAAAACAAGAAAACAAAGTAAAAGTGACAAAAACAAAACAAAAAAAATACAAAATAGAAAAAAAAGGAAAAGAAGCGAAAGATAAGTAGAAGTAAGAGTGTGTCTCAGTTTTCGATGTGTGTCTCCCCGGGGACCGGGTAAAATATGGTGGTGGGGAGCAGAGGGGTCGGAGATTGGGGTGTGTATGGGTGTGGGGGTTGGAAAGTGAGAAGAGTGAAAATCATTGAGTGAGTTTAAAGGCTAAAAGAAAGTTGTCTTTTCCTGGCTGTCGATTTGAGCCAATAGCGCGGAACGAGATTAAAAGCCTGCCCGATGAAAGGCGCGTGCCATTTTGACACGGCCGGCAAGCGCTTGGCCAATCCTTCAATGAATTTTCCATCACGGATCCTGCAAAAGCTTTTCACGCGTTCACGCCCAGGAAAACACTCAAAAGAGATGCCGTACGTTGTTACACGAGACGAAGAATTCTCCAAGTGTTTCGGTGACGAAATAGAATGTCAGGTTGTATATCAACTCCTGGCCCAGAGTTCTATTTCTGTGGTTAGATAAACAAAAAAAGAAAAAAAAGAAAAGAAAACACAGATATTAAAGAATACTATTGAACAGGGTTATGAAAATAAATAAAAGATGAAATACATTGTTCACTTCTTGGGGTATGGTCAAACATAGTTGTCTCCTTCGATAAGTTAGATGGGAAGGGTTGAATAAATTGTGGAGACAGTTAAATAAAAAAGCGAGACAGTTAAAGAAAACTGATAAATGATTAAAATACTGAAGGATCGTCACCTTAGCTTGATCATTTTAAATTTATATTTGATACACACACACACACACATACACACATACACCACATATATATATATATATATATATATATATATATATATATATATGTTGTGTGTGTGTGTGTGTGTGTGTGTGTGTGTGTGTGTGTGGTTTGGGCAGCATTCTAACACCTAAAATTACAGCATTCTAACACCTAAAATTACATTCATGTCCCCACTCTAATTACCGAAATATTCTAACGGAAAATACACACATTCTGCACAAAGAAAAAATAAACAAAAACTCCAAATACTAGAAGCTTTATACATAAAACAATACAAACCATCCTTAAACAAAATTAATTTCCAATACAGTACACACATTCTAAAATGCCTATAACACCTTTCTCACCAATTCTTCTCCTGCCAGCCTCCACATTAATATATTTTCTTTTTAAACTGGAATACATCACAGCTGATGATGACACTTCAAAGTGCCGAAAGTACTCGGGAACTGAACTTGGGTGGACTTATCCACCAATTCCACCCAAACATTAAAAAGTTGGCCAGAAAATTAGAAAAGATCAAAAATAAAATTGTTAAACAGGAGATGTGCCTTTTGTTTAATTCTACACACCACACACACATACACACACACACACATATATATATATATATATATATATATATATATATATTATATATATATGTCATCCACAGACACATGTTCCGAAGTTTACTTGTCATCAGTGCAGCTCGACTTTTTAACAGCCACGATCAAAACCCAACAAAATTTTCGTCTGTCAAGTTCCTCACTCTTGCGGCCATTAGCGGCTGTCAGTCTGGGGTGAACAATTAATTGATACATACTTACGGGATATGTTTTTACAATCACCAGAGATCTTTACATTTGCTTCATTGTAAATAATTAATTTAAAATGCATCATAAACAGACATAAGCATAAACATAGTTTTATATATATATATATATATATATATATATATATATATAATATATATATATATATATATGGTAATAGATGTTTATATTTTGTAATAGAAGAAGAAATGTAAATTTGAATTTTAAGAGCGTAGACACAGAGCAACGACCTTTGGTAACTGCCAAGTCTTTGGCCGGATAATCGTGTCGGCAAGAAACAAAGCACCGTTGACTGTATTTTCACGATTAAAACATATATATTGTGTGTGTGTGTGTGTGTGTGGTTGTGTGTTTGTGCATGTATGTGAGTGTGTGTGTGTGAAGAAACACAGTTTGGAAAAAATCTGACAAAATATGAAAATATAAATGGAAAAGGTGGATAACCAACACAGTCAATTCAATTCATTCATAAAACTTAATATTTCCTCTTTATTTTATAAATGAATAAATGAAATAACAATAAACTTGAAGACCTAAACAAAAGGATAAGAATTATATATACTAGCAAATATATGCACCCTCCGGGGGCAAATATTTAATTTAATAAAATATTATATTAAATTAGAAAGGCAAATGAAACTAAATAAAAATGCGGATAAAAACATTTGAAACAGAGGAGGGTATGATAAAAAAAATAGAGCACCTGAAACTTACTCTTCCATCAATCCCGTCTTTCATTGACAAATTATTTCCTAATTTAACTATTTAGTTAAAATAGGAAATAAAGAATAAAATTGCAGTTATTTCTTCTTGTTAATGAATTTCATTTAAGATTTATTGAAGAGATTTTTGCTCATATTCATTAATATAAAACCAAACAATTAGAAATTCATAATACAAAGCACATATTTATTAAAATCAAATTCTTAATACCAATATGTGAATCAGCCTTCCCATTCATTCTGTAAACCGCATTTTGTTGTATATATAAATACAATTGCATTTTTATTAATATGCAAATAAGTCCAACATTTTAAAAGACACTCTTTTATTAGTAATTGAGGTTTAAATAAAAAATAAAATCATGGAGAATGTTATGTAAATAACTAAGGGAATTGTGACTTGAGTAGTGATATAGTTTCGGTTACAGACAGAAAAATACACAATCTCCATTATAATAAAATATAAAGTGTAAGTTAATTTAACCTAAAAGATGATTTCAATTCAACAAACGGACTTGTAATTTTTCTGCAAATAATTTTTTGCAACTTGTTTTTTTTTCTCCTGGCGATAACATAAGTTCAAAACTAGTTCAGAATTTTTTAAATAAAGAACATATAAAGAAATTCCTATTTGTCTTATCACTTTTGTTCATATCTCATATATATCATCATATCATATCATATCGTATATATATATATATATATATATATATATATATATATATATATATAATGGCTGTAACAGTAATAGTGGAAATATTTAAGGGTCTACCATATAATTACTATCGTTGGGTTGTCTTCCCTTGACTGGAAGTGTTATCTTCCCTCTGGTTTCCCGTTTTTGACCACCAGGGTTTTTTGGTATTTAAGCGCCTGTTTTGAACCCTCGACCTCTTCTTCTTCTGCAGCACCTCACACACATAGGTCAGACTTTAATGTCTACACCCTTCTCGTGTGGGGGCTTCTGCCCCCAACGCAACGCTAGTAAGTTTACTTGAAATTATGGACTCCCCAGTCATATGCTCTATTTTGTATGTTCTTGTAGTGAACTAATGTATACGTTTTTTTACTGTATATCTTTCCTTTCCTTGTATATGTATTTCATGTCTTAAATGTTTCTCCATGTGCTTATATTAAAGTCCCTGTTATGTTTAACACCCTTTTCGGAGTTGTTTGTTTCAACCACTTATAATTGATATTATAACTTTAAACCTTACACTATTAACCCTTAACTCTCTTCCACTATTACTATAACTACTACGAGAAGAAAATATACCCTCCGAGTGGTGTAAAAATCAATTTTTGAAAAACATTGCCTGAGGGAGTTGGAAATTAAAAATCCAATGTTAAAGGGTTTATACCATAAGTAAAAATCATTAGATTTATTAAAGGAGTAAAAAATAAAACAATTTGAAATGGAAAAATTCGCTCTTATAAGTTTAGATATATATTACAATAAAACAAACTATATATACATATTTAATACCGGACATGTATTTATTAGAACTTGTTTTAAAAACTAATGAGGTTGCTTGCTCAAATTTTCAGTGTATTTATTCTATGTTATGACAATTTTGTGTAATATGACGTAAGCAGAGACGTAGTTGCAGTCTCAGACCAATAAACACCAAATCTCCATTATTAATAGATGTTTATTGATGTATCTTTTTAATGTATTGAGCATTTTGGGATAATTTACTTTCACTGCAACGAAAAAGTTAAAGCGGCAATTGGATACTATATATACTAGCAAAATAAAAAACACTATCCGGGCGATGTAAAAATAGATTTTTGAAACATATAGCCTGAGGAGTGGGAGTATAAAATTCAATGTCAGTGAGTTTGTACCCTAAGTAAGTAAAATCATCAAATTCATTAAAGGAGTAAAAAAATAAAACAATTTGAAATGTAAACTTTAAATATGTATTCAAATAAAACAAACTATATTTAGATATATAATACCAGTCATGTATTTATTAAAACTTGTTTTAAAAAAACAATGAGGACTATCTAATGCTGCATGTTCAAATTTTGAGTGTATTTATTCTATGTTATGACGATTTTGGGTAATTTGACGTAAGCAGTGAGGTAGTTTTTGTTATAGACAAAAACTGGAAGCGAATCTCCATTATTAATAAATACATATGTGTGTGTGCGTGTGTATGTGTGCAAGAAAGAGAGAAGAGGGGAGTGCAAGAGAGAGGTGGATTTAATTTTGTTGATAGATAGATATAGATAGATATTGACTTTAAATGGAAACTTAGTCTGATAATTTTAAACATATATTAAAATAGAACAAACTATATATAAATATATAATACCGAACATGTATTTATTAAAATTTGTTTTTAAAATGAATGAGGAGAGAGGGAGGAAGTGCGAGAGAGAGGGGGGTTGAATTTTTGTTGATAGATAAATAGATAGACTGATAGATAGATATCGATGTATTAAGATACTTTAATAGTTAAAAACAGACTTAAAAGAAGAAAACCACCGCGGAAAAATAAAACTAAAGCAAGAAAAAAAAATGGCTGAGAAATTAATCAAGGGGAAGATGTCTCGAAAAAAGATGGGGGACGATAAATTGGAAGGAGATAGAAAACACGTCGGCTGTTTTGCTATCAGATTTGTTTTGCTGCCAACCGTTTTAACCGCGAAGAAAATGATCGGTTTTAAATTCTCAAAATTTTCTCGAAGATTCCTTCCCAACTTTCCGTTTCTTTCTTTCTTTTCTTACGTTTACTTTGATATTTTCAAAGAAGGAAATGAAAGAAAAGAGAAGAAAAAAAAATGTCGCACAAAGATTTGTCCACATTGCAGAGAGAGAGAGAGAGAGAGAGAAAGAGAGAGAGAGAGAGAGAGAGAGAGAGAGAAGCGGCAATAACCTATGTTGATTTCATGCGTGTCAATGGGATTTTAAATAGGCTTAAAATGTAAGTCATAAACGGAGGAAAACATCAGGGAGGAATAGAGAAACATTTATTAAGAGAGAGAGAGAGAGAGAGAGAGAGAGAGAGAGAGTGAAGAGAGAGAGAGAGTGTGTGTGTGTGAGAGAGAGACAGAGAGGGAGAGAGAATAATAGAAAGAGGCAGAGAGGATGAGTTTAAGAAAAGAGAGTTAAAACGAGAGAAAGTTAAAGAGGAAATAGATAGATTGAAAGAGTTTAAATGGGCTTAAAATAGATAGAGAAGAAAGACAGAAGGGAGAAAAAAGAAACATATTGAGAGAGAGAGAGAGACAGAGACAGAGACAGAGAAAGACAGAGAAAGACAGAGAGAGAAACAATCATAGAAAAGAAGAGAGAGAAAGAGTATAAGAAAAAAAGTTAAATAAGAGAGAAAGAGTTAAAGAGGAAATTAAAGAGATTGAAAGAGTTTAAATGTGCTTAAAATAGATAGCGGAGAAAGACAGAAGGGAGAAAAAGAGAAACGTATTAAGAGAAAGAGAGAGAGAGGGAGAGAGAGAACGAAAGAGAGAGAGAGATAGAGAGAATTAGAGAAAAAGAGAGATAGAATGATTTTTTAAAAATAAGAGTTGCTTTTTTAAAAAAAAGAAAGAGGTAGAGAAAAGATATAGGTAGATAGATAGATAGATAGATAGAGAGAGAGAGAGAGAGAGAGAGTTTAAATGGGATTAGAATAGATAGAAAGGAGAAATAAGTAAATATATAAAGACAGAGAGGAGAGACAGAGAGAAGATAGAAGGAGAGAAAATTATAGAAAAGAGTGAGAGGGAGGAAGAGTTTAAGAAAAGAGAAGGTTTTTAAAAAGATAGAAAGGGTTAAAGAAGATATATAATATATATATATATATATATATAGAGAGAGAGAGAGAGAGAGAGAGAGAGAGAGAGAAATAGATAGATAGATTGCATATATTTGCTAGTCGTAGTAATATCTGTAGGATTAGATGGTTAGTGAACGCCATTGTACGATTGGCTGATATGTTGGTTGGATTTTACGGCATGTCAACCCGTGGGCTATTTCAGGAATTAAAAAAAAATATTTTATGAATGTTTCTGTAACTTTCTATACATCTCTAATAATATGAACTTTTTAAAAATACTTTGTACATATCAAATGATATCACATTTGTTGAAAACATTCAGGTACGATTTATTAAAAAAATATATCATGCATGACTTAACACTTGTGCCCAGTCATGCTTAGTGGAATGAGAAAATAAAAGAAATGCAATATAAAAAATCACACATGAGTATAAAGATAAATATTCTAGCTAAAATAGACCATTAGGTTTATACACAATAAAAGGTTAGTTTCGAAGTTATGTTAAGGCTCCCAATTACGATATGAATGTTCCCAAATTCAAAGAGAAGGTTCCCAAGTTCGGGGTGGTTCCCGAATCCGACAAGAAATATCCGAAGAAGGCTGAGGAAAATTTGGAATTTTTTGCCTCAATATCAAAACACTAAATGTGGCGTATAATATCAATGCAAATAAACAAAGGCCGAATCCCCAAAGATCTACTGTATGGCGAATTAGTAGAGGGCACCCGACTGGTAGGGAGAGCACGCCTGTGCTTTAAAGATGTCTGCAAGAGGGACATGAAGACATGCCACATCAATACCAACACGTGGGAGGCTTGTGCAGAAGACCGAGCGCCTCCTAGACAAACAAGGGACAAACAGGAGTGAAAAGGAGAGGAAAGATGCCGACACAGAAAAGAGAGCCAGCAGGAAGGAGAGACAACAGCATTTCTAGCAAGCATTGTTGTTTGTTTGCAGTCACTGCACCAGAGATTACCATTCAAAAATTGGTTTGTTCAGCCACTCACGCAGTTGCAGATTTTTTAAAAGTGCACACTACGTCATTGTCTTTAGTAGACGAAAGGATGCCAACAACAATGTCTGAAAGCATTGAAGGTTTTAATCTAATTTGATTTTTTTTAAACACCTTTTTCAAAACTCATTTGAGTTCTATTTAACCCATACATGGTACCTAACGCTTAATGGCCTTATTTTTCATGCTATAATGATTAATTGAACACTGCCAAGCAAGAGAAACGACCGAGAAAGTTCAATAGTGCCGATAACCGTTTCACGACGAGCACCTCCAGGTGGATACATTCAGCGTATTTCTAAGTTCTGCAGACAGGGTGATCACTTTTGTCTTGATCTAGGTCAGCATATTTTCCAACTTTTAAATCTTTTCTCCTGTGCTTGTATATATATATAAATAAGTACTGTTTTCTATTTATAGTAACAGTCAAAAGAAGAGCCTTCACTCTAACTCTCTCTCTGCGTGTAACCAATAACCACCAACCCAACCCAACCCAGCACACACAAGTTCACAGTACACCCAAGGATGCTACCATATCTTTTCTGTATATCTCTCTTGAGGGTACGGCTAAACGTTTACGAGCGCATATATTAAGACAGACACGTACGTTTGCGAAAACCTTTTCCTTTTTACACTTACTCACGATAACCAAAACATAATAAATAAAATAAAAAAAAAACGGGCCTTAATAAATCTAAGAGCACAAATACGCGGGCCTCTTTCGTGCTGATTCACGTAATCGTCGCGCACGCGTACTCTCTCTCTCTCTTCTCTCTCTCTCTCTCTCTCTCTCTCTCTTCTCTCTCTCTCTCTCTCTCTCTCTTCTATTCATCTGCGGGAAACAGGGCCTGTGTTATTTTGCACGTGCTATCTATCTATCTTGGCACAGGATGAGGAGGATGGGACTCTCTTAATTGCTATTAAAAACAACTAACAAAAAAAAAAAACGTCCAAAGAAAAAACGATACAAAATAAAAAGTGAAAGACGAAAGATAGAAGAGATACCAAAATGAATTGACGAAGTTGTCTGTTTTAAGAGAACTGGAAACAGCTGAAAAGAATCTGAAAGCGAACTGTTTGCAGGCGATAATATCCAGAGTGGCCGACAGAGAACATAATTTCGGAAGTGCTTCAGATATACACAGGCAAAAAAGTGACCGAAGCAGGCCAAGATGGCGGAAATCGCTGTATATCAAAAGAGAGAAGATAAGAGCTAATAGAGTGAAGTGAAGGATACTAATTTAGGCCACGAGAGAGAGAGAGAGAGAGAGAGAGAGAGAGAGAAAGAGAAAGAGACTGAGAGAGTGAGAAAGAGTGAGAGTGAGAGTGAGAGAAGGACTCAGAAAGAGAGACAGGCATTACTTCTGATATACACACGCAAAAGAGTGACCGAAGCAGGCCAAGATGGTGGAAATAGTGAGAATTAAAAGGGAAAAAGTAAGACTTAATATAGTGAACTGAAGATTTCTTATTTATACAAGGGAGAGACAGAGACAGAGACAGAGACAGACAGACAAGACAGACAGACAGACAGAGAGAAAGATGGGAGACATAGACAGACCGACAAGCAGTACTTCCGATATACATAGGCAAAAAATTGACCGAAGTCGGCTAAGATGTTGGAAATCATTGTATATCAAAAGAGAGAAGAATTAATATAGGGAAATGATAGATACTAAGTTAAGCAAGAGAGAGTGAGAGAGATAGAGAGAGAGAAAAGATCAAAGTAAAGCAAAGAAAAACAAAAACAAAATAAAACAAATGTCAAACAAAACATGTACAAATCCTATGCTGTCATTTCTGTTTTCCTTTTCAAAAATTACGTTTTATCATTTTCCAAGACGTGTAAGGCGGGAAAATAGAGAGATATTAAAAAATGTTTTCTTGACCTCCAACAGGCCCGATTACCACAAAGTCTTTTTTTACGAAATGAATTTTTTTATAGAAAGAGAGAAGAGAGAGAGGAGAGAGAAGACTTAAATCATATATTTTTACTTTTACATATTTGAAGATAGCCCAACTAGCTCTTAGTGAAAATATCAAACATTGTCATAATTGAATTATCTTCTTTGGTATATTCCACAGGTACTGATAGTAATATATATATATATATATATATAATATATATATATATACTATATAAGTGTATCAGTTCCACCCTGACACTAAAAGATGGCAGACACTTTGAAGGATTGAACAAAACTCGTACGACAGAGCAATTGTTATCGAGTTAAACCAAAAGTCACACACACACACACACACACACACACACACACACACACACATATATATATATATATATATATATATATAATATATATATTACTTAACTTTGTGTTTGTATAATAAATAGACCTAACCAACCAAAACCAACACATCTAACGAGCTTTTTATTGGAGCAAATGCACTTAAAATTCTCTACATAGAGATAAAGTAGTTTCCTGACAATTATGCAACGGACTGATAAACCTGTGGGGTCTGCATCCGCCTGACCATCATTTCTTTTAATCGTGCAAATTATGAGCATAACAAGAGAAATCCCAATTAAAAACCTTCACGTCTTAAAAAAGAATTAAAAAGATGCATCCTCTATCATCTCATCATGGACCGCTATCATAATGAAGCCCAATGTGTTCCCGGATCGTCTAGCATTCATGTGGGTAGGAGGTGCAGCAATGGGGGTGGGGGTGAGGGATTACACGCGAATTTTATTTCGCCGTAGCATAAGAATTGTTTATTGTTCGGAACGTTTTATTGCATGTTCTGAACGATGGTGGTCTTGAAACGATCTGAGGGAGAAGAGTCTTCGGTTTTAAATGACAAATAAAATTTTCCCCGAGGTAGTTGGCCAATAAACTGGCAACTGAGGACTGCTATACACTGCCGTGACGTAAGAAGAATATTACCTTTACATTACTAGCAGGGTCATTCGCGCAATGCCCGGGTTAAGATAATTTACAGAATTTCAATATCACTATTGATGTGGATGGGAAATCTTTTTAACATGCTCTTTTGCCATCAAGATAGAAACATTGACAGAAAAGAGACAGATACAGAAATCTATCTATCTATATATCTATCTCCCTCCTCTCCCTCTCTCTCTCCCTCCCCCCTCTCTCTCTCTCTCTCCATCTCTCTCTCTCTCTCTCTCTCTCTCTCTCTCTCATATAATATATATATATATATATATAATATATATATTATATCAGTTCGCGCTGTTGGCACGGATATCCAGACAATTTCTCGNGAGAAGTGAAGAATAAAGAGAGAGAGAAGAGAAGAAAGAGCATGAGAAGAAGAGAGAGAGATAGGGCACAGAACAGGGCGGGAGACAGACATACAGTACTGATATATACATCCAAAAAAGTGACCGAAACAGGTCACAACGGTAAAATACTGTATACTGAAAAAGGAAGATGAGCTAAAATCATGTAAAATGATGGTTAGGAAGCAAATATAATCAGAGTGTAAGGAGAGACAGAGACAGAGACAATAAGAGAGGACAGATAAAGAAAGACAGACAGCTAACGAAAAGAGAGAAAGATAGACAGAGAGAGGGAGAGAGAGAGAAAAGAAAGAAAGAAAGAAGAGAGAAAAGAAAGAGAGAAAGAAACGAAAAAAAGAAAGTAAGAGAAAGAAGAAAGAAAGAAAGAAAAAAGAAAGAAAGAGATGAAGTGAAACAGAAAGACGTGTGCTTCAGATATAAGTCGTTGTAGAGGGGTCTATTGTCGCGATATAGCTACTAGAGTAGTCTATCACCGATTGCTAGAGTACATCAGGGAGATTGTACGGGTCTGAGGTGAGCGTATACTCACCATCAGCTCTGCACTTTACCGCAGGAGACGCAGGGGGAAGGGAGAGAGAAAGAAGGAGAGAAAGACAGAAGAAATAGAAAAAGAGGAGAAAGAGAGAGAGTGTGTGAGAGAAAGGAGAGAGAAAACAGACGGCAAAAAAGTGACTGAAGACAAAATTTATAATTATCTAACAATTTGACGACCGGTGATGGTTTATTTTAAAACCGAACGCTTTAGCGTCGGCTTTCTGTAAGTCTATCTTTGACTATTTCTTGTGTGTTCTTTCATAAACTTTATACTTATTACACGCAAAAGGGTATACTAAAGGGAAGATCAGAATTAAAATAGTTAAGGATACTATGTTAGACAACAGAGAGAGGGCAAAAGACAGACAGACAGACAGTGAGAGATAACACTTGGGCTCTTTTCTGTACTTGCGCTTCTAGTGATTGATTAAACACGTTCCGATACCATGTTCCTGTAACCTGGAAAGAAAGAAATTGATTTAAATCTCGGCTTAAAAGCCTTTCTTTAGAAGAAACAATTCTTCCCTCAGCCATATTATTTGACATTTATCTACGAGCAGGCACCTAGATTCTTACGAAATTCGATACATTTCAAACTCTTTCACTTCTTTTATCCCTTCTCACTGTCTCTCTTTGTCTCTGTCTTGTCTGTTTCTATTTTCTTTCAATTTCTGTCTGCCTGTATGTATTATTATGTATCTTTCTTCTCTCTCACTCTCTCTCTCTCATCTCTCTCTCTCTCTCTCTCTTCTGTTCTGTTTCTGTGTCTATTGTTCTGTCTCTGTTTCTGTCTCTCTCCCTCTGTCTCTCTGTCTCTGTCTGTCTCTCTCTCTCTCTCTCTCTCTGTTTCTGTCTTGTTGTCTGTCGTCTGTCTGTCTGTCTCCTCTCTCTGTTTTTGTCTGTCTATTGTCTCTGTCTCTGTCTCTTTCTGTCTGTCTCTCTCTCTCTCTCTCTCTCTCTCTTCTCTGTTTCTGTCTTTGTCTGTCTATCTGTCTCTGTCCTCTATCTCTGTCTGTCTGTCTGTCTCTGCCTCTGTTTCTGTCCTTGTCTGTCTGTCTGTCTCTCTCTCGCTGGTTGCGTGTGTATGTGTGTGGTGTCTATGTGGTTGTTGTGTGTGTGTGTGTGTGTGTATTTCTGTATTTGTAACTGTACTGCTGTTTTTGTGTGCATGTGATCTCTATTTTTGATTTGAAACTTCTCCTTTTGAGCGAAAGTTGTTATATAGGTATTATTTGCTACATCCATATATATTATAATATATATTATATATATATATATTTGTTGGGTTATTCTAATGCGAAGACGTTTTGTTTTATTCATTATTGATGGATATTTATTTTAATTTAAACTCAAACTTTTTTTTCACTATTTATAAACAACACTCATTTCTCTATTCAATATATAGATGGACCAAACGTTACTACCACTCCGGGTCAAAGTGGTCTGGGAATAATAGTGATGAAGGGATATTCAGACTTCCCGGATCTCCAAAATTGGAACTTTGCCATTTGATGGAGTTTAACGTTCATATCCAGACAGGGCAACCCGAATAGATATATACCCAGGGTCAAAGCGGACCCGGTATAATGCACAAATGTGTGACTCCACCGTTCATAGAAGCTCCAGAGTTGGAGACACCGCCAGATGCAATTCAATGTCATACCCAGGTCACAGTTTTTTTGTGTTGTTGTTTTGTTTTGAGGGGGTTGGGGGTGGAGGGGATTGTGAGGTGTTTACCTCCCCACAGAATAGAGTAAACGTATTCTAGATCTGCGGGCAAGTTTCGTGTCGTCCAGAAACTGAACTTATTATGTATTATATGTAAGTATGCGTGAATGTATGTATCCCCCTAAAAAAAAACAGCATAAGCTAGGAAGAGGTATAAGGATTGCTTAAAAAATAACCTTGTAAAATAAAAATAAATCCTGACAACTGGGAAAAGCTGGCACTGGAGAAACTGACTGGAGAGTTCATGTGGATGATGGCTGTACCAGTTTCGAGAGTAAAGAATCGTGCATGAAAACTAAAGCGTCAACTTCGAAAGGGTTAACACCTGTCATATTGGAGAGAACATGAAGGTTGGAAGTGTCTACATGTGGGTCGAGTATTGCTTTCTAGGGCTGCTATGTCAATCATAGGAAGTCTCACTGGGTCAATCTATGCAATTCCAGGAGCAAACAATGTGTATTGTGCTATGTGTGCAAGGTCTGTAAGTCGACTTCTGGTCTTAAGAGACTATGGTGTGCATAAGCATCAAATTTATCATCTGATTCATCTAATCATCCCATTCAAGGGGAGGAAGTCTTTTCAATGTCATATTTGCATCAAACTTTGTGGATCTGCAGCAGGTTTGATGAGTCATTTGAGGCTCATGCAAGAAGGTTCTGTGGTGGTTGTGTGATGTGAGGGACGGCAATGATCTGTAAAGATTATGCTAATTGACATGTATGTATGTACGGACGCACTGTTGTGCATATTTGTTTTAAAGGAAGGAAAAAAGAACGTGCTACACGACAGAGGAAAAGAGAGAATGAAAGAAAGAAAGAAAAAGAAAAAAGAAAGAAAGAAAGAGAAGGTGAAAGATAGGAAGCGATAGCATCGGTTTCTTTTACGAAATGGAAAAAAAGCCGAAAAGGAAGATAGAAACAGAAGAATGTGTACATATGTCACTGTATGCATTTTATTGCTAATTTGTGTATGTGGTGATGTGTGCGTTGCGTGAGTGCGTACTCGTATTTGAGTGTGGAGAAGTGTGTGTGTGGATATGTATTATGTGCGCGTGTGTACTATCCAGTATCATGAGCTCACATTCTCAATAAAGGTTTAACTATTATACACATGTTCACTTGGAAAATTAAGTGAGATGACCATTATGCTCCCTTTGTTTCAACGTTCGTTTTTTAAGTGGTATTTAAGCCACCAAGTTCAAAACAATAATACAGATACGGCAACCTAGCCGGGAAAGAAAAAATCTCTGAATTAAAACCGAGACAAACATCATATTATCAAAATTGCAAAAGCTTGCAATTGAAATGGGCTGATTACTGGAGAATGCAAATTTTGAATTCATAATAAAGAGGTGCGTGGTCTAATGGTTAGAGTCATAGGAATGGACTCGTCGCCCCGAGTTCAATTCCTGGATGAAGCTGTTTGAATTTCACATAGCTAATACCTTGGAAAGGTATGAATCTCAATTCCTCTCTCAGCTATGGGTAAATAGCAGGGCAGACTGGGCTCTTAACCTATGTCTAGATAACCAGTCTAGGAGAAGGAAAACTCTGAATTCAAACTGCTAAAAGCCCCACTTAAGAAATTGACCTTGTGTCACATCCTGCTCGTGCGGAGGGTTGATAAATATATAATACATGTTTACCTTGACTTACGGTGTTCAACTTACGATTTTTCAAGTTACGAGCTGACACTTTGTCGATTTTTGCTTTGTGTTGAGGGCTAAAATCTGAGGTACGAGCGAGCTTCAGAGTATGCGTTATCTATATATATCAATATGCTAGTACCTACATACGTGTAACACGCCTGTTATCACCGTCAATAAATGATGGATATATCGTTTAATTGTGAGGAAAAAACGGGAAGAAAAAGAACAGCTACACGCAGAGGGAAAAAGAAGGAAGGAAATCAAAAAGGAAATCAAAAAAAGAAGGTGAAAGATAGGAAGCGATACGACTTATCGTTGTTTCATGACAATAGAATAAAAAAGTTGAAAAAAGATAGAAAAAGTAAGATAGAAAAAGAATGGAAAAAAAGAGAAAGAAAAAGAAAGAACTTTGCCAGAGATTATTTACATTTTACACTATCTTATTTAAACTATCTTGAAATAGCTCTTAAGAAACATGTTACATAATTATTGATTCCTAATATTTTTTAAGGTAGTAGAATCATAATTCGATTAGTACAGCTGATGCCTTGAGAGTGAGTGACACGCTTGACCTCACTCTCACCTTCCGGGGATGAATCGAAGTGTAAGTCGCATTTCTCTGCGCATCCTGTTATCTGCGCAGATTGTCTGGTTTGGGATTTATAAATAAAGTAATATCAACGTAAATCGAAGTCTTGTGTTTATTACCTAAAACTAACAATAACACAGGGCTTACTGATAAGGAGTGTCCCAACAGAAACCAGACCCGACGGCCCCAAGAAAGTCAACACTAGACCTTTTAGAAGAACCAGACCAAGACTTAGAAGATAGAATACCAAAGCGGCCAAAAAAAGACGACAGAGTAACGAAGTTAAAAAAGGTATATAACTTGCTGGTTTGGGTTGAGTGAAACCCCAGTATGCATAGAATATTAATCGATGTATGTAAGCCAAATGATCAATATCCTGTATATCCACAGTTTCCCTTAATTTAATAAGTTCTTTAATGTTATTCCAGTTTCCAAATCTATCACTCCAATAATATCATTTTTAATAAAAATGCACATAAAGATCATATATTATACATAATTCGTTTATTACAATTAATGTTTCATAACAATATAAAGAATACTTCTATAGATCAGAAAAAAAATCTAAGTCACAAATCATTGTAGGATGTCTTTTTTTTCATTTCAACGAGGGGAAATTGTTTTGAATAACGAAAGAAATTGATATAAAATGAAAACTGACGTGTTTGTAATAGGTATAGAACTAGGAAAGGTGGACTCGTTTGTGCCGAGTTCAATATCTGGAATTCGAAATAGTTTGCATTTCACTTAGCGCTAATAACGTTTGGGAAGGTATAGCATCCATTCTACTCTCTTTCCAGCTATGGTAATATAATGCAGACGGCGTTCTTTAACCTCAAGCTAGGTAACAGTTCTAGCAGAAACAAACTCTGATAAAACCTGGTAAACTTCGCTTAGAAAATTGATCATGTGTCACATCCTGCTCGCGCCGGAATTAGGGTTGGGTAAATATATATAGCAACTAAGTTCACGAGCAATAAGGATAATTTTAAAACTCGTAAGTCAAGATACCAGGCTATTTCCTTTCTCTTAAACTATAACGTCCTGTCTTTTAAAGAAAGTGAGAATCTCCATTCATTGATGCTGTAGAGCCTCTTGAAACTAGTAAACATTCAAATTACTAGGTATAATATCTCATCTAGAAAGCGATTGTCAATATACCAATAAGAATAGCTTGTTATATGATAGATTGGTTGATCTAAGTAAATCTGGTATCTCTGATATAGATAAAATGCGAGATTCTCAAGCTTGTAATCGTATCCGACCTACTATATCTGCACCTTTGAGTTTAAGCAGAAATCTTGGATAAAAAACAAGATGGAAACTGACACAAGCAATGCTGCTATGTTATCTCGAACAAATCTGGGAAGCCGGTAAACTTACAGAAAGCAACGATATGTGCCACTTACACCCTTCACACAATCATCCGTTAGACGGACAAGACATGCTGGACACATAGCTGAAGTAAGGACTTTCTCCTAAGAACCTATAATGGACACTCCTTGTAGAGCATCCAGCAAGACTTAATTAGATTAGCTCTCGTACGGATTACCGATCTGTAAGGACAACCTGCCTGGATACGATACCGATTAGGACAAGGTATATGAAAGAGTCATGAAAAATACGTACCGTATTTGAATGACTGCTCGCTGTTATAATGAAAAAGGGATGGAGGAGGAGAGGGGAGGAGAAGAGGGAGGATTAATGATGATACTTATTGGCCAACTTCAGTCTTCCCCCTTCCCTTTGGGATTTGAACAGCACTGGTAGGAAAGTGAAAAAATGATTCGGATGCTTCCAGCAGTATTCGAACAAATTGATTATAGGAATTATGCTATTCGTGGAGGCGCTTGCAGTTTTAATGGTTTATCGCGTCGGAATTGGCCACAGTTCAATATTTGTTCTAACAAGCGCTTACATACTTCACTTTGAAAAGTATGATTCCAACTATTCTTCCTCCATTTATGGGTAAAAGTGCGGGACAGATGGACTCAATTAACTGATATACAAGACGGCTTGGGAGAAGAAAACTCTGGAAATTTCAAATTTTAATTAACTCCGTTCAAAGAAACTATCCAAGTGTCATGCCCACGCCTCATGTGGGTATTACAATTATTATGAAATGTTACCTGTTTAAAAGATGTGTAACTTTATTATGTTAGCCTTAAAACATTCTCATCATTCATCCAATATCGATCAACCATTATGGGGCAATTAGCAACGGGATATAATTGGCAATTGTCCGCCTGTCGGTGGCTTAGAATGCACCGACGCACCTCTGCAGGGGTAAGACTCCACAATGGGGCCACTCTTCGTGCGGTAGCTACCATTTGATCTCTTAAGGATAGATGCCCAGTATAGCAGTGCATAGATGCAATACTCACTTGCCCTATCTTGGGCAGACAGGGCGGTCGGAGAGCCCCCTCCGATCATCAAATGGTCACCGTAAAGCTCCTAGCACCTAAGATTTTCCCACCTATTGCCCTTATCGAATCCCCACCTTTTCTAATATGGTGCTAGAAGCGTGGCTTGGTCACATGTCTGGAAGTTGACGTTTAAAATTCATGATGGTGAGGTATCCATTTTGGAGGTTTGGGGAATGGTGAGCCTTCAATACCAATGCTCCCTGGTCACTCTGACCGAGTAGTAGACCTGTTAGGGTCCCATCTATGTGTAAAGTTAGAAAAAATGTATTTATAAAAAAATATTTCGATTCCATTAGAATTGATTTATTTCAAAACTTTATCGGCATTTAAATGACCCACTGAGTGATTATGCCGTAATAACAAACAAACCAAAAAAAAAAAACCTAGGCATTCTCGCCAGAACTTCTCTATCAATTTCATGATTCCCAGAAGTTGCAACTAAATATAGTTTTACCTGCTTAAAATGACTGTAACTTTATTGATAGTGTTGTATCTTAAAACATTGAATAAGAAGGATATATGTGTGAAAAGTCAACTGTCTTAAGTGTTACATAATTATCTGCTTTGCGTAAATTTTGGCAATCCCCTGTATTTCTAAAGGAATGCCTTTTACATATCACGGGTGTGGACTTTGCATGGAATAGTAAGAAATGCCGCGCAATACGTAAGTCACGTGACACCAGGTTGGGTCCTCCAGTTTTCAGTGGACGTCGGGCGAGAAAATGTAGCTGCGCATTAACGAACTCACTGCATACGCGGCTATTTAGAGATATTTAGTTACATGAAATTGTATAGTTAAGTAAAAATAAAAAGCTTAAAGAAAATAACCAGTTGTTGTGGTTGTAATTCTTTAACAAGACTATTAGAAGAAGATGAGTTTAGTGCGACCGAACCAAGACATAGAAAGAGACGCAGAGAAGAACTATCAACAGACCCAGAAAGGGAAATAGAAGTAAGAAGTAGAGGGTATAAAAATAATAGAGTATAAAAAACATGTTAGAGAGAGGACTACGTTCCAGCTGCAAATTCAGAAAAAATTATACTTAACGTAATAACCGTATTTACATCAAATCAAGACACAAACAAGTAAAATAATATCATGAGTAACAGAATTAACTGTTACAACTGTTTAAAGGAATATTGAGGAAAAGCATCAAAAGAGAATTAAAATATAGTTTGAAGCGCTGGTGTTAAGGTACCTGTTGAGAATGGACCCGTGAACGAGTTCAAATCTGGACCAGTTCTTTTGGATTTCAGTAACGTGCGCATCTACATGTACTTGAAAAATTTTACGAATCCAATGTTTTCCTCCATGCTATGGGGTAATAGTAGTAACTGGGCTATTTAACGATCATCTTAAGGAGGAAGAATAAACTTGGATTTAAACAAAGGTCCCTCTTCTGTCTCAAATCTACTTCAAAGCTCCTCTTCTTCCTCTAATTCCTTCTAAATTTCCAAATATCCCATAAATATATCCAAAATCATAAAAAAAAAGGAAGCTATCCATATAACTAAATAAGTAAAAGTAAGTAAATTATCTCAGCGTGCCTAAAGTCGATATCAGCCATATCAGCGAGGAGTCTTATTCCCCTTTTCACTAGGCCTATAGACCAAGGATATTTTTTGCGGCTGAGTAAACGCCACACCTACCACACTCCTACTTACCGCACACCCCTTCTGCTACTATACCGGCAAGAAAAAAAAAAAAAAAAAAATATGTTTGCGAGATGGTATCAACTCGAAAACCCTTGTGTCTAGCCAAACCTTCTACTGAATAAAAGATAAATAAATATCATTTAATGTACTCTTAAACTCAATAAGTATCAATCAAAAAAAAGAAAAAGTATAATTTAAAAAAATGCGTTCGTAGACTAGTGAAATTAGAAGCTTTAGTAAGACTTCGTACTTTCCTACAAAAAACCCATCAAGTATCGCTGAATGACCTAAGAGAATAATTATGCCTATAAAAAAAAATAAAATAGAAGGGAAAATGACACAAGACCGGTGAGTATCATTCAAATATTAACCCTGAATGCTTTAAATTCCTAACACTATGCTATATTGCCCCACACTGAGTCAAACTGTTCCCTGATTTTACGCCAAGAATAGACCCCTTCTGCGTATCTCCGTTTCTCGCTTCCGGCTCTTATCGAACGTATTACGCCGCGTGTTAGGTGCGAATATTGCCGACATATCATCCATCAAAATGTCTGCTGGACTCCAAATTTGAGCGCCCGACCCTTTCAGAGTGCAGACCAAAATTCAAACAGCGGGATTTTTTAATTAGTTTTACCCACCTAACAACCCCCCCCCCCCCCACACACACACAGCACAACACACTTTTCACAAGAGGAATAAAACTGGACACCTTTCTAAACGAGGTGAAAAACTAGCAATAGAAGAAGAAATAAAAAGAAAATAGGACGAATAGAATAACTTTACATTATGACCACAGAAAGAGTAGCTTCGGGGTGTTAGCTCAATGATTAAGGAAAAGGCCCCGAGGGTCAAAAAATCGGAATTCTTTTCTGATGTTCAAAATTCCTTTCTTCACAGGTCAGTCAGAACTGATTTTATTTCGTATTACTCTTTTACTGGTTCAATCCAAGGGTAAGACTTCATCCCAAAATATTTAGAATCACAGAAATTTATGGGGTTTTTTTTTTCCCAATTATTTTTACATCATTTAAAAGTGTGAATTTTCTAATTATAAGTCGATCTGCTAATCCTTGCCCATACTTATAACTCCGACCAGAATCATGTATCTATCTTTGGCCAATCACTTCGGCAGTACCTGAGGTTATACAAAATTAACACCCTATGGTCATTAATTACCCAAACTATTCTTTGACAACACATATGGATTAAATCACTGGACTTTTTTACCAATACGCAGATAGCGACTTATTCGCTTACCAAATGGATTCCATAAACACAAGGACTTTCTTTAACCCTTTTTTAACTGGTCCAAGATCGTCAACTTAAACAACTTTGACAAAAAGTTTAAACACCGGACTGCACCTCTGCATTAGGGGCTAAAACCCCAAATTTACGTATGAAATGTATGTTATATATGCCATAAATGAATACTTATATATATGCTATAGTGGTATATATTTAATTAATACTAAACTAGGCAAAATATGCCCCTCCGGGTGCAAGTATTTTAGTAAATTTTATATAACTTAAAAATATATATAAATTAGAAAGTGCTAATGAAACTGACTAAGAATCGAATAAAAAGTATTTGCAACAGAGGGGTTGTTAAGAAAAATTAGAACAACTTTTGAAACTAACTCTATTCCATCATGCATTACTCCCGCTCCTTTCATTCGTAAATTTTCTAATACTTTTAGTTAAAATAGGAAGTTAATTTCTTCTTGTAATAAATTTCTTTTAAGATTTATAGAGATTTTGTTATATTCTAAGATAAAACCAAACAATTAGAAATCAAAATAATACAACATCAATTTATTAAAACAAATTTTAAATGATCAATTGCAAATTACCTTCTCCATTCAAAGTAACCCTATTTTTTGTATATATAAATACAATTGCATTTTATTAAGTAGTAGATATAGTCAACAGTTTAATAATGTAAAACATTTATAATTAATGAGTTTTAAAAAATAAATCATGGAGATATGATAATAATTAAGAAATTTGTGACGTGATAGTAATATAGTTTCGGTTACAGACAGAAAACGCAATTCCCATTATAATAAATTTAACTATGTATCATTTTTAATATGTAAACTTTTAATTTCATATAGGAAACTACACATCATCACACTAAACATTAATTTCATATATTTATTAGTTGTACCTCAATATATGAGTATGCATATTACAAACCCTTTTCAGGTTCAAGCTGTTAACTCGACCATTTTTGCTCGTTCGGCTAGAAATTCCCAAGAATCCTGGTTCAAAACCTTGTGCTGAAGCTCTCCGGCTTTTGCCAGTTCTATGATGTCATTGAAGTCTGAACTAACTTGAGAGCTGAGAACATCTCTAGCCGTGTATTAGGGGCTTTAGTAATAAAACCACAAGACCACTTCTTTTCACTCATGAGTATTTTATTTCCCCCAATTACAATTACCGAGATAAAAATTCTGTCGTTCATTTCCAAGTTGAAACATGATTATTACAAGTGACCCAGAAAAAAGACAAACCCAAATTATTCATTTTCCATTAAACAACCCTAAACCCAAACCCTAACCCCACTCTAACCCTAACCCTAAACCCCTAAGCCGTAACCTAAAACCCCACCACTGAGTAACTAATATTACAGGTACCCAGAAAAACAAGACCCACACATTTTAAGAAAACTGTTAATTTAATTTTTTTTAAGTGAAGTCCAAACAAGGTTAGTTATGTTTATATTAGATTAGGTTTAGTTTGGGTTAGGGTTTGTTTAATGGAAAATTAATAAATAATTTGTTCTGTTTTTTCGGTCACTCTTACTCAGAGAAAAATACCTTTCATTCTTACCCTATTCACCATTCTGCCAGGTGATTTTCGATTTGTCGGAAGCATCTCTAACTCGAATTTCTTTCCATCTTCTATAATACTATCTCTAATCCTCCCGAATCAATGTCCGTACAGACTGATGAATGTAAATGTTGCCGGTTGCCAACACAAGAACGCTGCCATTTATTCCAAAATACGCCCTACATTCAAACATAAACTTACTCCAGTAGAATTTCCATTGTGAGGACCATCCTGAACTCCGTTATTTCTTTGTTTGTCATATTCTACTACATAAGATCTCTATCACCCGAAATTCAAATGTCCGTACAGAGCTGAATAATGTAAATGTTTGCCGTGGCCACACAAACGCTGCCATTTTTATTCCAATACCCCCTTACATTCAAACATACTTACTCCGTGAGATATCCATTTCGAACACTCTGAACTCGTTATTTTTTTCTATATTTCTACTACATACATCTCTAAATCGTCCCGGCATCCAGTTCCGTACAGAGCTCATAATAAGTTTTTGCTGAGTCGCCAACACAAGACGCTTGCCATTTATTCCAAATACTCCCGACTTCAACATACTTACTCCAGTGAGATTTTCCATTTGTCGAAGCATCTCTAACTCGTATTTCTCCATGTTTAGCTTACATACTATCTCTAATTTTAGTCAAGCGAAAACAAATTACACTGAGTGCTTGACATATAAATCTATATAGAAGAGACATTCATGGGGCGAAATAGACCTTCGAATCAACAAGCCTCCCGCCAAGGGGATACCAAAAACAAGCATTCTCAGGTCTTCTCACAATCAGACCCTCTTGCCAAACTCATTCTTCGTCTAGCGCTTGGAAAAATCGTGCTCGTACGAAATATCTTAGCAGTCAAATCCATTTCTATTTATTTGTTCTTCGACTAAAACCATTTCTTTACTGAAAAGCGCTTCGGTCTTTCGACTGCTTCTCTTGGCTGACTGCCGACTGCCCAGGCGCTTGACTCACTGTTATTTTATGCAATTAGCCAAACATTCCCATGAATATATCCCAAAATCATTATCAAAAATACCCACTGCCGCTATGTTTATTTATTATCTATATTATTCATTCATTCATTATTATCGTATGATCGGCTATTGGAAATTTGCTTTTGTTCATCAGAAAGAACGCTCGTCTCAAATCGCATTTTGCCTCTGGTGCTCCGGGCGCCCTCATCAACGTTGCCCCTGAGGTCTCCGCTCCAAAAACCACACCACACTTTGGCCAACGTATCAATGTGAACGCAAAGACTATTCTACATTCCGATAATAGGAACTATCCGGTAAAATTCAAGGCCTTCCATCGATTAGCATTGTAAAGGATCCACAATACGGGTTTAATAAACGCATACTGGCAAACACGTAAACGAAGCACAGAATCTACGCATCGCTTCAACACACAGACACACACACACACACACAAGCTCCACACACACAACACACACGCACCACGCACAACTCAAACACTAACAAACACACACTAAAACAGGAAACACGAAGCTCACCACCACACAACAAACTAACACATCCACTAAACACACACAACATAATATAACAATAACACATGGTGTTTTGGTGCACGCGTGTGTGCTGTGTGGTGTCATGCGTTTAAAACCCTTCAGTATTTACATAGCATAAAATATCTAAAACATTATTAAAAGAATACATTATTATCTGAAACAATTATATATATAGTAAATAATATATATTTATATTAAAGAGAAACTGTGTATGTGCATGAATATATAATATATATATATATATATATATATATTCAACTTAATTTATGTATTACAGTATATTATATAGCGAGTATATGTTATTACTTAGATATATGCATATGTGTGTTGATGTTAATAAGGCATAATATATACATCAATAAGTATTAACATATATAATATTATATATAATATATATATATAATATATACGCACATATATAAGGAACACACGCGCACACACACACACACACACTACACGCCACACACCACACACACACACACACACGACTATTTAGGTTATTTTATAGTTGTAACTCGATGTACGAGTGTCTTCTTAATTACTACTTTTCGGGTGATAACTTTACTCGACTATTTTTTGCTCGTACGGCTCGGAAACTCAAGCCTGTTCAATACCGCCCCTCGCCAAACTCAGTTATGGTAGCGCAATATGGGCCGTAAATAGACTGATGATAGTTCGGCTCGATCTCAGACTCTAATATACTCCTTGGTCTAATGCTATAAAAGGATATACTCCCTCGCTGTATGTCTGATACCACATTAGGCCACCCTGAACGACTTTATTTACTACTTATGTCAGCTAAAATTAGAGTAGAGAATAGATAACGTTATGTTCATATAGGACATTTTAGTTCTTCAAATTAAATACACAAAAGAAAATTGATATTATTAAAAAATAAACATAAACATATTACAGCCACATAGTTCATTGCATTCTATTTTATTATGTTTTTTGATAATTACAGTTTTATTTTTCTTATTTTGAAAAAAAAACCGAAAAGTATTGGGGGAATACGAGTTAACGCATATCATTTATTTATTTGGGAAAATTATTTACGAGGAAAATTGAGCAATCCGGCCAAATAAAACTCGTATCAAACATTATAGGAACTTTTACATTGGCGAAAAATGATTTACTATAAAAAATTGCCCATGGGAATGAATGTTACTATAAAAATGCATTGCTAAATATTATTTACTAGGAAAATACATGGAAGATTTTTACTAATATATGCATGAAAATATTTTTTACTCAAGAAGGGTCAATGGAAAGGATTTTTTTTTCTATAAAAAAAAGCAATTGGAAATATGGTTTACTATTAAAAAATGTATTGGTAAATAATTACTATTAAATACCATGAGGGAATAATTTTTACTATAAAATCATTGGAAATATTTACTATAAAAAATACATGGTAATGATTTTATATAAAAATGCATTGTAAATTATTTTACTATAAAAATACTATGGTGTAACGATTTTTACTATAATAATGCATTGAAATTATTTACTATAAATGCAATAGTAAATTATTTACTAAAAAATACGTAGTAATATTTTACTATAATAATGCATTGGAAATGATTTTTACGTCAAAAATGCATGGGGAATAATTTACTATAAAAAATGCAATTGAAATTAAATTACTGATAAAATGCATAAAATGTAAAAATGTATGAAAATGATGGAAATATTTTTATCATTTTCGAAAGTAGCAAAAGAACGAATAGTATGACTTGAAATAAATCTAGGAATGGAATTAAAGCCTGAAAAAGAACCCACAATCATTGTTAATACCAATTTTACATGAAATATTTTTGACTTGTTCATTAAAATCTAATTATTGGGCGCAATTTCGTCCCCTCACCTTGCAGACATCACATGTTTCGTTCTTATGCTCACTCCTTCTGATGATCGTTCATTCAATTAAATCTATTTATTGAAATATGATAAGATGTCTACGACAAGTTCTTGTATAGGATAAACATGCCCCAACGGGGAAGCCAGTAATCTTGACAAATGTATCAAACGCCGATGTAAAATGAACAAAATTTCCATGTCGAACATAATTTAAACTTCTCTATCCAGTTTCCCCTTGTTCTTTCACTGGAAAATGCTAGAGGAGGGCTCGCCGGGCGATTCTTGTAGCAAACTATCACACACAGCATAATTACAGTGTATATCATCGTTCTGTCGACTTAATGTTAAACTACATTCGTACCTTATATTATATTATATATAATATATATATTAATAATAAATCGTCGGACGCCCTAAAGTCGTATTAGCCAGACAGCGAAGGAGTCTAACCCTTTCACTATCGCTAACCAAGGAGATTGTTTTGCATCAGCTCCCACTCTACTGCACAGGATCCTTTGCTACTCATACCTGAGTGATGGCCGGATTCGAACCCGAAAAACCGTGTGGTCCCAGCCCCGACACTCTACCGACTGATTAGACTAGCCCTGTAATGTTAATCCAAATGGGAGTCAGATATACCTACTAATAGTCTTCGCTTAGTAGCTCATCAAGACAAAGAAACTTGCCCTGAATGAACTACTAAGCGAAAGTTACTATTATTATGCGACTCTTTATATTAACATTACTTATTACGTCTACTTTAGAATCGACACTCTTACATTTAGCTTTAACAAGACAGCGGCTTATATATATCTTTATAATATATAATAATATATATATTAACTATATATATAGTAATTTTTTTTAATTTTTTGAACGGAAAATATATTATATATATATATAATATATATATATATATTCCAACTGCTATAGTGCTAATCGATTATTCGGTTTGTCGGACTCCATTCTTTCATTTTTCATTTTTTTCTACTGAATTTTTAGGTATATTTTAATAACAAAATATATGCCGGTTTTTCACAACGCTTAAGTTTTACTAATAATTAGTATATATATAGTATATATATAATATAATATAATATATATAATATTTAATTCCTTGTAGATTGGAGAAATATAATAAAGTGCTCAATTACTTCTGTAAAACTGTATTTTTTTAATTATAGTTACAATACATTAAGTCTTTTTACCTATTGGTTCGACCTCCATCGTTAGTGATGTCACTATATATGCGTTCACATATAAATATATATATATATATATATATATATATATATATAATATATATATATACAGCAAATTTATTACCGTCATCAACATCATATGCCCTTCTTCCAGAAAATTGCTTGAATGACATCAAATAATTATCCCTTATAAACCGCTTCTTCTTATTTACCGCGTGCATTTCTCGTGCGTTATGTAACGTTAACATAATGTTTCAAAAGCTTTCTTTTTAAGTTGTTAATCGTCGTTTTACATTTAAGTCTAAATCTTAATAAAAAAATTTCTTTCTGTGTGGACAAAGCTCTGAATAATTTCTGGATTTCTTATTCAAATGTTCTGTATGAATTAACCTTGTAGGATCCGCAGACAGAGGGCATAGTCCAAAACTCTGACCATTAATATATGTTTGGATCCATTAATATATGGTTTGATCCATTAATAATGTTTGAGCTGTTCCATATATCTTCCACGCTATTTATGTGGAGTTTTCTTGGGCGTTGTATTCCCATATGCGGTTTGCAATCTTGTTAGCAGCCCTCTTTTCCCTTTTCCTGAATGATTCATTATGAGAGTAGAACTCTGTTTAAGTTCTCAGACATTCCGACATCATATAATAAATTATATAATATATATATATATATAATATAATAATATAAATTATATATATTATGTGTGTGAAATGCATGATGTGTATAGCATGGTGTGTATATATGATTGGTATAATATGTATATGTAATATATTGAATTAGTTAAATAATTTTAGTAATAAAACAGTTCTTTGCGATCTTCAATATAATAAATTTAGATAAAAAGAGGAAAATAGAAGATAGCAGGAATAATAAACAATAAATAAATAAATCAAATGAACTGGTGGCCTTTTAGTTGAAATCTGAATAATTGATCTAACAGAAATTCCTAAAAAAATTACCGACAACAAATGGTCAATATCTTTTTTATGCCCCACAAGCAGAGAAACACAATTAAAAAAAAATCTGTTTTCAAATGCCTTAAAAGTAATATAAAATTCATCATTGCATCTATGATTCGAAGAGTTAGACAAAGTTGTCTAAGCTTTCCTGAAATAGACATATTGCAAAAATCTATATGACCAGTAAATAAGTAAATAACACAAGACTTAGAAGTTTAGCTTTAAGCTATTTCAGGAGCTTTAGACGTGTCAACTCTCCCGACTCTTCAATGCGAATGATGAATTCTTTATTACTTAACATTTGAAACAAATTTTCTTTTTTTCTTTTTTCTTTTTTTTTTCTTTTTCTTATCTTATTTTTCTTTTTTTTCTTTTTAATTTATATCCTTATATGAATTCCAAAACAGAATACCTTGGTGTTCAAAAAAAAAAAATATTGTTGTAGTTTCAAAATATGACACTTCCGCCACAAATTATCTCGTCACCCAATCCACGTATCTCTAAGTATCTCTTAATGTAACATATTTGAAAAAGAGAAGACATTATTCCAGTTCGAACCAGAAACGAATCTCTTATTTTCAAACCAGTATCATATTAACCGGTTGACGCGTAAGCCTGCAACGATTTTTAGAAAAGATTTTTATTTTAATAATTTGAAAATCTTTATTTTCTATTTTGAAATTAATCATCAAGAAAATGTTTCAAAAAGCTTCAAAATCCAGATATTAAATAATATATTAAACAAGATTCATGCGTGCCAAAAACACTCGGACCGTTTTCTTCGAGAAGAAAAAATCCACATCCATCATTGGAACAATTCAAAAAGGAATTTATCATTTCATTAACATTTATTCCTTATATGATTAGTTCGTCCAATCAATTCAATTGATGATGGTGATTTCTTGAAAACTGATTCCTTTTCTGTGCGCCCTTAAAATCTCACCCATCCAAAAATGGTTATTTAATAAAAAGTTCGTGAATTCGTCTCAAGTGTAGCAATCGGGAACGTGCTTTTTGGGTCCAAGAAAAGTTCTGGGAGTGGTCTACTTTGTAACAGGACTTTATCAGCAAAACGGAAGGAAAAGAAAAAGAAATAGAAAAAATAAACAGTTGTATTATTTTACGAATATTTATTACATAAGAAAAAAACATAGAAAATCTGACTTGGATACCAAAATCTTGATACGTATTATATAATTATTATTATGATTGATTTATTTAAAGATGATAGTAATAAACGTGGAGAATAGATATGACGATTGGGATAAAGTTAGATAGATATATTGATAATAACAATTATTAAGAATTAATAGATATATTATATCTATCTATAATAAATCTTTTCAAAATAAACGAGAAATGAGAAAGTATTAAAGAAAACGGGTCTTTTATATCTCTCTCTCTCTTCTTCTCTCTCTTCTCTCTCTCCTCCTTATCTATCTTATCTATCTATCTAATCTATCTCTATCCTCTCAAATATATATACACACACACACACACACACACACACACACACACAACACACCACACACACACACACATATATAATATAATATAATATAATATATAATATATATGAATATATAAAGCCAGTTAACTTTTGCTTCCTGCGGCTTTTTACTGTTTAGTTATATGACACGAAATATTTACCGTAAAATTTTCCTTACTTTTTGATTAAGTTTATTTTAAAAAAAAATCTGTTTTAATTGGTTCTAATAGTCGAATTCAATTAATAAAAAAGCCGTACAATCTCTTACTTTACTGCTAAACCTATCTCTTTTTCCCTCTATGTATCTCTTGAAACCTCCTCGTTATATAATTTAGTTTCTGGAGGACAGAGAGGAGAGAGAAAGAAGAGAGAGAGTAGAGAGGCTGGGAAATTTGATAATATATTCCTATTTAAATTTTCAAAATCATCAACCCCGTACTAAATAGTCAAAACATTTCCCTTCTTAAAAATCTTACAAAATATGTTGAAGTTTCGTCTGCCGTATTTTTTTTAGTTAAATTTTATTCACTTTGCTTAAACTCCTTCCCTAATCATCAATTATCTACCCAAAGCTGATGTTGACCCAACGGTTCACCGCTTTCTAGAATAATATATAATAATATTAAATATATATATATATATATATATTACATTCATCTCCCCCCTCTTCTGTCTGTCTGTCTTCTGCTGTCTCTCTCTCTATAGATATTAATAGTATATTATATATATAAACATACAAACCATCCTTTTAAACAAAATAATTTCCAATGGAGTTACACACATTTTTTAAATCCTACAGCACCTTTCTCTATTAATTTTCTCCTCCATCTCCACATTAACATAATTTGAAAAAAAAAAAAACGGATCACATTCACATCTTGATGATGCACTTCGATATGCTGAAATTGCTCGCGACCTGAACTTTTGTGAACTAATCCACGGGAATCCACCCAAATTATTTAAAAAATTGCCAAAAACTTGAAAAAGATCAAAAATAAAAGTATAAAACAGGAGATGTTCTTTGTTCTAATTCCAACACACACACACACACACACATCAAAAAAACAATATATATATATATATTATAATATATATATATATATATAATATCTAGTAGAATTGGCATATAAGCGTGTGTAAAATCCCGCTTCACTAAGACTCGGCCAGAAACCATTGACCAAACATTGACCAATCACTGGCAGTGCTCTGCTGCCATTTTTATATTTATCCGGCTGTTCTTCATACTACTCATATACTACTTGAACCTTTTGACACAACATAGATTATTATCACTGACCTTGACACTACGGTAGCATTCCAAATAAGTTCCAAATTACCCGTCGAAACTGGAAACAAATTTACATCATTGTAACTCATACCAAACTCGAAATGCCACAATGTCACTGCAAATACCAAGGTATATATAAGACTCCCACAGATGTCAGCAAATCAACCAGTCAAGAGCCAATCAAAACTTCAAGGATAGAATGACCCAAAGCAAACCGATTCATGAATGGATCATTCCTTGATTCCTATTTATACCACTGTCTGACACTGCTGGAGTTCTACTTGATGCTTTATTGAAACCAACATAGGCTAACTCTTCAAAAAGGACTTATTCACTTACCAAAGATTCATAGCTCAGACTATTTACACTTACATTAAGTCCTTTCAACTAGCCAAGGACGTCCAGAAATCTAAACACCACACACACACACACACAACACTCTCGGCTCTCTCTCTCTCTCTCTCTCTCTCTCCTCTCTCTCTCTCTCTCTCTCTCTCTCTCTCTCTCTCTCTCGTCTCTCTCTCTGATTAATAGAAAATAAACGAAAAGAATTACACCATCCTAAAAAAGTATCCCTATCTTTACCACCCACACCCACACACACACACACACCACACAAACACACACTCTACTCTCCCACTCTCTCTCTCTCCTCTCTCTCTCTAATCTATCTATCTACTATCTTATCTCTCAGTGAAAACGTCAATTCTTAACATGTCTCTCCCCTCTCCTCCTCTCTCTCTCTCTCCTCTCTCTCTCTCTCCTCCTCTCACTCTCTCTATCTATTCTAAGTCTTTCTCTCTGAAACGTAAACATCTTAACATTGGTTGGCTCTCTCTCTCTCTCTCTCTCTCTCTCTCTCTCCTCTTCTCTCTCTCTCATCATCTATCTATCTATCTATTCTCATAGAACGTGCCAATTTAACATGGTGTGGTGTGGTGTTGCGTGTGTCATGTGTTGTGGAGTTGGATGATGTATTTGTGTGTGGTGTGGGGTGTGGCGTATCGTGGTAAAATAGACACTTTAGTGTGGTCAATTTTGCTCCTATTTCTATTCTTATTCCTCTTCTTTACTTATTCTTTTGTTGTAAACTTATTCTTTTTATTTCTCATTTCCCATGCTCATGTTTTTAGCAAGAGCGTTAGTCGATCTGACGACCTCTCTACCTATCATTCACTTCGGATATCATTCACTAAAATATCAACAACCAAGGAAACAGCCAATCTCTCTCGACTAGGCTTTCTACAGACTTGGATTAACCCTGCTCTAACAATGCAAAATCTCGAACCGCCCACCTCTTCTTCTTTATCAAGTTTATCTTATTAAATACTGCTTTTTGGTCGAACAATCTAGAATAAAGGTTTCCATTTATTCTCTATAAACCCCTCTCTCCTCTCTCTCTCTCTCTCTCTCTCTCTCTCCTCTCTCTCTCTCTTCTCTCAGTCTTAAATTTCCTCTTCTCTCTCTCCCCTACGCCCTCCTCTCCCTCTCTCTCTCTCTCTCTCTCCTCTCTCTCTCTCTCCTTTCTCTTTCCACTCTGTTCTTATCTTCACTCTCTCTCACTCTCTCTTGTTCCTACAGTAACAGCTTGCTTCATTCTTCTTTCTAAGGTCTCTATTTCATTATTCTTTCTAATCTCTCTCTCCTCTCTCTCTCTCTTCTCTCTCTCTCTCTCTCTCTCTCTCTCAAGGGACAAATCTTTTTTCTTCCTCTTTCAATCCTTCTTGAAAAATATCAAGCTCTCTGTCTTTCTCTTTTTTCATTGTCTCTCTCTCTCTCTCCTCTCTCTCTCTCTCTCCCTTCTCTTCTCTCTCTCTCTCTCTCTATCTCCCTTCTTTTTTCTAAATCCTCCCTTATCTTATTCTCTCTGTCTTTCTTTCCAAGTCTTTCTTTCTTTCTTATTCTAATTCTCTCTCTCTCTCCCTTCTCCCTTCCTCTTCTCTCTCCTTCTCTCTCTCTCTCTCTCTCTTCTCGCTTTTAAAATCCTCTCTTTCCCCTCTCTTCTAGTTTCTTTCTCCCATCATATTTTTTTTTCCTCACTCCCTCTTTACTTCTCGTTCTTTTTTCCAAACTTCTCCTTCTATCAAACAAGAATATTATTAGTATCTCCGCTCAAATTATTGCAGTTTGCCTTGACTTAGAGGCTCCAATTGCAGGTTTCCATACAACTGTCATCCACTTTAAAAGAATTTTACTTATAACTCATTAGACACTTGGTCGATCCATTAATGAAACTACAAACAACAGCACCACACACACACACAACACATCACACACACAACACACACACACATAATATATATAATAAAAAACTAAATATATATAACATATTATTGACAATTCTTAATTTCGATAAAAATCCATCAGGAGAATTTATTTCGACGTTTGAATCATTTTTTGCTTGAATTTATTTACTCTAATTTTTAATTTAAAAAATTTTTTTTTATTAGATAATAATTTTTTTTTAATTAAGAAATAAATTTTAAAAAAAAAAAAATGATTTCAAACGTCCCGCAATAACAACTCACACTTCAACACTTACACGAACGCTGGCCGAATTTAAATTCATAACAAAACCGACCACTTCAAATTTCATATCTCCAGCTCCAACGCACAACCAAGTTGATTTAAAAAAAAAAACAATGGAACATTTTAACTTATAATAAATTCTCTGAAGATGATTTTATCAAAATTAAGATTCTTCAATTAAATATGTTTTTCAACATGAATTCATTATTTTGCCTTTCAAAAAAGAAAAAAACAAAATATCATATTGTTAAAATGTGTTGCTTCATTACTATAGAAACAGCGAAAAAAAAATGTAATAATATTAGCGTTGATGATAGAGAAAA
>CM042163.1:40479353-40494373 GCA_023376005.1 Doryteuthis pealeii
TTATATATTGTCTGTATGCTTGTTTATGTGTGTACGTGGGTGTGTGTGTGGTTGTGTGTGATTCTGAGCGTGCTTATATATGAGAAAAAATAAACATGCAATACATGTAATTGAACATTTCATTCTGAATATCTTTCACTTAAGAGTAATGTCATAACAGATGAATTTTGTCAGAATGAAGTTGATGATAAATTTTCTCTTATCAATTACGAAGCCGACGTTCTCCTCGTTAACCATTAATACGGTATTAAGTTCGATCCTCTTCAGCGTGACCCACACATTGAACCAGCCACTGTACTCGTTTTCATAAAAAAAAAATCAATAATTCAGGCACCTCGCCAAGAAGTTTTATGGAGTAGGACAGTATCACTAACCATTCCCCCACCCCAGAGTCGATTTTGATCCATACCAACAGCTCCTTCCCACTATTGTCTCACTAAGCTCAGCCTAACCCTAACCCATATGTTTTAATATGTTTAATCAATTTGATATTAGCTTCCCACCACGCGAAAAAAATTCTGATTAATTGATTTTAACGGCACGTCAACTCATCTAGGGTTGTCTAATGTCGGTATAAATGCAGATTAGCGCACAAGAGATAATATCATTAGAATCGCATTTTACGTATTAAAAAAAGTAAGTAAAGTCGTCGGGGCGGCCTAATGTCGGTATAAGCCATACAGCGAGGGAGTTTATCCCCTTTTCACTAGCGCTAGACCTAGGAGATCATTCTAGCATCTGAGGTGGAGCGCCAAACCTACCATAAGCTCCTTACTTTACCGCACATATCCCTGTGCTACTCATACGCTGAGTTGGCGAGGACCGGTATCGAACTAGGAACCTTGTGGTTTCTAGCCGAACGCTCTACCAACTGAGCTAACCCGGCCCTATATTACTGAAACTCCCGAAGTAGACTCACCCTAACACCACAAAGTTTTCGGCTATTTCTGTAAATGTAATGCTTTTTAGACGTAATCTAATGATATTATCTCTTGCGCGCCATTCTGCATCAGTACCACGTATAAATAGCATTACATTACGGAAACTCCCGAAGTAGCCTAACTCTAATATCACGAAGTTTTCGGTTATTTCAGTGAAATTTAATGCTTTTTATACATAATCTAATATTATCTCTTGTGCGCTATTCTGCATTAGTACCCTGAATTGTGTTCCAATTATTTGTAATAGATAGGAATACTTGAAACCATATAAATGTATGCTCTTTTGATTATTGTTTCAGGAGTGAAGAATTTGAAAGTTCTCAGCCCGACCAAGATAATAGCCTAGAGTCAATATACATGATTTCCTGCAAGGCGTCCCACCGTGGTAAAATGTTAATCAAGGAAGCAGCGCCATGCAAGAAGGGGCTGTATGACCACCTACCTCCTATCAGACAAATCCTCCAAATAAGACGGGCAAGACATGATGAATGCTGCTGGTGAAGTAAGGACGAACACACAAGTGACATTCTCTCATGGAGACATACCCATGGTCACACCAGAGTTGGGTGACCAGCACAAACTTACAGCTTTGTGCGGACTGGATGACGGGTAGCAAAAGTCATGCGAATCCGTGCTGTCAGCCTGACTTGATGTAGCATTGATTAATAAGACATTTCTATACTAATAAGCTCGATCCCAACTGAGTGGCCTAAACTTCTCTTGTGCTAAAGAAACCTCAGATTATTTGATATAATTCAGTACATTTTGCTAAAGAAGAATACGTATTTGTCTTATATAGAGCATCCTATTATTACACAGCCAATATCTGGTCCGGACATTATTCTAGCAGCGTGACCATGTTCTCATATATGTCAACTGGATAACCCAGTCCAGAGCAATGAGTGACCATACCTGACCCTCGTAGATTTCGACGACAGCCAGTCGCCAGACATATCGGAACGGTGTCTTCCCAGATTTGTAATTAGAATAACTTGCTCATCATCGACGGAAGCCATTTAAGTAATAAAAATAAGAGCATACGGTGCGTCCATTTGTGTGGTGGCATAGTGGTTACTATTTTCTGCTCGCCAATGCAGAATTCAGGAGTTTAATTAATCACTGGGTCACACCTTGAACTTTTAAGATTACTTTTTATGTATATGAAATACTCTATCCCCCCTCTCTCACTCCCCCTCTCTCTGTGTTTCTGTCTCAATCTGTCCCCCCCCCCTCTCTCTCTCTCTTTGTGTCGCTCTTACTCACAACCTGCACACATATATTGGCACGTGGTCTAATGTATAGCGTTCAAGAAATGTAAACTACGAAACGAGTTCAAATCCTGGACGAGGCATTTTATATTTTATGAAGTGCTACTACCCCTTGGGAAATGTATGTATCAATTATCCTCCCTCCAACTATGGAAAATTCTGAATTCAGCCTGTTAAGCTCTGTTTAAGAAATTGATAGTGTATCTAGTCGAGGTGTTGCTATATATATATATATATATATATATATATATATATATATATATATATATATATTATATATATATAAAGTGTTGTTATGGTCCAACGGGATAAAAATAGATATTTTATAAAAAAGAAGGTTTGCAAAAAGGATTATGTTTTTTAAAAACATTTTTTAAAATTTTTTAAAAGAAAACATAATCCTTTTTGAAACCATCTTTATATATATATATATATATAATATATATTATATATATATATATATATATATATATATATATATATATAAACTGTTTGGATGCAAGAGAATCTTTTTTTTTATTAATATCACATTAAAAGTAACATTAGCTTCTTCTTTGCAACATAAATGTGGGTGTTTAAAGAGTTAATCATTGTACCAATTTTATTGATTGTGTCATCAAGGTGACACTGAATAAGGCTAATGTTTTAATTTTATAAAATGTGTAACCAGAATCTTTTCAAATGTTTATAAAATGGTTTTAAAGTTAAGTACAAAAAAGACAAATATATTTCCTATTCAAAGAAACATGATTCCTCAAATGGCAAAAAGAGAAGATGACCCCTTGTCTGACCACAAATGACACCTTGTGAACTTTATTTGAATTTTTTTATTTTATTTTATCAGTATCTGTGCTATGGTTTTGATTTTGCTAGGTTTTCATGTATTTTTTAATATACTTTGTTCTATTTCAACTCCCAATCTGATTTTGTAAGTCACCCCAGGTGATTAATCACCCATATAACTAACATATACCCTATCCCTCTTCGCAGTCCTCCCTCGCCTCATTCAAATTACCGAGCCCTGCCGCTACTACCATCCTAAACTAAGACACCCACCAAAGAAGTTGAGAAATTTAAACTGTTTCTTGTGAATTTCTTCAGTAAAATCCATGCTTCTGTTCATGCCTGAAGATGCTGCAGTTTGATCTAGCCCAAGTGAGAAAGAGATAGACTCCCTCACTGCCTGGCTGATACCGACTTTAAGCCAACCCGACGACCTAAAATATACATATATAAACTGATAGGAATAGGAAACCGATATGTATATAGCTTTATCAGTTTGTGCAAGGTCGATGGAGAAACCTGGGCTTGGACGTAGATTGATACACAAACAGACAGACAGACAGACAGACAGACGGACAGGCATGCATGTTTCGATGCCGTGTGAAGAAAGCAATTATTTCCGGTATTGCCAGTCCGACCAAAGACTGGTGAAATTCAAGTCTCAGTTCGTCTGTGTCTTCAAGCTTAAATATTAGTCAAATTTGGTATGATGTTATTTGGTCACGTGTGTCTGTGAGCATGACGTTGCAAGTGTATCAACTGATTCGTACACGCGGAGGTCAAGATGCCTGCCAGACAAAGACAAATGAACGGGGGGGGGGAGATTGGGAGGGAGGGTAACCAGGGAAAGGGAGAGGCAACGAGAGAATTGGAAAAGAAAGAGAGAGGGGAAGAAGTAACGAGAGAAAGGAAAGAAGAGAGAGAGAGAAAGATAGAAAGAGAGAGACATACAGAGAGACAGACAGACTGAGACAGACAGACAGAGCGGAGATGAGAGTGAGGGAAAGAGAGAGTAAATAAAGAGGATCGGAAGAGAGAGCCGGGGAGACAAAGAGAGGAAGACGTAACAAGAGAAATATATATATATATATATATATATATATATATATATATATATATATATATACACACATACACACATATATATATATAATATATATAGAGAGAGAGAGAAAGAGAGAAAGACAAAAAGACAGAGTGATAGTGAGAACAGATATTGAGAGAGGGTTATGCAGATAAGAGAGAGAGAAATAGGCAGGAGATAACAGAATGGGAAGACAAAGAGAAGAAAAGGAAGAAATAATGTGAAAACAAGTGTGTGTGTGTAAGAGAGATAGATAGATAGATAGATAGATAGTGAGAGAGAGAGAGAGAAGAGAGAGAGAGAGAGAGAGAGAAAGAAAGAGAGAGAGAGAGAGAGAGAGAGAGGGGGCTGATGAGAACAAAGGGGAAAATACAGAAATCAAAAGAATAGAATTGGGAGAGAAAGTGAAAGAGGGAGAAAGAGAAAGTGAAAGAGAGAGAGAGAAGAGAGAAGAGAGAGAGAGAGAGAGAGAGAGAGAGAGAGAGAAAGAGAAAGAGAGAAAGAGTAAGGAAGGCATAATAAATGAAATAAAGACATAGAGAAGACAGGTAGATAGATTAAAGATACAGAGAGAAGAAAAGAAAAGGTAAAACTTCTGGTAGAAGTGAAAAAGAGAAACACGGATAGAAATAAAAGATAAAGTTGGAGTGAAAGTCGTAGATAAAAAGAACTCAGTAAGAGATATAGAATGAGGGAGGTATAGAAGCTTGGTGTTGTATTATCGTCGCCCGGAAGAAGAAGCTTCCGGCAAAAAGACAAAGAGAAATATAAAAATATATATTTAAAAACAAGGGGAAAAGGGAAGAGAGGTTTTCCGGACAAAGAAGCAGGGAGAAGATAAATAAATATATAACAAATGTCCGTTATCAGATCAAAATATAAAAATGCGTAGGCATATTAGCAGATGTAAAGACCAGATTAAAATATAAAGATGCGTAGGCGTATCTATCAATATAAAGGCCAGAGGATTTGAGCCGACAGACAGAGAGAGACCCCAGCCAACAGCCAAGAGGACAACCTTGCGTCTCCCGTCAGCAAACACCCCTCGGACATTCATTATGAACACTCGCCGGCTTCGCCAGCCACCCGGCATTTTCAATGTGAAGCTCTATGTCCCTCACCTAGCACACACCGAAGAAAATAAAGACGGGTCCTATTTTTGTATATACGTATCTGTTGTTTATTGAAGTCCAGTAGTAGTCGGCTATACAACAGTAGTACTATTTTACCTATACCTCAGGAATGAGGAGGTAAACATCTTTTCTCAGGGTATTCGTCCGAAATTGAACGTAATAGCGCAACTGTCCAGCTAATTAGCCATTTGTCCACAGGGACTTCCCCTTAAGGACTCTACTGGGTATTCTTGTCAAATCTCATCAATTCTGTGATTGGACGATCTCGATTCCTCCACCGTTTTCTTATTCCTTCAGTACTTTTTTCCAAGTCCTTCGTGAGCGTTTCAAACGCGCCAGCAACAATTGGTATCACCATTACCCAATTGTTCTACAGGTTTTTTGGTAAGGTTCAAGTACTTGTTTATCTTTTGTGCTTTATTTCATTTTCGGTGTAAAAATCCACAAGATGACAAGTTCTTTTCTTCTTGATAATTAATAAATTCAATTTCCTACAGTGATAACTATTATATCATGTGCACTTCCTCTTTAAAAGAAGAGAAGACAAAGTACGTAAGCTGGGTGTAAATAAACTTATAAAGAGTGAGCAAAAATAAATAAATAAATAAAAGAGCGGACTATTAGAAGCAGGACTGCAATAGACATAAGAAAAGTAAGCAATGATCCTATAGAAAAAGTAAATTGTGAGTCTGTGTACCCATTGGGTGAATAAATTTAACCTTCAACAATTTGTTTTTGTTTTTATTTATTTTAACCTATGACGCAAAACTATGACTGATTGTTGTTATGGCATGTTAACTCTTGTTAATGCTGAAATCATTTGCAAGTAATTATATAGTTTCAAGTAACTAATAATAATAATAATAATTTGTAAAGAATTATAGCTTCACTTAACTATTAATACTAATAATTTATATACAATCATATATTTTCAAGTATCTATTCCTATTTAATAATAATAGCCATTTGTTTGCAAACATCTCACATTAACCTTTAATAAATAAATTAAAAAACTTAAAAAAACAAACAAACTCTTAAATTCTTTTTCTGACCATTTTTTTTTTCTGAAATCATCAAAATTAATATTAATTTTTTTTAACCTATTGCTGACCGGGATTATGTGATACATTTTTTATCTCAAATTCCCAGATTAAAAAAAAAAACGTTTGCTTTTCTATGACGGATTCTAGCTTGAGTATATTGTTACAATGTCATATTCCCTAGTCGGGTATATACACCAGAGTTCTTATATATAGAGAGAGTAGGAAGCGCGTGGTGTAATGGTTAAAGTCATAGGAAATGGACTCATCAACACGAGTTCAAATCCTGGACGTGGTAATTGCATTTCACTTAGCGCTAATACCCTTGGGAAAGGTATGAATTCTACTCTCGCTCTAGCTATGGGCAAATAGTAGGGCAGACTGGGCTCTTTAACCTTGGTTAGGCAACCGGTCTAGGAGAAGGAAAACTCTGAATTCAATCCTGTTAAACTCCGCTTAAGAAATTGACCTTGTGTCACATCCTGCTCTTGCGGAGAGGTTGGTATATATATATATATATATATATATATATAGATAGATAGATAGAGAGAGAGAGAGAGAGAGAGAGAAGAGAGTATCAGAGGCATTAGAGAGATATTAGACAGATACATATATAACTTACTTTCTGTTCTTCGCCTAGTCGCTATGTTGAATTCTACCTTGTCTTGTCTTCTCTCCGGTCATGATGTCTTCGTCTAGTCTGGTTTCTCTTGTTGGTTCTTCATTACTTCTAAGGGCTAATCCTTTTGTCATGCAATTAGCTACAAGTCGTATTTTCTTGCACAAGATTTATTTGCATCATAACTCATCACGTGGAATTGAGTCCAACCGGAGTAGGACACGTCTATCCTACTTCACATCTCGGCTGCAACTGACTAACTAAAATCAAAATCACGTGACGTGCGATATTTCAACTGTCCAGTGATTTTCCACTTGGGCTCTTTGTGTTCTCGCTACATGGTGTTGACAATAATCTATGCTACCACATAGATTATGCAACAATATACCATTTGATGGTATCGTTATATATCCATGGGTCCCGCTGGTTATTATTATAATTTTACTCCTTGTAAGTTTTTCCCTTTAGTCTGAGTGACAGCAACTTTCCTCTTATTTCCAATTGTTCTCCATATGGAGTATCCATATAGTTATTTTCTTCTAATTTCTGGTTTTAGTTTTAAGATAGGCACTCCCTAATTTTTCAGCTTTTTTAAATGAATACTCCCTTCAAATTAGCAGCAGTAGCCATACACACCATTGATCTGCTTTTTTTGGGGAAAAAAACAGCTTGTTTCTTTTTCATGAATTCTCACATCATTTTCCTTTAAAATAAATAAATAATTTTCTTTTGCAATAGATAAATGTATAATAAAGTTAAATATATGAAATAAAAATAAATGTATAATAAAGTTAAATATTTGTATAATAAAGTTAAATATATGAAATAAAAGTTTACAAAAATATATGAAATAAAAATAAATGTATAATAAAGTTAAATATCTTATTATAATGGAGATTGCGGGTTTGTCTGTCTGTAACCGAAACTATATTACTATACAAGTCACAATTCATTTAGTTATTTACATCATATTCTCCATGATTTTATTTTTATTCAAACCTCAATTATTAATAAAATTGTTTTACATTACTTACACTGTTGACTATATCTACATACTAATAAAATGCAATTGTATTTATATATACAACAAAATAGAGGTTTACAGTATGAATGGGAAGGCTAATTTGCATATTGATCTTTAAAAATTGATCTTTAAAAATTGATTTTAATAAATATATGTTAGTATTATTGATTTCTAATTGTTTGGTTTTATCTTATTGAATATGAGCAAAAATCTCTTCAATAAATCTTAAAAGAAATCCCTTAACAAGAAGAAATAACTGTAATATTATTCTTTACTTCCTATTTTAACTAAACAGTTTAAATAGGAATGAAAGACGGGAGTAACGGAAAATGATGGAAGAGTTAGTTTCAAAGTTGTTCTATTTTTCAATCATACCCCCTCTGTTCAAAATCTTTTTATCTACATTCTTATTCAGTTTCATTAGCCTTTCTAATTTAATATCATATTTTATTAAAAAATTTAACTAAAATACTTGCCCCCGGAGGGTGCATATATTTGCTAGTTTGTATAATAAAGTTAAATATATAAAATAAAAGTTTACAATAAAGTTAAATATATGAAATAAAAATAAATGTATAATAAAGTTAAATATTTTTAAAGAATAAAGCTAGGTTTACAATAAAGCTAAGTTTATTGTTTAAAAACTTAAGACATATCTATTGAAAAATGCCCCAAATTATTTAAATGAGAGATATGTATCGAAATATACGCAAAATAATTTATAGCAAAAGAACATAATTTCAGAATTCAGATGAAATTCCTTTTTCAAAAAAAAAAAAAAAAAGCAGACCAAAAGAGCTTACGAGACTTGCTGCTGTAGTTAATTTGAAGGAAGTATTCCTTTAAAAAAGTAGAACAATTTGGAAGTAAGCAAAAATTCTTAAAGAAATAAGGAAAGTAACATTGATGATGTAAACTTCTTTGGAGCCGAAAATTCTTTCAATTTATTTACCAGCCAAAAAGATAGGTAAATAAATAATTTTTGTCCATGTAAAAAAAGAAATTATTTCATGCTTGCTTTTTTCGTTTTCTTTTTCATATTCAACTTGCATAGTTCCTGTTATTTATAAGTTGGTTATTTATGTATGAATTGATGGTATCAATGGTTTTAATGAGTTGAGAATGCAGAAACTGACTAAAATTCTTTAAAATTACATGAATAAACAGAAAATTGTGTGTATGTGTGTGCGTGTGTGTGTTTGTGTGTGTGTGTGTGTGTGTGTGTGTGTGTGTGTGAGAGAGAGAGAGAGAGAGGAGAGAGGAGAGAGAGAGAGAGATAGAGGAGAGAGAGAGAGAGAGAGGAGAAGGAGAACGAAGAGAGAGAGAGATATTAAACGGAAGGATAGAACATGCAGAGAAAGGAAAAAAACCTGAAGTTAGGAAAGTTTATAGTGAAAGACCAAAGTGATATATATATATATATATATATATATATATATACAGACGAGAGAGAGAGAGAGAGAGAGAGAGAGAGAGAGAGAGAGACGAGAGAGAAGAGAGAGAGAGAGAGAGAGATTTAAATGGAAGAATAAGTAGAACATGGCAGAGGAAAGGAAAAAAAACTGAAGTATAGAAAGTTTATAGTGAAAGACCAAACAAAAGTGAGTGATATATATATATATATATTATTATATATATATATATATAGATAGATAGATAGATAGAGAGAGAGAGAGAGGAGAGAGAGAGAGAGAGAGAGAGAGAGAGAGTAGTTATAGTCCATGTTTCTTTTGCTTAAAACAATTATTAATCTACTCCAATGTTCTGAATGGCATGGCAAAAAATCATCAAAATGGATTAATCAATCCCATGAACATAAAACAGATCAGTTTGATTAATTGATCTATTTTAACGGCATGTCAACCCAGCCAGGGTTATTTTATGCCAAGCGGTATATTAGAGGTGTTCTGATTCGCTTAGAATATTACGCATATTGAGATCTGGGGAAACGGCTAAAGAAGTCACTTTTGCGTAAATTGGACAATTAATTGCGTCAGACGCGATAGGCAGCTAGAGGGTCCATCAGCGCCTTGGAATCATGGGTCTTGGGAAAATAAAAGACGTTGAAAATACATTGAGTTTCGAATTTGTTTAATAACAAGAAATGGATATGCAGAGATTAAAAAACCAAGACAACGCGAGTAGATGAGAAGACCAAAGAGTTATCAGCCTGGATAGCAGAGATATACTCAACTAAGATAATAATTAATTGGTTCGTTTGGTTCGTTTTGTTTTACGGCATATCAACCTCAGTGGGTCATTTAATGCCGATAAAGTTTTGAAATATATTCAGTCTTAATGGATACACGATTTTTTTTAATAAACACATTTTTCTATTTAACCCATAGATGGGACCCTAACAGGTATTACCCCTCCGGGTCAGAGTGAACCAAGGAAAAATGGTGATGAAGGGGTGCTCCAAATTCCCCAAACCTCCAAAACTGGAACCTCACCATCAGATAGAGTTTAACGTCATTTCCCTGACATGTAGACCCTCAGTCACCGCCTTCTAACACCCATATGATAAAAAGGGTTGGGGTCGACATAAGGGCAATAGGATTGGGGCAATTATATAGGTGCTAGGGATTGACGTGACCAGCCGATTGATCGGAGGGGGCTTCTCCGACTGCCCGTCTAGCCTAAGTAAGGGTCTAAGTGGAGTGTTGCAGGTCATGGATTGCTCATCCACCAAGACTCCGTCCTTAAGCATCACGGGTCGCCACCTACGGCCAACAGGTGGCCCCATTAGGGGGAGTCTTACCGCTCTGAAGAGGGGCAGTCGGTGCATTCTAACGTCCCACCGACAGGGCGAGATAATAATTAAGAAGGGATTTTTAAAACTAAATGATAGCAATGGTAGTGGTATATTTATTGAATGATTCTGGTCACTTTTCTACCAAAAATATATTGTTTTTAGAAAAAGTTAATTTTGTCAATATTGGATATATTAGACAGCTGACTGTCTTAAATATAGCGTTATCTTTTTTCTATATTTAAAATACTTCTTTTTTTTAGACCAAACTGGTCTAAATAGGCAGCTCAAAGATTCATCAGCGCCTTGGAATCATGAGTCTTGGGAAAATAAAAGACGTTAACAATACACCGAGTTTCGTATTTGTTTATGGACATGCATAGATTCAAAAACCAAGACAACGCGAGTAGATGAGAAGACTAGAGAGGACTGAGGCGGGATAACAGAGATAGACCCAAGTAAGATAATAATTAAGAAGGGTTATTAGGTTGTTACAAAAATAATGGCCGATTGAAGCGCTCGGTTTTGAAATGTTATTTTCACATAAAATTTGTTGTTTATATCAGGTGAATTTTTGCATATATAATAATTAATGTGTGCTCAAAAATAAAATTTAATTTATTTTCAGATAGAAAGTATTTTTGAAATTTTTTTTTAAAAGGTGGAATCATGATTTAAAGATTTTGTTGCATCACAGCCAATAACTTTTTACCAAGGTGGAATAAATGACCTTGTAGATCGATGGCAGAGATGCATAGCTGTCCATGGCTCGTATTTTGACTAATTTTAACATTTCTGCTGTTAATGTTTCAACAATAAATGTATGTATTTGAAATCGGCCCATTATTTTTGTAACAACCTAATATTTAAAACTAAATTATATTAGTTAATATTATCAATGGTAGTGAAATTGTTAATTGAAGGATTCTGGTCATTTTTTGCCAAAAATATCTCATTTGTTTCTAGAAAAAGTTAATTTGTCAATATTGGATATTTTAGGCATTTTCCGTCTTAAATATAGTGGCCTCATTTTTTAAAGATGTTTTTTAAGACTAAACTGGTGAATGTCGCCATTGTCAATAATGTCAAGAATGAAGATTATTTCGTGTGGAAATATTTGCGTGGACCCAAAACCCAGAGAAGACAAAACGATCGATATTCCCGAAAGAAAAAAAATCATGGAATACAATTTCCAGTCATAATAAAAAGTTTTTCCTGATAAATTCAATTCCCACAATCTAAGCAGACTCCATCGACAGACCGTGAAATCTGCATGTCTACTTGAATTAATTGTAATATCAAGATGAATCTTCATGGAACCATGTGAATAGTGTTAGTGAGGGAGGAATGTTGGTTTAAGAAAAATAGAAAAAACTGCATGGGTACGTATTCATCATGTTGTTGTTGTTGTTTTTCTTCTTCTTCTTGTCCGCCCTGTTGTCTGTGGCATTAGAATGCACCAACTGCACCTCTGCAGAGGGGCAAGACTCCCCCCAATGAGGCCACCTGTTCACCGTGGGTGGTGATCCGTGATGCTTAAGGATAGAACCCAGGTGCATGAGCAGTTCATGACTTGCAATACTCCACTTTGGCCCTATCTTGGGCTAGACGGTCCCCTCCGATCAATCGGCTGGTCACGTCAAGCCTTAGCACCTATATGATTGCCCCAACCCTATTGCCCTTATGGCAAGCCCCAGTCCCTTTTTATCATATGAGTACTAGAAGGCCGTGACTGAGGGTTTACATGTCCTGGGAATGACGTTAAACTTTATCTGATGGTGAGGTTCCAGTTTTGGAGGTTTTGGGGGAATGTGGAGCACCCCTTCATCACCATTGCTTCCTGGTCCACTCTGACCCTGGAGTGGTAGAAACCTGTTAGGGTCCCATCTATGGGTTAAATAGAAAAATTATATTTAATAAAAAATTGTTATTTTCCATTAAGAATTGATTTATTTCAAAACATTAAACGACCCACTCAGGTTGATATGCCGTAAAACAAAACCAAACCAAACCAAACCAAACCAAATCTTCTTCTTGTCTCTCCATGAGAGTTTTTCACATTCACCCAAGCTGGTGTTTCTCTGAAGGCAAAGTGAGATCAAGTCTCTATAGGTCTTCATTACTCTTCTGAGTATTTTAGCTGATCCTAACAGTACTGTTGTTTGTTCCGGGTTTCTAATTTCGTATTTATTTTTTTTTTTCACACGTGACGTAGCTGGTGGTTCACTGGGTAACAGCAAGTCTCCTCAGGTCTCCAGGAGTCTCCTGAGTATTCTAGCCTATCCCAACAGTACTGTAGTTTGGATGGTCTTGATTCTTTTGATTTCCAGTCCAACCAAATTATTTTGCAGAGCTTTGGGGATCGTTCAAGGGCACCAATCACGATTTGGTTATTATTATTATTATTATTATTATTATTATTATTATTATTATTATTATTACTACTAGCAATTATTGCCCACCTCCGGGTTGCAAGTATTTAGTTTTAATATAATAAAATATCATATTAAATTTAGAAAGGCTATGAAACTGACTAAGAATGCAGATAAAATGATCTACAAACAGAGGGGGTATATCGAAAATAGACAACTTTGAAACTAACTATTCCATCATTTTCCATTACTCCCCTCTTTCATTGGTAAATTTTCCTAATTTAAAACTATGTAGTTTAAATAGGAAGTAAAGGATTATTATTATGTTATTTCTTTTCTTTTAATAAATTTCTTTTAAGATTTATCACGAGATTTTTGTTTATATTCTTAAGATAAACCAAACAATTAGAAATCAATAATACCAAGCACATATTTATTAAATAAAAATTTTTAAATATCATATGCAAATTAGCCTTCTTCGTTCAAACTGTAAACTGCTATTTTTTGTTGTTTATATAATACATTGCATGTTATTAGTACGTAGATATGGTCAACAGTATTATAATGTAAAACAATTTTTATTAATTAACTGAAGGTTTAAAGATTGAAATCATGGGAGGAATTTGACGTATAAATATTAGGGGAATTGTGAATGAGTAGTAATATAGTTTCGGTTACAGACAGAAAACACCACATTCCATTTTAATAAGATTATTATTATTATTGTAGTAGTAGTGTTTTTTTCCGCGGATTTTTTTTTAATTATCTGGCAAAGTCAGATATTTTTTATCTTCATTTTCTTTCATATTTAGACCATGATCCGCTGAAACTGTGAAATCTACCAGTTGGCAAGTTTTATCCTTCCTAGAGTTCTTGTTCTTCTTCTTCTTCTTCTTCGTTATTATTGTGTTAGCCACTGGCCCTTTAATGATATCTGAGTGATAGCAAGTCTTCTCAGGTCTCCAAGACATTCCTGGGTATTTTAGCTGATCTTAACAATGCTGCTGTCATGATAGTCTAAATTCTTCCTCTGATTTCCAATTCCTTCAGTATGTTTTCCAAACATTTCGGGGCCAACAACAATTGGTATCATTTTCGCCTTCATATACTACAGTTTCTTTTTTCAATTCTCTGGCAAGTACTAGGTATTTGTCTATCTTTTCGTTTTCTTTCATCTTTATCCTATGATATGCTGTGACAGCAAATCAAGTTGATGGACAAGTTCTATTCTTTCTTCTTCTTCTTTTTCTTCTTCTTCTTCTTCTTCTTTCTTCTTCTTTTTCTTCTTCTTCTTCTTCTTCTTAATTATTATTATTATTATTTTTTTATTTTTATTATTATTATTTACTCCTTTTAGTTTTCACATCAGTGTTTAGCTGATGGTCTTTCATGGAGTCTGAGTGACAGCAAGTCTACTCATGTTCCAGGACTCTTCTGAGTATTCTAGCAGATTGCGTAGTGCAGTGTTCTGAATGGTTTCAATCCTTCCTCTGATTCCAAACTTTTCCAAACCCTTTTTCCATCCTTTTGGGACGTTCCAAGTGCACCCAACTACAATTGGTTATAACTTTCACTTCATATTCCATAACTTTTTTCAGTTCTCTGGCAAGGTCCAGATATTGTCCTTTTTTCTTTTTTTTCATTTTCCTTTAGCTTCACCCTGTGATCTGCTGGTACTGCAAAATCCACCAGTTTGACAAGTTCTTTCTTTTTGTTTTCACACTAGGTCTGGTCTTCTTGCTGGGATAAGGTGATCCGTTTTTATTTCAAAATCCTGGAGAATTTTTATTATTATTATTATTATTATTATTATTATTATTAGTTTTTCACACCAGCGTTAGTTTAACCGAACAGACTTGGATTACCACTATTCAGAGGAGTATGAGTAACAGCAGTCCCCTTGGTCTCCGTGACTCTCCTGAGTATTCTAGTTGATCTTTAACAAATCATGTTAGTTCTCGTTTATTCCTCTTATTTTCCATTCCCTTAGTTCTTATTTCTCTT
>CM042163.1:40494473-40506973 GCA_023376005.1 Doryteuthis pealeii
TACCGCTTCTCAGTTAACTGATCCAAAATGCAGTGATCACAGCAGCTCTTGGTCGCCTGTTGTTTGTCAATGCACCGTGGGCAACCATATCCTCACGCCTATTATTCTTTTTCGGTTTTCCTTTACGTATCCCGTGACGGCATTAAACTTATCATTACGTGATGGCTTTTTGCATAGACACTGGTCAATCCTGACGATTAGCTACCCCGCGGTATCAGTGAATGGTATATACTAATTACGTCTTTCAGGTAGAGGGACATAGGATTTAGCTGGTATTATTTTCCCACTTTTGGGGTGTCTAGAGGCGAGCGATATCTTTCCTATACTTCCTGTATGTTGTTCCTGCTCTCCTTCTCCATTCCTCTCTCTCTCTCTTCTCCCTCCTCTCCTCTCCTTCTCTCTCTCTTCTCTTTCTCTTCTCATTTTTCCTTACTCTCTTTTAGATTTCTGTCCTTTAGTGTCCTCATCGTAATTCCAACGCGCCATGGCTACTTTCCTATGTTTCTCTTCTCATTTTCCTCTTTTCTATATACTTTTTTGCTTTCTTCTTTTTTTCTTTTCTCTTCTTTTCTCTCTCTTTCTCTCTCTTCCTCCTCTTTTTCTTTCATATAGATTATTTAGGAGACTAGATTAGATAGATGATAGATAGAATGTAAAGCAATAGATCAATTTATGAATCTATTGCGAAACAATCCCTTGACTCAATTATCGAGTTTATCACGCATTATGAATATTTACAATGAGAAAACAAAGATGTTAAAACGAAATTAGATAGATAGATATTTTAACTACCTGGGATGGATCGCATTATTTAGACAGATAGAAAGGATAGAAGATATAGAATAGGCTTAGGATAAATATGTATAGATAGCATTAGATATTCTGTTTCTAGTCACCTATGATTGTTATCAATGCAATAGATATACAGATTCTTATGAATTGTGTGAAAACAATATGAACAATGAGTTAACAGAAAGAAAAATCGAGGGAATATAATAAGACTAGTAAACTGATAGATTTACATACATACCGATATTTCATAGCATTGAGTAGAGAGAGAGAGGAGAGATGAGGACAGAGAGAGAGAGAGAGAGAGAGAGAAGTCAGTAATGATCTATTTTAACTCCAATACTCTTGGAGACTTAGACAGAAAGTATAGATAGACATAGATAGATATGTATAGATAGAGTAGATAGATTTATCTCTAACATTACGCCCTTTGGGATACGTTATCACTGATTTGCTAGGTTATTAATCATTATATATATTTATTATCCATACTTCTTATATTCTATATTATTTATATCATTTCTCATTTACTTTACCTTTATGGTTATATTAATATATATATAACCTATATACCTATTTCTTATATTATATATTTAGATACGCCACAGACAGTATCAGATTTTATAGATACACTTAGTATAGATAAATTAGATAGATATTAACTGAGATAGATAGAGAGAGATAGATAGAATAAGATACAATAGATCAGAATAGATCAGATAGCATTAAGATAGAATCGATAGAGTTATGAACAGGCTAAGGATATCGGTAGATATATATATATATATAATATATATATATATATAAGATATACTATATATATATATATCTAGATAGATAGATAGATAGATGTATAAGCATAGATCAATTATGAATATGCGAAACAATATGACAAATGAGTTACAGAATGAAAAAACAGAAAGAACAAAAGATGGTTAAAATAAACGAAAGCATCTAAAGAGAAAGTGAGAAACAGATAAGCAGAGACACACATAATAATATAGAGAGAGGGGGAAGAAGAGGAACCAGGACAAGAGAGAAAGTGTGGTTTTGTGTGTGTGTGTGGTGTGAGAGAGAGAGAGAGAGAGAGAGAAGAGAGAGAGAGAGAGAGAGTGAGAGAGAAAGAAAGAAAGAAAGAAAGAAAGAAAAGGAGAGGAAGAGGGGAAGTCAGAAAGAGAAAAAAATGTGTGTGTTTGTATGTGTGTGTGTGTGTGTGTGTGTGTGGATGAAAGAGAGAGAGAGGGGGCAAAGAGAGAGAGAGAGAGAGGGCAAAGAAGAGAAGAGAGGGAGAGAGAGGGGGAGAGGGAGAGAGGGGGGGAGAACAGATAATGAAAAAAAAGATAAAGAAAAGTTGACAATTTTAAAAGAAATCAGAAAAACACAGAGAAAAAGAATCTAAAAGAGTTCGAAGAAAAAAGAAAAAAAGAAGAAAAAAAGAAATCTTGAAGTAGTATCAGTAGAATTAGTATCAGTATTAGTATTAGTAGTAGCGGCTGTTATTTTTGTTCTTGAAAAAGTCAATTTTAGATAATAAAGAAAGAAAAACAACGACAATCTAAATGAGTCTTTTTTGTTTTAAATTTTGCTTGTTATTTACAACCCAAAAACGAACTGTGAAAAAAATGGCCAAAATTAAGAATAAATATAAAAAAAAAACAAATTGGGAATACTTTTTTGTATTTAAATTGAAAAAATTTAGAAAATTGAAAGTGTAGCTAGAGTGATAATCGCTGCATACACGCAACAAAGAAACAAAGACAAACAAACAAACAAAGAAAAAAGAAAAAAGATGTCGATAGAGAGTTCAACTCAAATCAAAATACGCCATTTTGGAAGTTCGAAATCTCGTGGTAATCTCGTCTTCCCCCGCCTTGGCCGACCGCCCTCGAGGCTACGATGGCAACCGCGAAGAGGAAGGTAGCTAGTGAATGGACGCACACTTCTATCAAATCATTCGGTTCACCAAACAGCACCATAATTCGTAGCAGGTCAGCTAGAAACATTTTGAAAGCTGAAGGCAAACGTCTATGATGGGTGTGGGTTATTTTTTTTTTTTCAAATAAAATAAAAAAAAAGAAAGAAGAAGGACAGGTAGATTTCGTTTATTTATTTATTTTCTCATTTTAATGAAACGAAAAAAAAACGAAGAAGAAGAAGAAATGGAGAGAGAAGATATTAAGATGACAATTTTTTTAACCTGAAAATAAAAAAAAAATACGATAGATAAAAGAACTGTTCTTGGATCAGGCGGATATTGAATACAATGATATAAACAGGTAGGTAACAAGAAATAAAAGGAAGTTTATATATATAATATATATATATATATATATATAATATATATATATCTTCGGAAGGCACTGGAAAGCGTTTTACGGTAGGAAAGGGTTTTATTATAGGAATATATTAGAAAATATTTTACCGTAAGAATGTATTGGAAAGGCATTTTAATATAGGAATGCATTGGAAAAAGGATTATATCATAGGAATGTTTTTGTAAGGTTTTTTTCTATAGGAATGCATTGTGGAGAGTTTTACACTAGGAATGCATCGAAAAAAGGTTTTGCTATAGGAATGCATTAGAAAGGGTTTTACTATAGGAATGTACTGGAAATGGTGTTACCATTGGAATGCATTGGAAAAGGTGTTAATATAGGAATGCATTGGAAAGAGTTTTACAATATGAATTTATTGGAAAAGGTATTACTATAGAAAATGCCATCGAAATGGTTTTACTATAGGAATGTATTGGAAAAGGTTTTATTAGGGGAATGCATTGTAGAGAGTTTTACTATTAGAATGTATTAGAAATGATTTTACTAGAGGGATCCGTTGGAAAGGGTTTTTCTATAGGAATGCATTGGAAAGGTTGTTAGTATAGGAAAGCATTGGAAAAGGTTTTACCATAGGAATGTATTTGATGGAGTTTTACTATAGGATTGGAAAGGTTGTTTTTTTACAATGGAAATGTAACAGAAAGGATTTTACAATAGGAATGAATTGGAAAAGATTTTATTATAGGAATGCATTATGGAGAGTTTTACTATTAGAATACATTAGAAAAGGTTTTACTATAGGAATCCGTCTGAAAGGGTTTTACTATAGGAATGCATTGGAAAAGGTGTGAATATAGGAATGCATTGGAAAGAATTTTACAATATGAATATATTGGAAAGAGTATTACTATAAGAAATGCAACTGAAATGGTTTTACTATAGGAATGTATTGGAAAAGGTTTTAATAGGGGAATGCATTGTAGAGAGTTTTACTATTAGAATGTATTAGAAATGATTTTACTAGAGGGATCCGTTGGAAAGGGCTTTACTATAGGAAAGCATTGGAAAAGGTTTTACCATAGGAATGTATTTGATGGAGTTTTACTATAGGATTGGAATGGTTGTTTTTACAATGGAAATACAACAGAAAGGATTTTAAAATAGGAATGAATTGGAAAAGATTTTATTACAGGAATGCATTATGGAGAGTATTACTATTGGAATGCATAAGAAAAGGTTTTACTATAGGAATCCGTCTTAAATGGTTTTATTATAGGAATGCATTGGAAAGGGTTTTACTATATGGAAAGTGTGTGAATATAGGAATGCATTGGAAAGAGTTTTACAATATGAATTTATTGGAAAGAGTATTACTATAGGAAATGCAACCGAAATGGTTTTACTATAGGAATGTATTGGAAAAGGTTTTATTATGAGAATGCATTGTAGAGAGTTTTACTATTAGAATGAATTGGAAATGATTTTACTAGAGGGATCCGTTGGAAAGGTTGTTAGTATAGGGAAGCATTTGAAAAGGTTTTACCACAGGAATGTATTTGATGGAGTTTTACTATAGGATTGGAAAGTCTTTTTTTACAATGGAAATGCAACAGAAAGGATTTTACAATAGGAATGAATTTGAAAAAAACATTATTATAGGAATGCATTATGGAGACTTTTACTATAAGAATGCATTAGAAAAGGTTTTACTATAGGAATGCATTGGAAAGGGTTTTACTATAGGAATGCATTGGAAAAGGTGTTAATATAGGAATGCATTGGAAAGGGTTTTACTATAGGAATTTATTGGAAAGAGTATTACTATAGGAAATGCAACCGAAGTGGTTTTACTATAGGAATGTATTGGAAAAGGTTTTATTAGGGGAATGCATTGTAGAGAGTTTTACTATTAGAATGAATTGGAAATGATTTTACTAGAGGGATCCATTGGAAAGGGCTTTACTATAGGAAAGCATTGGAAAAGGTTTTACCATAGGAATGTATTTGATGGAGTTTTACTATAGGATTGGAATGGTTGTTTTTACAATGGAAATACAACAGAAAGGATTTTAAAATAGGAATGAATTGGAAAAGATTTTATTACAGGAATGCATTATGGGGAGTTTTACTATTGGAATGCATAAGAAAAGGTTTTACTATAGGAATCCGTCTTAAATGGTTTTATTATAGGAATGTATTGGAAAGAGTTTTATTATAGGAATGTATTGGAAAGGGTTTTACTATAGGAATGCATTGGAAATGGTTTTACTATAAGAATGCATTGGAAAGGGATTTATTATAGGAATGCATTGGAAAGGGTTTTACTATATGGAAAGTGTGTGAATATAGGAATGCATTGGAAAGAGTTTTACAATATGAATTTATTGGAAAGAGTATTACTATAGGAAATGCAACCGAAATGGTTTTAATATAGGAATGTATTGGAAAAGGTTTTATTATGGGAATGCATTGTAGAGAGTTTTACTATTATAATGTATTGGAAATGATTTTACTAGAGGGATCCATTGGAAAGGGTTTACTATAGGAATGCATTGGAAAGTGTGTGAATATAGGAATGTATTAGAGAATGTTTTACCATCGGAATGCATAGGGATGACTTTTAATGTAGAAATGCATTAGAAAAAGATGCATTATTTGAATGCAGAGTCTTACTATAGATATGCACTGGAAATAGAATAAAATTTGGCATTTGACAGTTCAAATCTGTTCATTTTATGCTTATTCGTAATTACTTGTGTACGACTAACCACACTATTCTACTACTGGTCGCTCCAAGCGGAGTTTAAAAGGTTTGAATTCAGAGTTTTCCTTCTCCTAGACTGGTTGCCAAACCAAGGTTAAAGAGCCCAGTGAAATAGATCCCTAATTAGGACTGAGTCTATTCTAGTAGCGACCACCACAAGCGGAGTTTAACAGGTTTAAATTCAGAGTTTTCCTTCTCCTAGACTGGTTGCCTAACCAAGGTTAAAGAGCCCAGTGAAATAGATTCCTAATTAGGACTGAGTCTATTCTAGTAGTAACCACCACAATCGGAATTTAACAGGTTTGAATTGAGAGTTTTCCTTCTCCTAGACTGGTTGCCTAACCAAGTTTAAAGAGCCCAGTGAAATAGATCACAATAATTAGGACTGGGCTTATTCGAGTAGTGACCACCCCAAGCGGAATTTAACAGGTTTGAATTGAGAGTTTTCCTTCTCCTAGACCTTTTGCCTAACCAAGATTAAAGAGCACAGTCTGTCCTACTATTTACCCATAGCTGCAATAAATATGTTTCAATGGCCTTTATTTAGGACCTTATGCCCTATTAATACTTGACTTCAACAACCGACTCTCACAGAAATGGCGCCAATTCTTGATGATCGATTTGGCCTTAACTCTGCTCCCCAAAATCCGATCAACTTCCTGGAGACAAATGTATTTCCGGATATTTCTCTCATCAAACATTGACAAATACACTCCAGTTTCCCCGGTCTTTCGCTACAAAAAAGAAAAAGATAAACAAATAAAATCAGCTGACCAATCAATAAATATTTGGATAGCTATCTATTTTTTTTCATATTTCCCTCACTTTATGCAAATAGATTCCTCTACTGTCTTATATCAATCTCAGGTCATATCTATCTATCAATCAATCAATCTATCTATCTATCTATCTATTTAATACCCATAATATCACTCTTTCTCTATATATATTTATATATCTGCCTAATTCTGAATCTCTTTCTCTCTCTCTTCTCTCTCTCTCTCTCTCTCTCTCCCTCTCTCTCTCTCTCTTTTTCTCTCGCTTTCTCTCTATCTCTCACTCTATCTGTCTAATACTATTCATCCCTGAAATTTATCTCTATGTATATCAGTATTTTCCTATATCTATCTATCTATCTATCTATCTATCTATCTATCTATCTATCTAATACAATTAATCTCCCTGTCTGTCTTTCTCTCTCTTTATCTATTTATATATCTGCCTAATTCTATCTATCTATCTATTTATCCATCTAATACTATTCACCTCTGGATTTTATATCTATGTATATCTGTATGTTCCTATATCTATCTATCTATCTATCTATCTATCTAATAGTGTTTATCTTGGTCTTTTACTTCACTCTCACTCTCTTTCTCCTTCCCCTCTCTCTTCCTCTATCTCTCTCTATATATATTTATCAATCTTTTCAGATCTATCGATCTAATTTTATCCATATATCTATATATCTAATTTTGTTAATCTTTCTATCTCTGTTTAATGCAATCTATCAGTCTATCTATCTACTATCTATCTATCTATCTATCTATCTATTTATCTGTCTGTCTGTCTGTCTGTCTGTCTATCTATCTGCTCAAAAACACTTTTATCAAAAGTGAATAGTAACAAAATAAGAATTTCAACCGTCTAACTATTTGTTTTGCAGACTTTATAAATACTTTCTATTAGGATCAGCTCTGTCAATCCCCAGCGGACACTATAAAAAGAAATCGATAAAATTTACATTTTACTGGAATAATGTATGCTAGCCTTGAGTATTGAAGAATTTTTAAGATGATTAGGGAAGAAAAATAACCGACCGCGATGGATAACATAAAATCGTTGGTGTAAAGGCAGGACAACCCATATAGGGTTATCTTTTGCTTTGAGGTTGGTTTGGTTTCGGTGTTTTTGGTTTTACGCCAATAACAACACCTTTCGGTAATTTGATGTCAAATCAAGCCATTTTGATAAACAGAAGATTCAGGTGGATTACAGTACCTGGTATTGCTTAAGTGGTCACCCAATTAATCATTGAACATGCTCATCACAGCTTAACTTCGGTGATCTAGCGAGCACCATTGCTTTCAGCATGAATTAACCGTAATAAAAATGTGTTTATGTCAATAATCATAATTGATAATCATTCAAAATCAATATTTTTATGTTCAATAACGCTGTTTAAGTAGCCTTGTGCCACACACACACACACACACACACACACACACATATATATATATGTATATATATGTATATATATATATATATAAGTAAAGAAGATGGAAATAAATCCAACATATGCTGAGAAGATAAATGGAAAAATATAAATATATTTGTATAGATGATATTCAATATATCCTGACAAGTCTTTCGACGGGAATTTGTTTACATATAAGGCATTATAATTAAAAAATTACTTTAAAAGTAAGATAAAAAAAATAATAGAAAATTATATGTTAACACGTTGTCTTCTTCAGAGCATAATGTTTTGATTTATAAAAAAGGGGGAAAAAAAGGAAAAACGTGTGTTACAAGAAATTTGAAAACGCACACGTCAACTGTAAATTTATATATTTCAAAATTTAAAAGCGTTTCTCGGTTTGAAAATTTATATGGAATTATTCTTAACCGTTCATGTTCTGATCCTCGAAAAGAAAACTGTTACGAATTTTGTGGCCATCAAGCAAGAATGCTGTCCAGCGGAGATCCTTTGTGTTAATCAGAGCGCAATCCATAGTGAAGAATCCTTTGGTTGTTCCTTGGTGCTCCTCAGTCTGTCAGTATCAGCGATTAAGTAGTTTACCGACCACGTATTCTGGCTGTTGATTGGTTAAGGTTTAAACCACAGGACCTCGCTTAGTCTATAAATTTAAGAGGTAGATTGCAGCACGGCTTATATACAACAAAAACTTATCAATGGATAATGTTTAATCTGAATATTTCACTTTATACTTCATAGTCAGCCATCATATTTACATCCCATTCCTCCATTAATTTCAAATCTTGGTGGAATCATTTATCTTGCTCATTGCTGACCACACTAAGGTTTTCCAAGAAGTTAGCAAGATGGCTATGCAGAGAATGGAACTTGATGCTCATGTTGCAATCGAAAATTTTGCGGCTATCCAATTTCATTGTAATTACTTGTTTATGCATTTCCAAGAAAGTTCTTGACAAAAACCAACCATTCTTTTCAATTTCTGACATTATCCCGATGAAATGTTCATCTTTGATAACTTGCCGAATCTGTAATCCATCAAACACACCAGCCTTTTTTTTTCAATTGACAGGCCAGGAAATACCAGAATGAGGTACTTGAAACAGTCGCCTTGAGTTGGCAATCCTTTAATGAACTACTTCAAGATACCTAGTTTTATGTGCGAGGTGGGAACATAATTTTCTTTATGTCAACAAATGGCTCAATTACAACGTTAGGATCCTCAGGTTTGAGGTTAGATCTTGGAGGCTAATTCCATTACACATAATGCTTCTTTCAGGCTATACTGGGATTTCAGGCAAATGAGGCACTGGACGTATTGCTGACGATAGACAAGGATTCTCAATTGTTACATCTGTTTTTCTTGTTATATGGTGAAGTTTTCATTGAACAAAATTAACAATCTGAGAAATGATATTTTGGTTCTCGCCAAATCATAGGTATACCAAATGCCAACTTATCACGTATTCCCTTGATTCACATCTGTAAAATCTCAACACACTGCTTGCACATCTGGTAGGGGGCCCAAGACTTATCTTAATCGACAAGTTTTAATTTAAAATATGCAAAATAGAATTGCTTTACAAATGCGCTGATGTTTGTTCTTTGTCTGGGAATCAACCTAGTCACCAGATCTAAAGAAATCCTCCTTCCTTTTCAATAAAATAATCAACACGATCAGTTGACCAGTCCTATTACTTACCGACAAATGATACAATTTTGCTTATTTAGGAGTAAGCTGTAGAGAAAAAACTTAACGTGATAGAAGAAAACTTACTGCAGTCTTGAAATCAGCATATTAGTCTAAATCAAAGGAACATTCTAACTCAACAGAAATTATGTCCAACATTCATCCCCAGTGTTATTGATTTCTAATTGTTTGGTTTTATCTTAATGAATAAGAGCAAAAATCTCGGGGATAAATCTTAAAGGAAATCCATTAACAAGAAGAAATAACTTAATTTTATTCTTTACTTCCTATTCTAACTAAATTTTGCAATGGTAGATGGAAGTGATGGAAGAGTAAGTTTCAGTTGTTATATTTTTCGATTATACTCATCTCTGTTTCAAATCCTTTTAACTGCATTCTTATTTAGTTTAATTAACCTCATATAATATATATATATATTTGCTAGTAATTAGAAAGTCCATTTAACATTTTCGTTGGTTTCAACTAGATTATCTCTCATTCTTTTCTGCTTACTGACAGGTCAAATTGATTTGGTTTGGTTTGTTTTGTTTTACGGCATATTAACCTCAGTGGGTCATTAATGCCGATAAAGTTTTGAAATAAATACATTCTTAATGGATAATATAATTTTGTTTATAAACTCATGTTTTCTATTTAACCCATAGATGAGACCCTAACAGGTACTACCACTCCGGGTCAGAGTGGACCAGGGAGCAATGGTGATGAAGGGGTGCTCCACATTCCCCAAACCTCCAAAACTGGAATTTCACCATCAGATAGAGTTTAACGTCATTCCCAGGACATGTAGACCCGCAGCCACCGCCTTCTAGCACCCATATGACAAAAAGGGGTTGGGGCTTACCATAAGGGCAATAGGGTTGGGAAATCATAGGTCATATTGAAAACACTGGTTTCCACTATATCATGAAAGTTAGGTAATTAGCTTTTCCTATCTAATCTAATATTTTATTTCATTAAACTTAAACACTTGCACCCGGAGGATGCATATATTTGCTAGTATATATATATATATAAATTATAATACATATATATATATATTCAGTAAATAAATAGAACAGTATTATATGCACGTGTTCATGGGTGTGCATTCTTTTGTCCCTATTGTACGCCACTATTTTGTTCTAATGTCTTTATTGTCTGAAATTATGCAGATCTGTTTGTATACGCATTGCGTATGTTTTCGTTTATTTATGTTTCATACATACTTAGGTATTTGCATGCATTAAATGCTATTGATGGTCGGCAAAGAAAGGAACATTATTGCAGATATGCGTCCGTCTGGAGAGAAGAAAAAGCTCATAAAAGTGTTTATGAAACAAATAGATGAATGAGTAAAAGTTTTCTCCCTGGAGCTTTGTCGAAAAGTAACAAATGAGAGGTTCGATGCTGGAGCAATAAATGTTCAAAGGCTATCGATACAAGAAGAAGAAGAAGAAGAAGAAGAAGAAGAAGAAGAGAAGAAGAAGAAGAAGAAGAAGAAGAAGAAGAAGAAGAAGAAGAAAGAATTGAAGTCAAGAAGAAGAAAGAAGAATTAAAAGTCAAGAAGAAGAAGAATTGAATGTCAAGAGAAGAAGAAAAAGAAGAAAAAAAGAAGAAGAAGAAGAAGAAGAAGAAGAAAAAGAAGAAGAAGAAGAAGAAGAAGAAGAAGAAGAAGAAGAAGAAGAAAGAAGAAGAGAAGAAGAAGAATTGAAACAAGAAGAAGTAAAAGCGGAAGAAGAATTGAAAGTCAAGAAGAAGAGGAAGAAGAATTAAAAGTCAAGAAGAAGAAGAAGAAGAGGAGGAGAGGAAAGAAGGAAGAAGAAGAAGAAGAAGAAGAAGAAAAGAAGAAGAAGAAGAAGAAGAAGAAGAATTAAAGTCAAGAAGAAGAAGAAGAAGAATTGAAAGTCAGGAAGAAGAAGAAGAAGAAGAAGAAGAAGAAGAAGAAGAAGAAGAAGAAGAAGAAGAAGAAGAAGAAGAAGAAGAATTGAATGTCAAGAAGAAGAAGAAAAAGAAGAAAAAGAAGAAGAAGAAGAAAAAAAAGAAGATAATGTCAAGAAGAAGAAGAAAAAGAAGAAAAAGAAGAAGAAGAAAAAAAGAAGATAAAGAAGAAGAATTGAAAGTTAAGAAGAACAAGAACAAGAACAAGAAGAACAACCAGAAGAGTACAGAATTAAGATGAAATAAAAAGAGCAAAGTACGAAAATAACAAAAAAGAAAAAAAGAAATGAAAGTGAGGAAGAAGAAGAAAAAATAAAAATGAAGAAGTATTAAAATAATGAAAAATAACGCTAGATAAAAATTAAGAAGAATAAAAAATGAATAAGAAAGTATAATAATAATATAACTAATAATAATAATAATAATAATAATATAGAAGAAGAAGAAGAAGAAGAAGAAGAAGGAAAGGAGAGGAGAAGAAGAAGGAGAAGAAGGAGAAGAAGGAGGCGATGAAGAAGAAACAAGGTGACGACTATAGCATCAACAAGAAACAAAAATGAAGAAAAATATTAAAATAAGAAAAAGATGAAAGGGGAAGAAGAAAAAGAAGACCAATAAGAAGAAGGGGAAGTGAATGAAAAAGAACACCAGAGAAAAGAAGAAGAAAATAAAGAAATCTTTAGATGAGATTAAAAGAGCAGTAATTTGGAGGGTCGATTAGGCCGTCGACAAAAAAGAAAATATATCAATTTGATTTCCTTTTTATCGGTCAAACATATCACTTAATATCACGAGTTTTCAATGGTGTCCTTAATAGTTTACTTT
>CM042163.1:40511973-40519473 GCA_023376005.1 Doryteuthis pealeii
GTTGTTTATTTGATGCGAGAGAAACACACACACACACACACACACACACACACATATATATATATATATATATATATATATATGTATGCATGTATATGTATGTATAAGACGCGTGGGTCTAATGGTTAAAGTCGTAGGAAATGAACTCGTCGACTAGAGTTCAATTCCTAGATGAAGCTGTTTACATAGCGTTAATACTCTTGGGAAAGGTACGAATTCAGTTCTCCTTCCAGCTATGGGTAAACAGCAAGGCAGACTGGGCTATTTTACCATGGCTAGGTAATCAGTCTAGGAGAGGGAAAAATCTGAATTCAAACCTTTTAAACCCCGCTTAGGAAATTGACCTTGTGTCGCATCCTGCTCGTGCGGAGGGGTTGGTAAATATATATATATATGTGTGTGTGTGTGCGTGTATGTAGAAGTAGGGAGAGAGAGTAAGAAAGAGAGGGAGTGAGAGAGGAAAGAAAGAGAGAAAGAAAGAAAGAAAGAAAGAGAGAGAAAGTGGTAAAAAGTGAAGATAAGACTGAAAGAAAGATAGAGAAAGAGAGATAGAAAGAAAGATATGAAACTATTCAGAATGAGGAAGTAGGAAATATAAGGAAAGGTAATCATAAATAATCGATTGATTTAACTAGTAATGATAATAATCGCCTTTTATCTAAAACTCTCAGGGGATCACTTGGAAGAATTGGCACATGACAGTGCCTCTCCCCTTGCCTGGGGGAATATTTCATCTAAGTCTGTCAAACAGTTTGAAATGTGAGCGAGTCTGTATACTAAGTTAGATGTTACTAGTTGAAACAACTAGTTTACATTTACGAGTAGAAGCAAATTGTAATGCTATGACTAAACTTAGCTAGTGTTACATAATCTATGCGGTTGCATAAGATTATTGTCAATCCTCCTGTATTTCTAAAGAGATGGCCCTTTTCATATCACGGGAAAGACTTTCCATGGGATATTTACAGAAAGCCCGCGAAATACGTGAAGTCACGTGGGACCTGGTTGGGTTCTCAGTTTCAGTTGGGACGTCAGGCAGAGAAGATGTACTGCTTTAACTGGAACTCACCTGCATACTCGCGCTATGTTTAGTTACATGAAATGTTTAGTTAAGTAAATAAAAGCTTACGAAAATAACATGGTTTTGTGGTTGGTGAATGTCTTGGTAACAAGACTGATATAGAAGAAGACATGAGTTAAGTGCGACCGACCACCAAGACGAAGTCCAGACACTAGAAGAGACCTAGAAGAACTTAAGATATCAAAGACGCCAGAAGAAGAATAGAAGTAAGAAAGAAGTAAAGAGGTATACAACACTAGTTAGTTTCTCTCTCTCTCTCTCTCTCTCTGTCTCACACACACACACACAATCTCTCTCTCTCTCTCTCTCTCTCTCTCTCTCTCTCTCTCTCTATATATATATATATATATATATATATATATATATATATATATATATTAACAGGGAATGGTTTCAAATATTCCGACTGCAATTTCATAGCATAGCGAAACCTCAGGGAATTTTATTTTTACAAATAAAATTCCCTGAAGATTCGCTACGGTGTGAAACTGCAGTCGGAATATTTTAAACCATTCGCTTTTAAAACGTATATTTAACTCTTTTTATTGTGCACTATTTGATTAGATTTTAATTAATCCAGAAGTAAATATATTTGTTTGCATCCTGGATTGGCAAAAATCTGTGACACACACACACACACACACACACACACATATATAATATATATATATATATATATATATATATATATATATATATATATATATTATAGTAGACTCTCCTATCGTGAACGATAGATGAGGGTCAGCAGTGAGGGATTTGTTTCCTCCCATGTTGTGCATGCTATCAAGAAGACATTTTGTGTTTCCTCGAGTATGATAGCAGCCCAGCTTTGCTGTGAGCTATCAAGCGACACTGATAGATAAAATTTCATAAAGCGGTAGTCAGATATTTTTGTTTTAAAGTTAGACGGAGCTGATCTCGATGCTTCAGTCTATTTTCTTCAAAGCTCTTCAATCTAGGGAAACATGTCTTACGCCATTCTTTACGATTTGATGCTAGATTTTCCCAAGAACTCAGGTTAATATTGAGGCGTTGAGTGTGTCCTTCCATTTATCTTTATAGCGTAAGCGTGGACGTCCAATACAGCGCTTAACATTTGGTAATGGACGTGCGAGACAATTTTTTGGAGGATATGTGCTTAATTGAGGTCATACCTAATTTTGAAAATTAATTAGTTAATAATTAATGAAATTAGGCGGGCATATCCTCCCAAAAAATTGTCGTCTAAAAGCCATATCAAATAAACACATTGTTTGTTTACTTACTCTCATACTGTCGTGTAACAAGTCAATAAAAAGTGGAATATGAATAAGTTCAAAATAAACGAAGAGTCTGGGAATGGCCAGCTGGTGTAGTGGTTAGAATCTCCTCCTGTCAGCTTGGCAGTCGAGGTTTCGAGTCACACACGGAGCAGTCTCCCAAGTTTATAACCTTGCTGATGAGACCTAATAGGTCGAAATGTACATTCAGGGATTGACATTTTCTCGATTTGTTTAGACTTACATTTGAACATATATGCCCGCCTAAATTTCGTTAATTATTAACTAATTAATTTTCAAAATTAGGTATGACTTCAATTAAGCACATATCCTCCAAAAAATTGTCGGCTAAAAGCCATATCAAATAAACACATTGTTTATTTACTTACTCTCATATATATATATATATATATATATATATATATATATATTCGAATCATATTACCACGACCAGACAAACTCGGCAAAACACCATTTGCGATATCCGGAGCACTGGACAGCTGTTTCGACCTCCTTTGGTCTCATCAGCAGTGCATACCACAATCTCCGCCACTAGAGATTGAACCAGTGGACCACAGCGTGAAGAGCGGGGACTCAACACACTGGGCCACCAGCCCATGCCACAAACGGAGAATGCCAAATCATCTAGTCAATGGTAACATTAATTCTAACTGCGCAGCCACCTAACCTGTATTGCCGTGTATCGCATCGCAGGATTACAGAGGGCAAGGTCACCTCCAGGACAACGACTTCCCAATTCGGGGCCTGAATCCTCAGAACACAACCTAATGGGCAAAGGGTATATATTACATTTTGATAGAGGAATTATATATAATTGATAATTGAATCATATTAACACGACCAGACAACTCGGCAAACACCATTTGCGACATCCGGAGCACCGGACAGCTGTTTCGACCTCCTTTGGTCTCATTAGCAGTGCATACCACAATCTCCGCCATTAGAGATATATATATCGTCTGCACTTGTTTATGTGTGTACGTGTCTATGTGTGGTTGTGTGTGATTCTGAGCGTGCTTATATATGAGAAAACATAAACATGCAATACATGTAATTGAACATCTGATTCTGAATATCTTTCACTTAAGAGTAATGTCATAACAGATGAATTTTGTCAGAATGAAGTTGATGATAAATTTTCTCTTATCAATTACGAAGCCGACGTTCTCCTCGTTAACCATTAATACGGTATTAAGTTCGATCCCCTTCAGAGTGACCCACACATTGAACCAGCCACTGTACTCGTTTTCATAAAAAAAAATCAATAATTCAGGCACCTCGCCAAGAAGTTTTATGGAGTAGGACAGTATCACTAACCATTCCCCCACCCCACAGAGTCGATTTTGATCCATACCAACAGCTACTTCCCACTATTGTCTCACTAAGCTCAGCCTAACCCCAACCCATATGTTTTAATATGTTTAATCAATTTGATATTAGCTTCCCACCACGCGAAAAAAATTCTGATTAATTGATTTTAACGGCACGTCAACTCATCTAGGGTTGTCTCATGTCGGTACAAATGCAGATTAGCGCACAAGAGATAATATCATTAGAATCGCATTTTAGGTATAAAAAAAAGTAAGTAAAGTCGTCGGGGCAGCCTAATGTCGGTATAAGCCATACAGCGAGGGAGTCTATCCCCTTTTTCACTAGCGCTAGACCAAGGAGATCATTCTAGCATCTGAGGTGGGGCGCCACACCTACCATCAGCTCCTTACTTTACCGCACAGATCCCTGTGCTACTCGTACGCTGAGTCGGCGAGGACCGGTATCGAACTAGGAACCTTGTGGTTTCTAGCCGAACGCTCTACCAACTGAGCTAACCCGGCCCTATATTACTGAAACTCCCGAAGTAAGCTCACCCTAACACCACAAAGTTTTCGGCTATTTCTGTAAATGTAATGCTTTTTAGACGTAATCTAATCATATTATCTCTTGCGCGCCATTCTGCATTAGTACCACGTATAAATAGCATTACATTACGGAAACTCCCGAAGAAGCCTAACTCTAATAAAACGAAATGTTCGGTTATTTCAGTGAAATGTAATGCTTTTTATACATAATCTAATATCATCTCTTGTGCGCTATTCTGCATTAGTACCTTGAATTGTGTTCAAATTATTTGTAATAGATAGGAATACTTGAATACCATATAAATGTATTTAAATTATTTGTATTAGATAGGAATACTTGAGACCATATAAATGTATGCACATTATTTGTATTAGATAGGAATACTTGGGACCATATAAATGTATGCAAATTATTTGTATTAGATAGGAATACTTGGGACCATATAAATGTATGCAAATTATTTGTATTAGATAGGAATACTTGAGACCATATAAATGTATGCAAATTATTTGTATTAGATAGGAATACTTGACCATATAAATGTATGCAAATTATTTGTATTAGATAGGAATACTTGGGACCATATAAATGTATGCAAATTATTTGTATTAGATAGGAATACTTGGGACCATATAAATGTATGCAAATTATTTGTATTAGATATATACCAACATTATTCGTGTTAAAGTCATGGGAAATGGACTTGTCGCCCCGAATTCAAATCCTGGACGTAGTAATTGTTTTTTTCACTTAGCGCTAATACCCTTGGGAAAGGTATGAATCCTATTCTCACTCCAGCTATGGGTAAATAGTAGGGTAGACTGGGCTCTTTAACCTTGGTTAGGCAACCGGTCTAAGAGAAGAAAAACTGTGAATTCAAACCTGTTAAACTCCGCTTAAGAAATTAACCTTGTGTCGCATCCTGCTCGTGCGGAGGGGTTGGTAAATATACATATACCAACATTATACATCGGTTATATAATAGAGAGAGACATCCTAATAATACTGGAGATTCGCTTCCGGTTTTTGTCTGTAACAAAAACTACGTCACTGCTTACGTCCCATTACCCAAAATCGTCATAACATAGAATAAATACACTCAAAATTTGAACATGCAACATCAGACAGTCCTCATTGTTTTTTAAAACAAGTTTTAATAAATACATGACTGGTATTATATATCTATATATAGTTTGTTTTATTTTAATATATGTTTAAAGTTTACATTTCAAAATGTTTTTTTTTCCTTTAATGAATTTGATAATTTTACTTACTTAGGGTACAAACACGCTGACATTGAATTTTTTACTCCCACCCCTCAGGCAATATGTTTCAAAAATCTATTTTTACATCGCCCGGAGGACGTTTTTTATTTTGATAGTATAAATAGTTTCGAGACCATAGGTGGTGATTCTTACTTGATTACACTTCTACTTACAGACTCGTTGCTTACTGCTCCTACATCTAAGTCATCGGCCATTTTCTCTGGGCTGATCTAGGGGTTTATGCTAAGGGTTGGTCTTCTTTGTTCTGGGCTGGACATTGTTCTTAACATTCAATTAAAAACAAGACTTTGTGTTCTTAATAATAAAGCTTTATTTGCACAGCCCATGTTGATTCCACCGCAGGGGGAGATGGACCCCGGGAGCTGACAAGAACAGGATAGCCTAAAGCAATGATTCTCAACCTTTTTTTTTACTTATTGACCCCTTTTAACCCTATTTTACTCTGGTGGACCCCCCCCCCCCATAGCCATTCGTTTTTTTTAAATCTCATTGTATTTTTACAGTTAAATACATTTTGCTAGCCTGGGTTCCAAAAAATGTTATATGGTCCCTGAGGGTCCATATGGACCCAGGTTGAGAACTACTGGCCTAGAGCTTATAGTCAAGTCACGTTGAAATCACCGGTTCTCGTTAGATTGCTGAAGTTAAGCAGCGAGGAGCCTGTTCACTACTTAATGGGTGACTATTTAGTTTCCTAGTTCGATACCGTCCCTCGCCAACTCAGTGTATGAGTAGCACAGGGATCATTGCAGTAAAGTAAGGAGCTGATGGTAGGTGGGGTGCTCCCCTTCAGACACAAAAACTATGTCCTTGGTCTAGCGCTAGTGAAAAGGGGATAGATTCCCTGGCTGATTGGCTGATACTGACTTTAGGCCACCCCGACGACTTTACTTACTTTCATTTAGGCAACAGCAGATACAGTAAGATTTTATTCGGCAGTAAATGATATGCCGTAAAACAAAATAACCTACTAACCAACAGCTTAGAACCTTGAAATATACATGATATCCTGCAATACACCGTGGTGTAATGCAAGAAGGAGCTGTATGACCACCTACCTCCTATCAGACAAATCCTCCAAATAAAACGGGCAAGACATGCTGAATGCTGCTGGTGAAGTAAGGACGAACACACAATTGACATTCTCTCATGGAGACATACCCATGGTCACACCAGAGTTGGGTGACCAGCACAAACTTACAGCTTTGTGCGGGCTGGATGACGGGTAGCAAAAGTCATGCGAATCCGTGCTGTCAGTCTGACTTGATGTAGCATTGATTAATAAGACATGTCTATACTAATAAGCTTGATCCCAGCTGAGTGGCCTAAACTTCTCTTGTGCTAAAGAAACCTAAGATTATTTGATATAATTCAGTACATTTTGCTAAAGAAGAAAACGTATTTGTCTTATATAGAGCATCCTATTATTACACAGCCAATATCTGGTCCGGACATTATTCTAGCAGCGTGACCATGTTCTCATATATGTCAACTGGATAACCCAGGTCCAGAGCAATGAGTGACCCATACCTGACCCTCGTAGATTTCAACGACAGCCAGTCGCCAGACATATCGGAACGGTGTCTTCCCAGATTTTGTAATTAGAATAACTTGCTCATCATCGACGGAAGCCATTTTAAGTAATAAAATAAGAGCATACGGTGCGTCCGTTTGTGTGGTGGCATAGTGGTTACTATTTTCTGCTCGCCAATGCAGAATTCAGGAGTTTAATTAATCACTGGGTCACACCTTGAACTTTTAGAAGATTACTTTTTATGTATATGAAATACTCTATCCCTCCCCCTCTCTCACTCTCCCCCTCTTTCTGTGTCTCTGTCTCAACCTGTCTCACTCTCTCTTTCTCTCTCTCTCCCTCTCTCTCTATTTCTCTTTGTGTCCCTCTTGCTCACACCCCGCACACATATATTGGCACGTGGTCTAATGGTAAGCTTTCCAGGAAATGGAAACTACGAAACGAGTTCAAATCCTGGAC
>CM042163.1:40529473-40536973 GCA_023376005.1 Doryteuthis pealeii
TGTTGTTGTTGTTGTTGTTGTTGTTCTTCTTCTTCTTCTTCTTCTTCTTCTTCTTCTTCTTCTTCTTTTTGTCCGCCCTGTTGGCTGTGGCATTAGAATGCACCGACTGCACCTCTGCAGAGGGGTAATACTCCCCCAATGGGGCCACCTGTTCGCCGTGGGTGGTGATCCGTGATGCTTAAGGATAGAACCCAGGTGGATGAGCAGTTCATGACTTGCAATACTCCACTTTGGCCCTATCTTGGGCTAGACGGTCCCCTCAGATCAATCAGCTGGTCACGTCAAGCACTATAACCTATATGATTGCCCCAACCCTATTGCCCTTATGGCAAGCCCCAGTCCCTTTTTATCATATGGGTACTAGAAGGCGGTTTACATGTCCTGGGAATTCCGAAGAAACACGTTTTGGCTTTTTCTCTAAGAATGCGATTAAGAAGAAATGAATCATCAACAGTAGCTGCTATTGCAATAATTATGATGACTCTGTAGTTCTTTGTAATTCCGAGGTTGCCTTTTTGGGGAATGGGAACATGCAGTCTTTCGTCCATTTCTTTATTATATTTTGTTTATACACTGCATTGCCTAATCTAAAAAGTATGTCGTCAAGTTCCTTTGTCTTCCATACATCACAGGGTATTTCGTCGAAATGAACAAACCCATCGAAAATGTAAAGGAATAAATAAATAGAGAGATAAATAGATAAAAAGATTAAAAATAGAGGAAGAAGGTCTGCGATAAATATTGGGGTTATATATCCTAAGAAAAGAGTAAAAATAATGATCAAAAATAAAAAATAAAAATAAAAAAAAGGAGAAAGAAAAATAACGGAGAAAAATAGCATTCCCAAATTATCAAGAAATCGTAAAAAAGAGTTAAAATGACAAGTAAAAATGGGAGCAAAAAGAAAAAAGAAAAAAAAAAAAAAAGAAAGAAGAAAGAAAAAGAAAAGAAAGAGAAGGAGAAAAAATAGCATCCCAAATTATCAAGAAATCGTAATAAAGGGTTAAAAAAGACAAGTAAAAATGATGAACAAAAAGAAAAAAGAAAAAAAAAGATAAAGAAAAAGAAAAAGAAAGAAAGAGGTAGGAGAGAAAATAGCATCCCAAATTTATGAAGAAACGACAAATAAATAAAGGGGACGTAACTCTGGAAAAACTAAAAAAAAAATGAACTGGATATAAAACTAAAAGAAGGGAATAACAATAGGTAAATATATCGAAATGACTAATGTAGAGAAAATCTGTTATTCCCTGAGACAGAGTGTTGGTGTGGCCCCACTGTTAATGAATGTGCAAATGTTACCCTCTGTCACCAACTCGACAGGACACCGACGGTGGCGTACAGAGGCGCCAGATATGTAAATGACGTCTGTCTGTGTGTCTCAAGCTGAAGATTCTTCTTATCGTGGGGTTAATATCTGTTGATCTTTTTGCCTACCATTGTTTTTTTTCTTCTTTAGATTTTACACACTCACACACACACACAGTGAGAGAGAGAGAGAGAGAGAGAGAGAGAGAGAGAGAGAGAGAGAGAGAGAGAGAGAGAGAGATAGAAAAAGAAACAAAGCTAGAAAAAGGCAGAGAGAGAAAGTGAAAGAAGAAGAGGAGAAATAGTGTGAGATAAAGAAGCACCCCCCCACACACACACACAGAGAAAAGAGAGAGAGAGAGAGAGAGATAGAGATAGATAGAGAGAGAGAGAGAGAGAGAGAGAGAGAGAGAGAGAGAGAGAGAGAGAGAAATATATATATGTGTCTGTGTATGTACGTGTGTATGTATATGTTTGTGCGTGTGTGTGCGTGTGCACATTAACAAAATCCACACGCATATATGAATACATTTGCATTAGTATCTTGGTTTATTCGCTTTCCGATATATATATATATATATAATATATATAATATATATATATATTATATATATGAGAAGTAAATTCACAAGCGATGTGTTATGATATGACTTTTTTAGCCGTCCGTCAATATATATATATATATATATTATATATATATAATATATATATATATATATATATGAATATGATAAAATGAAAAAACAAAAGATCTTTACAAACTGAATGGGCTCATCAGGAGAGAGTGTGCAAACCGTTTTGGGGCCTTTCTCTCGACTGTTCAAAAAAAAGCAACACCGGCCCTTCGTCATTAATATATGAGGACCCTCGTAATATCATGCATCGACCGCACGTGGGTCGGTCATCAACAAAAAAAATAAGACGGCAAAATTGTTGATGACCGACCCACGTGCGGTCGATGCATGATATTACGAGTAAAAATGGAAATGAATCTGACACTATCTAAAAATATAAAAATAAAAATAAAAATATATAAAAGTTGGTTAGAAGGATGATATTTTTTACTTCACCGACATTACAGCGTTTCGGTTTGTTCATCAAACTATCACCGGGACTATTATCTATGTATAAATAAATTTTTGACAAGCAGAAGTTGGTAAGCCTTTATCTATAAAAAAAATATTCCTTCATTGAATTTTGTTTTTCATTTTTATATACTCACACACAGACACACACACACATATATATATATATAATATATATATATATATATATATATATATATATATATATATATATATACAGGTTTCGTTGAATTGAACAGACAATTCCTGTCTGACAAGTCTTTCGTTGATCCGTTCTAATCTTCGGGCCATCCTTCTGGTGTCAGGGTGGAACTGGTATACCAGTCCACCGAATGTTTCGTCACTAGCGCTTTCGGCAATACACTTTGCCAGTCTCAGGTGGCTAGTGACGAAACATTCGGTGGAGTGGTATACCAGTTCCACCCTGACACCAGAAGGATGCCGAAGATTAGAACGGATCAACGAAAGACTTGTCAGACAGGAATTGTCTGTTCAATTCAACGAAACCTGTATAAAAGAAAAAATGCTGCCTAAATACACTTATATATATATATATATATATATATATATATATATATATATATATATAATAAAATTCGAAGGCAATACAATGCGTAAAAAATAAAGACAAAAAGATGTTTTATATGCCTAATCGATTTCAAAGCAAATCTCTCCATTTTTTCCTCTCTTTCATCTTCTCCTCCTTTATGAATGGGCGAATAACTGTAATTTCTTATTTCTTTCTTTTTTTTCTTCTTTTTTAAAAGTTTGTTGAGAACAAGGCTGACATCCGGTAAGATGTTGCAATATGTTGCGATGTCAGCCTTGTTCTCAACAAACTTTTAAAAAAGAAAAAAAAAGAGAGAAATAAAGAATTACAGTTATTCGCCCTTTCATAAAGGAGGAGAAGAAGAAAGAGAGGAAAAAAAGGAGAGGAAAAGGAAATAAGAAGAGAAATTATAACCACACAAATAAAAAAAAACATAAGCACGTCATTTCTGAAAATACACTCTGATGATGAAGCTTTGCTTTGAAATCGATTAGACATATAAACATCTTTTTGTCTTTATTTTTACGCATTGTATTGCCTTCGAATTTTATTATTTTATAACATACTTAACAATGCTTCAAGCAAATTACCATTACTTTATAATATATATATATATATATATATTATATATATAATATATATATATTAATATAATACTAATCAATGTTGAATTAGTTTTGAATAATTATCTGTCTAGTTCTTTACGATTTGCGGTCTGGTGAACAAACTCTGTTTAGCTGTCATATGTAAATAATTCTTATTTGAAACGAAACTTCTTTTGCAGACAGTTGGAACCGTCATCAGGAAGTTGCTACTGTGATAAAGAAGGAAATACGCTGCCTCAGGGAAATCTGTAGCAGGCCAACTTTTTTTTAAAGAATTGCGTTGGTCACACGCTGTCATCCCTCGCAACAGATAAACAAAGCTGGTGAATTACCAAGATATGTGCGTACATATAGTGTGTGATAGATAACTGTATGATGCAACTGAAGTTAGGCAATTGGTAATAGTAGCTCCATTTTTGCTAATTTACCTTTTTTTTTCCTTATATTCAGATCATAGCCCCGTTGATGGTTTGATGAACAAACCGAAACGCTGTAGTGTCGGCGAAGTAAAAATATCATCCTTCTACTCACCTTTTCTTACTTAAAAATTTTTATATTCTTAAATACTGCCTTATATTCAGATTTTAGCCTCGTTGATGGTTTGATGAACTGTGACACAGAACACAAGGTGAGTGGCGAGCGTCAAGGCCTGCCGTATTCTCGAAGGAAGCGGGCTAGGCTATGCCTGACATGTCGGACTCTAGAATCGAACAATTTATTTTCCCCTCTATTTACTTTTTTTTCTTTTTCATTCAAGATGAACAAAGCGAAACGCTGTAGTGTCAGTGAAGTAAAAATATCATCCTTCTAATCACCTTTTCTTACTTAAAAATGTTTATATTCTTAAATACTTTCCATTTTTGCTTCGTCTTCTCTCTTTTTGCAAAGAATTCGATATGTGCATCACAAACACCTACTTTTAACAGAACACTTGTCGTAAGACCACATGGATGCACCCACGATCAAAAGACTGGCATCTGATTGACTATGTGATTACAAAAAAGCAGGATATAAACAGCTTCAAATTGACACGATCTTTTCATACCACCTGCTATCTTTCTGACCATGCTCTCCTACGCAGTAAAGCAAGACTCCATCTGTCTCATAGGAGAGTGAAGAAATCCTCTGTGCCAAAGCGGATAAACACTCTTCCTCTAAAATCTGTTGATCGGCAGACTGTGCTTGCGGATAATCTTGACACAGCACTGTGTGGAGATCTATAATGACATTGAGTTGTCCTGGAAGGCTTTGCGTGAAGCTACTCACTCGGCATTCCTTGAGGTGCTTGGAATGTCTCTCCGCAAGCACCAAGATTGGTTTAACAACACAGCAGTACAGAAGCTAATCCAGAAAATGCATAGCTCTCATAAGGCTTAGATTGAGGATAAAAACTCATCGAGCAAAAAGAAGGGATACACAACATGTAAAGGCCAGGTTCAAAAAGCTCTGCGAAGAATGAAAGAGACATGGTACTCTGCACAGGCTATCTATCTCCAGGAAGAATTTGATACGAAGGACTCTACAGCCTTCTATGACGGCATAAAGAAAGTGTTCGGTCCACAAAAAAAAAAATGGTGTCTCCCGATTTCGTAGGAAAGCGGGACCTTTTGACGGATAAGGCTGATATCTTGAATAGATGGAGGGAGCACTTTGATACAGTCCTCAATAATACCTCGTCCAATGATCATAATTTTTGAATCAATTTCCCAACGCCTAGAAATTCCAGAGCTATCATTTGAACCAACCATGCAAGTGGTTCTGAAGGCTATCAAGCAAATCGCGTCTGGGAAAGCACCGAGTAAAGATACAACCCCCGCCCTGGAAATTTTTAAGGATGGTGGAAGAACCCTTGGGAAGAAACTTTTGGGCTTGTTTGTTGAGATTTGGAAGCAAGGAAAGGTCCGAAAGGACTTTAAAGATGCACTGTACTCTGTGGAGATCTATAATGACATTGAGTTGTCCTGGAAGGCTTTGCGTGAAGCTACTCACTCGGCATTCCTTGAGGTGCTTGGATGTCTCTCCGCAAGCACCAAGATTGGTTTAACGACACAGCAGTACAGAAGCTAATCCAGAAAATGCATAGCTCTCATAAGGCTTAGATTGAGGATAAAAAGATGCGTCCATCCAACATGTCATAGATTGTATTGTACAATAACAAAGGAAGCAGGAAGGTATGCGATAACACCCGCGGAATTTCTATAGCTGGTAAGATCTTGGCCAGATTGATTTTAAACCGGATCATTAGGCGTGTGGTTGATGATATTTACCCTGAATCACAGAATGGCTTTTCGTCCAGGTCGCGCACCATTCACATGAAACAGCACTCCTTGCAAAGAACACAGTTCAATTCAACACGTACCTTACAGATATGAAACATCTACTCATTAAAGATTCTAATTAATACTGGATATGGCCAGTCGTGGTGTTGGACCACATACAGTTGTACTGTTGAAGTGTTTGAAAGAGATAGGTTTGTCACAGTCGAGGTACAAGGACGCTTTTTCTTTTCTAATTCTCAAGGACAATAATAAGAGAACAGAGGGATAGGCAGCCCTACAAAACATCTCATTTAAAATTGAAAAAAAGAAAAGCAATACAAGCAGGTTGGCAAAGACACAGTAGAAAAGAAAGCGATTAATTTAAAAGATTGCTGAAAAGGTCCGTGAGAAGAATCAGGAACTGTATGTGATGTTTGTGGACCTCACCAAGGCGATTGACACAGTGAACCGGGCTGCTTTGTGGAAAGTTTTAGGAAGGCTCGGAATACCTGAAAACATGTTGCAAGTCATTGTATCTTTCCATGACGGAATGAGGGCCAATGTTGTCTCAATGGCCAAACCTCAGATTCCTTTTGTGACACTAATGGCACGAAGCAAGGTTGTGTTATGGCCCTGTCCTTTTTGCTCTCTTCTTTTCGTGATGTTTGAAACATGCATTTGGAGAAATAGAGGATGGAGTCTTATTCAGGACAATAGCGTCTTTCAACATCAGAGGCCAAATCTCGCACTCGACCAGCATAATCCGGGACTTACTGTTTGCTGATGCTGCACTTGTAGCAATTTTTGAAGAAGCTCAATGCTGATGGACAGATTCTCGGCTGCTTGCAAGGTATTCGGTCTGACAATTAGCATCAAGAAAACTGAGGTTATTCATCAGCCATCTTTCACACCTAAGCAAGTACGAGGCATCAAGCAGAAGCCATCTCTCCACGCGTTCCCAGATACACCTATACAAGTGTGCAGAAATGATCTGAAATATGTAAAGAGCTTTAACTATCTTGGCAGCAAAATTAATTTAAGTGGAACCCTGGATGATGAGATTGTTAATAGAACTGCCAAAGCTTCTAGTACTTTCGGGAAGCTTCGCCACCGACTCTGGAATGAACGGGGCATTAGGCTTGCAACCAAGATACAGGTATACAGAGCTGTTGTTCTTACCACTCTTTTGTACGGCTCAGATTCATGGACATTGTATCGAAAACAGATTCGGCAGTTGGACGTTTTCCACAAAGTTTGCCTACAAGCAATCTGTGGACTCACCCTCGAAGACAGAATGTCTAATGCTGACCTTTTCACCATATGTAACATTGACGGAATGGAGAGCTTCCTCATAAAATCACAATTGCGCTGGGCTGGTCATGTTTTGCAAATGCATGATGACAGAATACCAAAGATTCTCATGCATAGTCAGCTTGACAGTGGTCAAAGAAACGTGCGTCGACCTTTGCTCAGATTTAAGGACAAGTTGAAAAGTAACCTCTCAGCTGCAAATATAGATCACGCTACTTTTGAGAGCACAGCACTCGATCGTAAAAAGTGGAGGACTTTGTGTTACAATGGTATCAAGAATTTTGCAGCATCGGAGGTCACCAAGCTGCGTCAAGCTAGAGAAAGGATTAGAGCATTGGCTAGTGTCCCAGCAATACATTCTAATAATCCACGCTCTTGTTCCA
>CM042163.1:40541973-40550195 GCA_023376005.1 Doryteuthis pealeii
AGTCAATCTTCTACTACATATGTCTACGTGTGAATCTTTATACTCCACTACTAACACATACGACCCAGCAACAGTATATAACATGTACGATTTTGTGGCCCGAGTCGAGCGCTATGCAACAATACTAATTATCAAGCTCCATCTAAAAATTCAGAGAAATGAATTTTTAAAACATCAGAATACCCAACAAGAATAAATAAAACAAAAGTCTTCGACGTAAAATAACCGAAGGGTTAACATGCTGTAATCTCCAGCCAACCAACCAATCAGTCGTTTATTTGATGGTTTGAATTACTCCAAACGATCAGTCATTTCGAACTTTGTGAACTAACCATTTCTTGAACAAACGTACAGCATAGAACTGTCAGAGAACTGTCAATTGTCGGTTTCTGAGACTAAACGTGACTTGTGTCGCTGAAGAGCTCCTACTTCGGATTTGTCCAGGGAAAAAAACACCTTTTGAACTCCCCAGGCAAAATGACAAATGATAAATACCAAAAATCCTACACTGCTCGGTAAGGAAAAAAATATTTTCAAAATAGAGAATCTAGAGAATTTACGTATTTCAAATCCTCCCTCCACAAAAAAAAACAAAAACACAACAAATAAAGCAAAAAATAATGAAATTAAAGAAGACAAATAAACAATAAACTGAAATAAAATGAAATAAACAAATTTATTATAACAGACAATCAAAGAGAACAGTCCTGAAAATTATTTTAAAGTGTAAATCGACATCAGTAAAGGACATATATAAAGGACAGTTTGTATATAAAGGACAGTTTGTGTGTTTGTATGTATGTATGTCCGTAAAAATAGGAAAAAAACAAAATTAAGGACAAAATAAATATGTATACACATTCACTATCACCAGAGCTTAATCTTTGAGCAAAAATAATGAAAATTCTGTTCATATGTCTGATGATATTTGAAGATTATTGAGAGATAGATAGAGAGAATCATGGATATCCATTCATGATAGCACGACATCATGATGACGATATATATATATATATATATATATATATGAGAAGTAAACAAAACAGACGTGTTTGTGATATGGCTATTTTCAGCCGACAATATTTTGGGAGAATATGTGTTTAAATGAATTAATTATTAATTAATTAACTTTCATAAATTAGGTTCGACTTCATTTAACACATATTTCCCAAATATTATTATATATATATATATATATAATATATATATATATATATATATTATAATATATACCTCGGAGAAATAGTTGACAAAATGAAGATGGATTTAAAAGCCCGAAAAAAGGACCAAAATAAACATATAGATAGATTTGAACTGGCCGCGATAGAAGAGAGAGAGAGAGAGAGAGAGAGAGAGAGAGAGAGAGAGGAGAGAGAGAGAGAGAGAGAGAGAGAGAGAGAGATTAATGTATAATCCGTTCAGCCAGCACTAAATTATTATGACAATATGTATATATATATATAATATAATATATATATAGAGAGAGAGAGAGAGAGAGAGAGATACATAGGTAGATACATACATAGTGACAGATAGAGAGAGAAGAGAGAGAGAGAGAGAGAGTGGAGAGAGAGGGTCATGGATATCCGTTCAGCCAGTACGACATGATGATGACGACGATATATGTATGTGTGTGTGTGAGTATATTTATTTCGGTGTGTGTGTGTGGGATGTCTGTGTGTGTATGTGTGCTTGTGTGTGTGTGTCAACGTGCGTGCGGGCAATTAACAGGAAGGACTAAAACTAGTCTCTACACGTAAATAAATAACGGATATAGCTGGATTGACATCCTAGCCAATAGATGGAGCTTGTCGCGTAAACACGATGACCGGTGGTCAGTAAATACATTAGCTCTCTCTCCCTACCCCAGCCTCATCTCTCTTTCTCCCTTCCCCTATCACCCCCTCCCTCCGTGTTGACCGTAGCAAAGAAACAGCAGGGAGCGACCTGCATCATGATTAAGGGTCTGCAGCATTATTTTTGCCGTCCACATCGTTTTTTTCGTGAAATGCACTTTGCACAGGCAGCAAAATCATTCCGATGTTTATTTCCAGCCGAGCAGACACCGGAAGTCACAAGACGTCAAGTGAATGACAAAATGAACATTTTTAAACGCTCTGCTTCTTCTTCTTCTTCTTCTTCTTCTTTCTTCTTATTATTATTATTATTATTATTATTATTATTATTATTATTTGATTGTACACTTTTTGCTCTCCCTTTTACTTGTTTTTTTTATTATCTTCTCCACCTTACTCTTCAACAACTTACTCTCTATCTTCTTACGCTCTGTATCCAAATGTTCATTTCTTTACACTGAAATTCTTCTTCTTCTTCTTCTTCTTCTTCTTCTTCTTCTTCTTCTTCTTCTTCTTCTTCTTCTCTTTTCGTTTTTTTCTTCTTTGATTGTACATTTTGCTCTTCCTATTGTTTTTTTCCTCTCCAACTATTTAGTCTTCATCTACCTACGCTCTATCTACCATCTTTTTGCACTGCATTTCTTCTTCTTCTTCTTCTTCTTCTTCTTCTTCTCTTCTTCTTCTTCTATCTATCTATCTATCTATCTATCTCAGTCGTTCATATCTATCTATCTATCTATCTAACATTTTCCTATCTATCTATCTATCTATCTATCTATCTATCTCAGTCCGTTCATATCTATCTATCTATCTACCATCTTTTTTGCACTGCACTTCTTCTTCTTCTTCTTCTCTTCTTCTTCTTCTTCTTCTTCTTCTTCTTCTTCTTCTTCTTCTTCTTCTCTTCTTCTTCTTCTTCTTCTTCTTCTCTTCTTCTTCTTCTATCTATCTATCTATCTATCTCAGTCGGTTCATATCTATCTATCTATCTAACCATTTTCCTATCTATCTATCTATCTATCTATCTATCTATCTCAGTCCGTTCATATCTATCTATCTATCTATCTATCTATCTATCTATCTAAGCATTTTCCTATCTATCTATCTATCTATCTATCTATCTATCTCAGTCGGTTCATATCTATCTATCTAGCCATTTTCCTATCTATTTATCTCCGTCGGTTCATATCTATCTATCTATCTATCTATCTATCTATCTATCTAGCTAGCTAGCTAGCTAGCTAGCTAGCTATCTAGCTAGCTAGCAACAATTTTCCTATCTATCTATCTATCTGTCTATCTATCTATCTCAGTCAGATCATATCTATATATCTATCTATCTATCCATCTGTCTATCTAACCATTTCCCTATATGTCTATCTATCTATCTAACAATTTTTCTATCTATCTATCCATCAAACCATTTTCCTATCTATCTATCTATCTATCTATCTATCTATCTTACTCTCTAATTCCTAAATCCCTCTGTCCAACACAACCATCATCTATTTAACTTACAGGCCTATTTCTTCTTTTTTATTTTCTTACTTTTTTTCCATTTTTTCGTTTAGTTCACTTTTATCTTGTTTTATTCTTCCTTTTCCTTCTTCTTTTTTCCTATCACCCTTTACACACCAAAACTTCTTTCTTTCTTTCTTTTGTTCTTTCTTTCTCTTTCTTTCTCTTTCTTTCTTTCTTTATTTATTTTTTTCTTTCTTTCTTTTTCTTTCTTTTGTTCTTTCGTTTTCTTTCTTTCTTTCTTTCTCTTTCTTTCTTTCTTTCTTTCTTTCTCTTTCTTTCTTTCTTTTTTTTTCTCTTTCTTTCTTTCTTTCTTTCTTTCTTTTTTTCTTTCTTTCTTTTTCTGTTTCTTTCTCTTTCTTTCACCACTTTTTCAGACTCTTCCTTTCTCTATGTCGTTGTCACATCAACTCCGATTGTCCTTTCTTTTCTTTTCCCTGTTTTCATTTGCACTTTGATCCAATTTTAAAATATCACCGTCGCTTTTATTCTCTACGTCAGCAATTCTATTAATTAGTTAACGTAATCCTAATTTCAAAACTGTCTCTTTTACTGTGAATGATTGACAAGGTTATTTCATGTCTGTCAAAATTTTTGAACTTCAATGAATTAAAAAAAAATGAAACTAAATCATGAACAATGGCAATTAAGTACAGTGACACCTTGGCTTACGAGTTTAATTCGTTCCGCTCGTAACTCAATTTCCTCGTATGTCAAATCAATTTTCCTCATTGAAATAAACTTACATGCCATTAAACCGTTCCAGAGTCCCCAAGTGGTACCTTGACTTGCAAGTTTAATTCGTTCCGCTCGTAACTCAATTTTTTGGTATGTCAAATCAATTTTCCTCATTAAAATAAACTGACATGCCATTAATCCGTACCAGCCCATGACAAACATTTATCTCAATCTCAATCTGTTCCTATCTCTTTCAGTCTATTCCTATTTATTTATTTATCTGTCTATCTATCTATCTTATGAATTGATATGTTCATTTGACAGAGAGAACCATTTCACTCGACTGAGTGCAAGAACACACTTCTCTGAGTGAGCAATCTCACCCAGCTGAATCTACTTGGAAGAGTAAAAGAAATTCATTCTTAAATTTTATCATAAAACTGCATAAGTAGCGCTATCGTTTCCAGATGGAAATCTTCGTGATTTTCCTTCCCTTACATATATGCTTACACAACTTCACCTTATGGGTCGGCCAGGAATTTTGTTTTTCTTCTCCAAAACTGGTTGCAAACCGGCAACAAGTCGGCTTCAGGTGACTTGAAGAATGCCTACATTTATATATATATATTATATATATATATAATATATATATATATATATATTATTAGTAACGCTTACAATAAGACAAAAGAACGGCAAATAATTTTGTTAGTAAAAATATACTACCAAACCTGACCTGAGCAAGAAATGAAAAAAGAAAAGACCAAGAGTATCGCATCAACCAAAAGACACTATACACTTGACCAAAAGAATATATATATATATAATATATATATATATATATATAATATATATATATATATATATAAACTGCTTGGATTGTCGAAAGCTAAAATGTAAAAGTGCTCGATACTAAGTAGAGCAAATAATAAGTTAATCCTAATGGGTCAGAATACCTACTAATAGTTTCGCTTAGTAGCCCCTCATGACAAGAATCTGATTCTGTGTCAGATACTTGCCCTGATGAGCTACTAAGCAAAATTATTAGTAGGTATATCCGACTCATTAGTATTAACTTATATATATATATATATATATATATATAATATATATAGAGAGAGAGAGAGGAGAGAGAGAGGGGGGGGAGAGAGAGAGGGGGGGTCGGCTCGGCAATCACTATAACCAATCATAAAATGTTCACTCGAAAATTTAATTTTAAATAGATTTGATAGTTTTAAATTTTGTATGTAGACTCTGAACTAACCCAGTAATGGAAAGAGATATCTCGTCTGCATCTCTCACTTACTGATACGTACATATGATACACTTTAGATATACGCCCCGACATTTGGGGCGCTGGTGGTTGTCGCCAGTGATGTAATCTGCATGGGTCATTGGGAAGTTTCGGGTCTTCCAACATCAGACTTTCCTCGCCATGCTAACCCTATCAGAGATGATCAAACTCAGATACCCTCACCAACATTCATACATAATGAGATATATTTCTTTGCAGTTGTATAAACCGATTGATAAAGTGGAAGCGATGGGATATTAGCGACTTTAAACATTTACCGTTTATGGGTTCCATTTCATAAAATAAAGAAATGTCATTTTACGTGTTGGGGATAAAAATCAATACCTATCCAGGTATCACTCAGTGTCATTAAATCTAAAACGTAAAATATTGGCTATAATATACGAAGGTGAGTCAAAAAGTAATGGCGATTTACATTTTAAAGAAGGTGGGAAAGAAATGACCGACTTTTGACGAAGAAGAAGAAAAAGAGGAGGATGGAGGATGGAGAATTAATATAATAATAATAATACATAATAATAAATATAATAGTAAATAATAAGTAACAATTAATAATAAGAAGAAGAGGAAGAAGAAGAGGAGGAGGCTGGAGAAATAATAATAATAATAATAATTAATAATGTAATAATAATCGACGAAAAAGAGGAAGAAGAAGAAGAGGAAGAAGAAGAGGCGGAGGATTGGAGAAATTGATAATAAAATAATAATAATAATATAATAATAAGAAGAAGAAGAAGAAGAAGAAAGGAAAAAGAAAGGAGGGAGGGATAAGCCAGGAGGAGGAGGAGGAGGAGAGAATGAGAAGAAGAATCAATAGGAGAAGAAGAAGGAAAATAATAATAAGACCGTTGATAGATTCAAAATAATAATAATAATAATAAATAAAATAATATATAATATATAATACTATATAATAGAAGAAAGAAAAGAAGCCAGAAGAAGAAGAAGAAAATTGGATCTCTAGAAGATGTAGGAGAGGAAGTTATAAAAGAGAGACTTTAGCAAAAGACGAATAGAAGAAGAATAGGACGTACTCTATGGTACGTGTACCGTGGGCATATACTTATATACTTTCTTTCTATATCATATTTACCAACCCCTCCGCATGAGCAGGATGTGACACAAGGCCAATTTATTAAAACGGGAGTTTAAGGCAAGACATGGTCTTTTTTTTATTTATAGATCGCTTTTATTTAGTATTAAAAGTTGGACGAGGACCAAGCTTGAACGCAGACGAGGCGAGTATATGTTGTGCTGTAAAAAACAATAAAGGCCAAAAGGTTTACTGTGAACCACATATGACAGGTTCGATCAAATTGATTGCACGAGACGTACTAAAAGCGACACGGACGGGGAATCTCTCTATCCTACCCATTCCGTATCTATCAATCTATCATCTATCAATCTTTTTCTCATTCATCTATTTCAATCTGTTGTCTTATCTATCTTCTATCTATTAATCTCAGTCTGTTCTTATCTTCTTTCTATCTACTATCTCAGTCTGGTCTCATTATCGAGCTGGTTTCTTATCTCTCTCCTCTCTCTCTGCTCTCATCTCTTCTCCTATAATATATATTATATATATATATAATATATATAGTCCTCATCCGCCGGTCACGTGTTTCGACTTTCAAGTTTCTTCAAGTGTGGCTAGACATTTGTAAAGCTCCTATAGTCGGGATTGAAATCCTATCGGTTCAGCATCAGTCAGACACCCGTAACCGCTAGGCTATAGTACTACGATGCGAAAGGGATTTTTAAACTGTTTTTAATACAAACACATCCATATGTTATGTAAGGCGGCCATAATGTGGCTCCTCCTTATAAGAGGAGAGCGTTATCATATATATATATATATATATATATATATATATATATAATATCAGTCCTGTTTATATTATCTTTTTTTCTATCTCAGTCTGTTTTTTATCTATCCTCTATTTATCTATCTATCTATCTATCTCAGTCTGTTCTTACCTATCTAACTTCTCAGTCTGTTCTTATCTTAAATGCATCTTTTCCTATCGACGTGTATTAAAGGGAAGGAAATCCTGAAGATTTCTTTCTACTTAGAAACGATGACAAGTTTTATGAATAAAACAACCTGGTAATCACTTCCGCCTGTGAACTAGTTGAGTGCATTCTTTGCACTCAGTTGAGTATTCTCTCGCACTCCAGACGGGGATATAGTCCAATTACACGAAGTATAAGTCAATTGCAACTTATTCAAGAGAAATTGCTTACCATCACCTCAAGTTCATATGGCACACTCATGGAGTAATCAGGTTTCACTCACTCAGGCAGGTGCAGTTTCTTGCACTAGTTGTGGTGTATTCTTGGCTTGATTCAGTGTGAATTCGTGGTCAACTCAGGTTCGAGTGAAAATGGTTCCGTCCCTCAGTCAAGTGAAATAATGCACTCAGTAAGAGTAAACAGGTTCAATTTCAGTCAGCTGTTTCCTTTGCAGTTAATTATGATGTATATTCTTGCAACTTGATCGTGTATGGTGAATTTTGCACTCCAGTCGAGTGATGGTTCCCTCCAGTCGAGTATATTTTTTTTCATGGCTAAGATTGAATTTGTAACATTAGTCGAGTGTAAATGTAACATTACTGCTAATATATAATATATATATATATATAATATAATATATATATATATATGTAATGTATTGTAAATATATATATTAGTTGTGTGTAATATCAACATATTACATGGATATTTAAAATATATACATACAAAACTATAATAGTATATTCTATTAATATAGTTTATATATAACAAACTAATATATATTTAATATTTATCTATTAATTTTAAATATTAATAGGCTAGTCACAAGATATCTAATAGCT
>CM042163.1:40550295-40557795 GCA_023376005.1 Doryteuthis pealeii
AATTCCGAGGTTGCCTCTTTTGGGGAATGGGAAAATGCAGTCTTTCGTCCATTTCATTTATTATATTTTGTTGTATACACTGCATTGTCTAATCTAAAAAGTCTGTCGTCAAGTTCCTTTGTCTTCCATTACATCACAGGGTATTTTCGCTAATGTGGACAAAACCAAACGAATATAAAGGGAATGTAAAATAAATAGAGAGATGAATAAATAAAAAGATAAAAATAGAGGATAAGAAAGGGTCTGCGATTAAATATCTGGGGTTGTTATTTCCTAAGAAAGAGTAAAAATAATGAATCAAAAATAAAAATAAAATAAAAAAAGAGGAGAAAAGAGAATAATAACGGAGAAAAAAATAGCATTACCCCAAATTATTAAGAAATCGTCAGAAAGGTTAAAATAAAGTAAAAAGGGCCAGTTAAAAGCAAAATGGCAAAAAAAAGAAAAAAGAAAGAAAGAAGAAAAAGGAAGCGACTACACACACGCACCTAACAAGAACGCCGCCGGAGGCATACGAAAAAAAAAAAACAATTACATCCAACATTTATTAAGAAAGTGTAAGAAACAAGGGTTACAAAAGGAATCCAAGCTAAATGATGAACAAAAAGAAAACAAAGAAAAAAAAGATAAAGAAAAAGAAAAAGAAAGAAAGAAGGTTATGGGGAGAGAGAAATACGATAGTCGCGAAGGCGGGAAAAATCAGCATCCAATTTATCAAAGAAATCGACAAATAATAAAGGGGACGTAACTTCTGGAAGATAACTAAAAAAAAATTGAACTGGATATAAAACTTAAAAGAAGAAGGGAACTAACAATAGGTAAATATCATCGCAAATGACTTTTAATGTAGCAGAAATTCTATTATTCCCTAGACAGAGCTGTGGTGTGGCCCCACTGTTAATGAATTGTATGGCAAATGTTACCCTCTGTCACCACTCGACAGGACACCCGACGGTGCGTACAGAGGGCGCCAACTATGTAAATTGACGTTCTGTCTGTGTGTCTCAAGCTGAAGATTCTCTCTTATCGTTGGGCTTTAATATCTGTTGATCTTTTGCCTACCATTGTTTTTTCTTCTTTAGATTTTACACACACATCACACACACAAACACATAGAGAGAGCACGAGAGAGAGAGAGAGAGAGAGAGGCAGAGAGGAGAGAGGAGAGGAGAGAGAGAGAGAGAGAGAGAGAGAGACACACACACACACACACATATATATATATATGTCTGTGTATGTACGTGTGTATGTATACGTTTGTGCGTGTGCGTGCGTGTGCACATTAACAAAATACACACGCATATATGAATACATTTGCATTAGTTTCTTGGTTTATTCGCTTTCTGATATTATATATATATATATATATATATATATATATATTATTCATATATATGAGAAGTAAATACACAAAGCGATGTGTTTATGATATGGGTTTTTAGCCGACAATATATATATATATATATATATATATATAAATTATATATATATATATATATATATGAATATAATAAAATGAAAAAACAAAAGATGTTTACAAACTGAATGGGCTCATCAGGAGAGAGTGTGCAAACCGTTTTGGGGCCTTTCTCTCGACGGTTCAAAAAAAGCAACACCGGCCCTTCCTCATTAATATATGAGGACCCTCGTAATATCATGCATCGACCGAAACGGTTTGCACACTCTCTCCTGATGAGCCCATTCAGTTTGTAACAACATCTTTTGTTTTTCATTTTATCATATTCATACTGTCGGATTAATTTCTATTTTTATTTTCACACACAACATCCACCACACCACACACACACACACACATATATATATATTATATATATAATATATATATATATATATATATATATATATATAAGAATATTGGAAATAAATCCGATGATATGTAAATAGAAAATTAGGAAGAAAATAATTCAGAGGATTTTTTTATGATAATATGTCGATATTTCGTTTTTTTGATAAACCATCTTTCAGGGTGATTAATAGCAGATTTTAAAATGTTTCACCCGATAAATTTCATATACATATCAGTAAAAATGGAAATGAATCTGACAGTATCTAAAAATATAAAAATTAAAATAAAAATATATAAAAGTTGGTTAGAAGGATGATATTTTAACTTCAACGACATTACAGCGTTTCGGTTTGTTCATCAAACTATCACCGGGGCTATCATCTATGTAGAAATACATTTTTGACAAACAGAAGCTGGTAAGCCTTTATCTATCAAAAAAAGTATTCTTCATTGATTTTTTTTCATTTTATATACTCACACACAGACACAGACACAGACACAGAACACACACACACACCACACACACATATATATATATATATATTATATTATATTATATATATATATAAATAAAGGAAGAACTCAATACAGTAATCCCATTAATAAATTATTTCGACAAAAATTGGGGCCATTAAAATCTAAGTGGATTTAAACCGGCTCCCCAAATTTTCGCCTCATCAGATGGGTCTCCCATCTGATGAGGCGAAAATTTGGGGAGCCCGGTTTAAATCAACTTTAGATTTATATGGGGCCCCAATTTTTGTCGAAATAAATTTTTATGGGATTACTGTATTGAGTTCTTCCTTTATTGATAAATATTGCTCTGTATATAATCTAAAAGGTTATTTTACATTGAGCTCTCTTTAGTGATTTAATGATTCACTGTATTTATACATACGGGATCATCAATATTAGTACAGTGGATCTTGAAATCACATATAGAGTCATCCCTTACTACCAAGTTTTGGATAAATCTCATATTATATAATATATATATATATATATATATATATACAGGTTTCGTTGAATTGAACAGAAATTCCTGTCTGACAAGTCTTTCGTTGATCCGTTCTAATCTTCGGGCCATCCTTCTGGTGTTAGGGTGAACTGGTATACCAGTCCACGAATGTTTCGTCACTAAGCGCTTTCGGCAATACACTTGCCATCCTCAGGTAGCTAGTGACGAAACATTCGTGGGACTGGTATACCAGTTCCACCCTGACACCAGAAGGATGGCCCGAGATTAGAACGGATCAACGAAAGATTGTTCAGACAGGAATTGTCTGTTCAATTCAACGAAACCTGTATAAAAGAAAAAATGCTGCCTAAATATATATATATATATTATAATATATATATATATATATATATATATATATATATATAAAATAATAAAAATTCGAAGGCAATACAATGCGCTAAAAATAAAGACAAAAGATGTTTTATATGCCTAATCGATTTCAAGCAAAGCTTCATCATCAGAGGTATTTTCAGATATGACGTGCTTATGTTTTTTTATTTGTGTGGTTATAATTTCTCTTCTTATTTCTTTTCCTCTCCATTTTTTTCCTCTCTTTCATCTTCTCCTCCTTTATGAATGGCGCGAATAACTGTAATTTTCTTATTTCTTTCTTTTTTTTTCTTTTTAAAAGTTTGTTGAGAACAAGGCTGAAATCCGGTAAGATGTTGCAATATGTTGCGATGTCAGCCTTGTCACAACAAACTTTTAAAAAAGAAAAAAAAAGTCAACAAACTTTTTAAAAAAAAAAAAAAAAGAAAGAAAGAAGAAATTACAGTTATTCGCCCATTCATAAAGGAGAGAGAGAAGAAAGAGAGGAAAAAAAGGAGAGGAAAAGGAAATTAAGAAGAGAAATTAAACCACACAATAAAAAAAAATAAGCACGTCATTTCTGAAATACACTCTGATGATGAAGCTTTGCTTTGAAATCGATTAGACATATAAAACATCTTTTTGTCTTTATTTTTTTTACGCATTGTATGCCTTCGAATTTTATTATTTTATAACATACTTAACAATGCTTCAAGCAAATTACCAATTACTTTTATATATATATATATATATATATATATATATATATATATATATAATATATATATATATTATATTAATCAAAATGTTGAATTAGTTTGAATAATTATCTGTCTAGTTCTTTACGATTTGCGGTCTGGTGAACCAAACTCTGTTTAGCTGTCATATGTAAATAATTCTTATTTGAAACGAAACTTCTTTTGCAGACAGTTGGAACCGTCATCAGGAAGTTGCTACTGTGATAAAGAAGGAAATACGCTGCCTCAGGGAAATCTTATAGCAGGCCAACTTTTTTTTTAAAGAATTGCGTTGGTCACACGCTGTCATCCCTCGCAACAGATAACAACAAAGCCTGGTGAATTACCAAGAATATGTGCGTACATATAGTGTGTGATAGAAATAACTGTATGATGCAACTGAAGTTAGGCAATTGGTAATAGTAGCTCCATTTTTGCTAATTTACCTTTTTTTTTCCTTATATTCAGATCATAGCCCCGTTGATGGTTTGATGAACAAACCGAAACGCTGTAGTGTCGGCGAAGTAAAAATATCATCCTTCTACTCACCTTTTCTTACTTAAAATTTTTTATATTTTTAAATACTGCCTTATATTCAGATTTAGCCTCGTTGATGGTTTTGATGAACTGTGACACAGAACACAAGGTGAGTGGCGAGCGTCAAGGCCTGCCGTATTCTCGAAGGAAGCGGGCGCTAGGCTATGCCTGACATGTCGGACTCTAGAAATCGAACAATTTATTTTTCCCCTCTATTTACTTTTTTTTTCTTTTTCATTCAAGATGAACAAAGCGAAACGCTGGTAGTGTCGGTGAAGTAAAAATATCATCCTTCTAATCACCTTTTCTTACTTAAAAATGTTTATATTCTCTTAAATACTTTCCATTTTTGCTTCGTCTTCTCTCTTTTTGCAAAGAATTCGATGTGTGCATCACAAACACCTACTTTTAACAGAACACTTGTCGTAAGACCACATGGATGCACCCACGATCAAAAGACTGGCATCTGATTGACTATGTGATTACATAAAAGCGGGATATAAACAGCTTCAAATTGACACGATCTTTTCATACCACCTGCTATCTTTCTGACCATGCTCTCCTACGCAGTAAAGCAAGACTCCATCTGTCTCATAGGAGAGTGAAGAAATCCTCTGTGCCAAAGCGGATAAACACTCTTCCTCTAAAATCTGTTGATCGGCAGACTGTGCTTGCGGATAATCTTGACACAGCACTGTACTCTGTGGAGATCTATAATGACATTGAGTTGTCCTGGAAGGCTTTGCGTGAAGCTACTCACTCGGCATTCCTTGAGGTGCTTGGAATGTCTCTCCGCAAGCACCAAGATTGGTTTAACGACACAGCAGTACAGAAGCTAATCCAGAAAATGCATAGCTCTCATAAGGCTTAGATTGAGGATAAAAAGATGCGTCCATCCAACATATCATATTGTTATTGTACAATAACAAAGGAAGCAGGAAGGTATGCGATAACCACCGCGGAATTTCTATAGCTGGTAAGATCTTGGCCAGATTGATTTTAAACCGGATCATTAGGCGTGTGGTTGATGATGTTTACCCTGAATCACAGAATGACTTTCGTCCAGGTCGCGGCACCATTCACATGAAACCAGCACTCCTTGCAATAGACAACAGTTCAAATTCAACACGTACCTTACAGATATGAAAACATCTACTCCATTAAAAGATTCTAATTAATACTGGATATGGCCAGTCGTGGGTGTTGGACCACCACATACAGTTGTACTGTTGAAGTGTTTGAAGGAGATAGGTTTGTCACAGTCGAGGTACAAGGACGCTTTTTCTTTTCTAATTCTCAAGGACAATAATAAGAGAACAGAGGGATAGGCAGCCCTACAAGACATCTCATTTAAAATTGAAAAAAAAGAAAAGCAATACAAGCAGGTTGGCAAAGACACAGTAGAAAAGAAAGCGATTAATTTAAAAGATTGCTGAAAAGGTCCGTGAGAAGAATCAGGAACTGTATGTGATGTTTGTGGACCTCACCAAGGCGATTGACACTGTGAACCGGGCTGCTTTGTGGAAAGTTTTAGGAAGGCTCGGAATACCTGAAAACATGTTGCAAGTCATTGTATCTTTCCATGACGGAATGAGGGCCAATGTTGTCTCCAATGGCCAAACCTCAGATTCCTTTTGTGACACTAATGGCACGAAGCAAGGTTGTGTTATGGCCCCTGTCCTTTTTGCTCTATTCTTTTCTGTGATGTTGAAACATGCATTTGGAGAAATAGAGGATGGAGTCAAGCTTCAATTCAGGACAATAGCGGTCTTTTCAACCATCAGAGGTTCAAAGCCAAAACTCGCACTCAGACCAGCATAATCCGGGACTTACTGTTTGCTGACGATGCTGCACTTGTAGCAACTTCTTTTGAAGAAGCTCAATGCCTGATGGACAGATTCTCGGCTGCTTGCAAGATATTCGGTCTGACAATTAGCATCAAGAAAACTGAGGTTATTCATCAGCCATCTTTCACAACTAAGCAAGTACGAGTCATCAAGCAGAAGCCATCTGTCCACGCGTTCCCAGATACACCTATACAAGTTGACGGAAATGATCTGAAATATGTAAAGAGCTTTAACTATCTTGGCAGCAAAATTAATTTAAGTGGAACCCTGGATGATGAGATTGTTAATAGAACTGCCAAAGCTTCTAGTGCCTTCGGGAAGCTTCGCCACCGACTCTGGAATGAACGGGGCATTAGGCTTGCAACCAAGATACAGGTATACAGAGCTGTTGTTCTTACCACTCATTTGTACGGCTCAGATTCATGGACATTGTATCGAAAACAGATTCGGCAGTTGGACGTTTTCCACAAAGTTTGCCTACGAGCAATCTGTGGACTCACCCTTGAAGACAGAATGTCTAATGCTGACCTTTTCACCATATGTAACATTGACGGAATGGAGAGCTTCCTCATAAAATCACAATTGTGCTGGGCTAGTCATGTTTTACGAATGCATGATGACAGAATACCAAAGATTCTCATGTATAGTCAGCTTGACGGTGGTAAAAGAAACGTGGGTCGACCTTTGCTCAGGTTTAAGGACAAGTTAAAAAGTAACCTCTCAGCTGCAAATATAGATCACGCTAGTTTTGAGAGCACAGTTCTCGATCGTAAAACGTGGAGGACTTTGTGTTACAATGGTATCAAGAATTTTGCAGCATCGGAGGTCACCAAGCTGCGTCAAGCTAGAGAAAGGACTAGAGCATTGGCTAGTGTCCCAGCAATACATTCTAATAATCCACGCTCTTGTTCCATCTGTGGACTTCTTTCTTCTGAAATATCACCTGCGATTAACACACAAGGTTAAATGAAAGAGGTTATCGGAAGCTCATACGTCGAAATGGACGGGAGAGTCGATGATAAATATACGTATATATATATATATATATATAATATATATATATATATATATATATATATATATATATATATATATATATAAGAAAAAGGGGATTGGAATGAATCCGACAGAATGAGGTAAAATAAGGAATGAAAGAACAAAACTCAGACAAAATGTGTAATATATTTCCAGCAAAATATACTACACATTTTTGTCTGAGTTTTGTTTTTTCTTTCCTTATTT
>CM042163.1:40560295-40565295 GCA_023376005.1 Doryteuthis pealeii
ATTTCTACAATGTTGGTATCTATTTGATCATCTGGTTGTCCAAACGTGTAAAACTAGAGGTAATTAAAAATGATAGGATCTTTTTTATCGATTTAAAGTGTTTAGATTTTCTTTCATTGTCATATATTGATAGGGGTTTCTTCACATTTAGGCGGTTAGTATAGGTGTTGTTGAATTCAAATCTGAACCGTTAGGTGATTGAAGCGAGATAACCTTGGCGTAACCTTCGATTTCCGGTGACAAAACTGTGGGAACAGAAGGCATTTAGAGTTAGTCAGCTGCAAACCCTCATGTTGTAAGGACGGCTCGACTCGACTCCCGTATGTAGTTGAGAAAATCCTAAGATTTAAGAACTGAATAAAATGTGATCACGAAAAACATATACGTCTTGAGTTTGTCTCTAAAAACTATGACAATCATGGTATATCTAAAAAAAATCAGAGAACCTCACCAGACTTGTCAACAAAAGACCGATAGAAGAAATACAGAAAGTAGAATACCAGCTCAGCTCCATACAAGAAACAGAAGGTTTTGAATTAATTGAGTACCCCTTCATTGTCATTACTCCCAGGTCTACTATGACGTAGAATTTTAATACCTGTTAGGTCTCATCTATCTGTTAAATAGATTAGAAAATGAGTTAAAGTGTGTTTAAAAATGAATTTAAAAAGTATTATTATTTGGATTATTCGGACTGTTGTCCTTATCTTCATTGTTATCTGTACAACGTTTCGGCCGAGCCCGAGAAAGTTCCCGTGTCTGACAAGAAATACCTGAAGAGGACCGGAGGGCACATTGGCCGAAACATTGTACAGATTGTTGGAATTTTGGTGATATAAGGCGTGTGCCAGACTGCTACTTTTACTTATAGACTCGCCGATAAGCACGTGACCTGGGAAGGATTCCTATTGTCCAATCACTGGCAATACTCTGCTGCTGATATTATTATTTATACTGACCATTTCTGGTCATACTGATCATTACTACTTGGATCTTCTTGGACGACGGAACGTAATATTATATCACGGGACTTATTGAATTACCAAAGGATACTATACCACAGGACTTATTGACTTACCAAAGGATACTATACCACAGGACTTATTGACTTACCAAAGGATTCTATAACTCAGGACTTACTCACTTATTTACTTTAAGTTCTTTTACAACTGGCCAAGGATGGCGGCCAGATACGTAACACAGATAACAATGAAGATGAGGACAATAGTCCGAATAATCCAAATAATAATACTAATTATCAAGCCTCATCTAAAAAATTCAGAGAAATGAATTTAAAAAAATTCAGAATACCCAACAAGAATAAATAAAACAAAAGTCTTCGACGTAAAATAACCGAAGGGTTAACATGCTGTAATCTCCAGCCAACCAACCAATCAGCCGTTTATTTGATGGTTTGAATTACTCCAAACGATCAGTCATTTCGAACTTTGTGAACCAAGCTTTTCTTGAACTAACGTACTGCATAGAACTGTCAGAGAACTGTCAATTGTCGGTTTCTGAGACTAAACGTGACTTGTGTCGCTGAAGAGCTCCTGCTTCGGATTTGTCCAGGGAAAAAAACACCTTTTGAACTCCCCAGGCAAAAATGACAAATGATAAATACCAAAAATCCTACACTGCCGGTAAGGAAAAATATATTTTAAAAATGGAGAATCTAGAGAATTCACGTATTTCAAATCCTCCCTCCACAAAAAAAAAAACACAAACAAACAACAATAAAGCAAAACATAATAAAATTAAAGAAGACAAATAAACATAAACTGAATAAAAATGAAATAAACACATTGATAAACACAATCAAAGAGAACAGTCTGAAAATTATTTTAAAGTGTAAATCGACATCAGTAAAGGACATATATAAAGAACAGTTTGTATATAAAGGACAGTGTGTGTGTTTGTATGTATGTATGTCCGTAAAAATAGGAAAAAAACAAAATTAAGGACAAAATAAATATGTATACACATTCACTATCACCAGAGCTTAATATTTGAGCAAAAATAATGAAAATTCTGTTCATATGTCTGATGATATTTGAAGATTAGTGAGAGATAGATAGAGAGAATCATGGATATCCATTCATATAGCACGACATCATGATGACGATATATAATATTATATATATATATATATATATATATATATATATATATATGTGTACCTCGGAGAAATAGTTGACAAAATGAAGATGGATTTAAAAGCCCGAAAAAGGACAAAAATAACATATAGATAGATTTGAACTGGCCGCGATAGAGAGAGAGAGAGAGAGAGAGAGAGAGAGAGAGAGAGAGAGAGAGAGAGAGAGAGAGAGAGAGATTAATGTATATCCGTTCAGCCAGCACTAAATTATTATGACAATATGTATATATATATACATATATATATAGAGAGAGATACATAGATAGATACATACATAGTGACAGATAGAGAGAGAGAGAGAGAGAGAGAGAGACAGAGAGAGAGAGAGAGAGAGAGAGAGAGAGAGAGAGAGTGGGAGAGAGAGGGTCATGGATATCCGTTCAGCCAGTACGACATGATGATGACGACGATATATGTATGTGTGTGTGTGTGTGTGTGTGTGTGTGTGTGTGGTGTGAGTATATTTATTTGTATGTATGCGTGTGGGATGTCTGTGTGTGTATGTGTGCTTGTGTTTGTGTGTCAACGTGCGTGCGGGCAATTAACAGGAAGGACTAAAACTAGTCTCTACACGTAAATAAATAACGGATATAGCTGGATTGACATCCTAGCCAATAGATGCAGCTTGTCGCGTAAACACGATGACCGGTGGTCAGTAAATACATTAGCTCTCTCTCTCCCTACCCCAACCTCACCTCTCTCTCTCTCCCTCCCCTGTCACCCCCTCCCTCCGTGTTGACCGTAGCAAAGAAACAGCAGGGAGCGACCTGCATCATGATTAAGGGTCTGCAGCATTATTTTGCCGTCCACATCGTTTTTCGTGAAATGCACTTTGCACAGGCAGCAAAATCATTCCGATGTTTATTTCCAGCCGAGCAGACACCGGAAGTCACAAGACGTCAAGTGAATGACAAATGAACATTTTTAAACGCTCTGCCTTCTTCTTCTTCTTCTTCTTCTTCTTCTTCTTCTTCTTCTTATTATTATTATTATTATTATTATTATTATTATTATTATTATTATTATTTGATTGTACCTTTTTGCTCTCCTTTTTACTTGTTTTTTTTATATTCTCCACCTTACTCTCCAACTACTTACTCTTCAACAACTTATTCTCTATCTACTTACGCTCTGTATCCAAATGTTCATTTCTTTACACTGAATTTCTTCTTCTTCTTCTTCTTCTTCTTCTTCTTCTTCTTCTTCTTCTTCTTCTTCTTCTTCTTCTTCTTCTTCTTCTTCTTCTTCTTCTATCCATCTATCTATATCAGTCGGTTCATATCCATCTATTCATCTATCTATCTGACAATTTTCCTATCTATCTATCTATCTATCTATCTCAGTCGGTTCATATCTATCTATCTATATATCTAACCATTTTTCTATCTATCTATCTATCTATCTATCTATCTATCTATCTCAGTCGGTTCATATCTATTTATCTAGCCATTTTCCTATCTATCTATCTCCGTCAGTTCATATCTATCTATCTATCTATCTATCTATCTAACAATTTTCCTATCTATCTATCTATCTATCTATCTTACTATCTCAGTCGGATCATATCTATTTATCTAGCCATTTTCCTATCTATCTATCTCCGTCAGTTCTATCTATCTATCTATCTATCTATCTATATTTTCCTATCTATCCTATCTATCTATCTATCTATCTATTCAGTCGGTTCATACTATTTTCTAGCCATTTCCTATCTATCTATCTATCTCCGTCAGTTCATATCTATCTATCTATCTATCTCTATCTATATCTAACATCTATCTTCTATCTATTATCTATCTATCTATTCTTTTCTTATCTATCTATCTATCTAACCATTTTCCTATCTATCTATCTATCTAACCATTTTTTTCTAATCTATCTATCTATCTTTTTTTCCTATCGCCGTTTACACACAGAACCTTCTTTCTTTCTTTCTTTCTTTCTTTCTTTCTTTCTTTTTCTTTCTTTTGTTCTTTCTTTCTGTCTCTTTCTTCCTTTCTCTTTCTTTCTTTCGTTCTCTTTCTTTCTTTCTTTCGTTTCTTTCTTTCTTTTCTTTTTTCTTTCTCTTTCTTTCTTTTCTTTTCTTCTTTCTTTTCTTTCACCACTTTTTCAGACTCTTCCTTTCTCTATGTCGTTGTCACATCAACTCCGATTGTCCTTTCTTTTCTTTTCCCTGTTTTCAATTTGCACTTTGATCCATTTTAAAATATCACCGTCGCTTTTATTCTCTACGTCAGCATTCTATTAATTAGTAACGTAATCCTAATTTCAAAACTGTCTCTTTTACTGTGAATGATTGACAAGGTCATTTCATGTCTGTCAAAATTTTTGAACTTCAATGAATTAAAAAAAAAATGAAACTAAATCATGAACAATGGCAATTAAGTTCAGTGACACCTTGGCTTACGAGTTTAATTCGTTCCGCTCGTAACTCAATTTCCTCGTATGTCAAATCAATTTTCCTCATTAAAATAAACTGACATGCCATTAATCCGTACCAGCCCATGAAAAACATTTATCTCAATCTCAATCTGTTCCTATCTCTTTCAGTCTATTCCTATTTATTTATTTATCTGTCTATCTATCTATCTTATGAATTAATATGTTCATTTGACAGAGAGAACCATTCCACTCGACTGAGTACAAGACCGCACTTCTCTGAGTGGGCAATCTCACTCAGTTGAATCCACTTGGAAGAGTAAAAGAAATTCATTCTTAAATTTTCTCATAAAACTGCATAAGTAGCGCTATCCTTTCCAGATAGAAATCTTCGTGATGTTCCTTCCCTTACATATATCTGCACTACTTCACCTTATGGTCGGACAGGAATTTTGTTTTTTCT
>CM042163.1:40570295-40591196 GCA_023376005.1 Doryteuthis pealeii
GTTTATATATAAACAAACTAATATATATTTATATTTATCTATTATTATATAATAGGTCTATCACAGATATTCCCTAATGCTACCACAAAATATTGGTCTTCCACTAACCCACTAAGTGGGATAGTAATAACCATAAACTATTGCTATATATATATATATATATATATATATATATATATATATATATATATGGTCATTGTGTATGCTTGTGTGTATGTCTCGTTTTATTGTGTGTGTATATGTGTTCATTTAGGTGTGTAGTAAATTATAAGCGGAGAGTGTATTAAGTGTATTTCTGATTTCATTGAGCCCATGTCTTCAGGCCTTACCAAAAGTCCAGACATTTTACGTGATAATTGGCCTTAATGTCTCCAGACAGCATTACTCTTTTGGACATTTCCATTAAGATTCGCTTACAGAATTTGCGAGCAATCGAATGGAATCGAAGGACCGGGTTCGAATTTGAGCACGGAAGGAAAGTCATGAATCCTGTAATATTGTAAGTGAATGGTACTGGGGTGTCGATATGAAGTTAATTACCAAACTAACATATGTTACATAATTATTAGATTCTTAATATTTATGTACAGTAGTGTAGAAATCAAAATTGCTGTTATAAGTTGAAGGATGAGTGACAAGGTTTGACCTCATCCTGATCCTTTCCAGTGGATACCGTGAGAATCGATGGAGGATATCCTCTTCCGGTTTAGATTAGAAATAGATTTTAGCCAGTCGGCGAGAAACCACGATGGTGGTGAGTCGTGTTATACACGATCCGACTCGATCTGCGCAGGTAGTCTGGTGGGGATTTCGAAATAAAATGTGATCTAAGTAAATCGAAGTCTTGTGTTATTATCTAAAAACTACCAATGACACAGGGCTTCTGAAAAAGAGAAATCCCCAATGGAAGACCAGACACGAAGTCCCCAAGAGAAGTCCAGACTCTAGAAGAGATGTTAGAAAGATAGAAAAGACGTCAGAAGAAGAATAGAAGAATATAAGAAGTAAAGAAGGGTATGCAACACATAAAGGGAATACATGACTAGGTATGACTGGGTGGGAAACGTGCCAGTATCCTTTTTTTTAATCTTTTATTTTTCATCATACAACTTGTAATAAATACTACGTGCGATACCCTGCCGTCATCAGCCGCTAACTAGGTGTGATAACACAGTTTGGGCGGTTAAAAGTGGGACTGCCACACCTAGAGCCACCAAGCAGCCTTTTGGCCACCGGACATGTATAAAATATAGATGAATAAGTAAATATCGTTCATTCATCTTAGCAGTTTTAAGTTAAATGTACTTTGTGATTTTCTTAACGCGTTTACTTTCGCCCGTTGATGACATTAAGCGCTTGTATTTGGAGTTAAAAATTCAATGTCAGAGGGTTTGTATCATAAGTAAGCAAAATCCTTATATCTATTAAAGGAGTAAAAAAATAAAAAATAAATAAAACAATTTGAAATGAAAACGGAGTCCCGTCCCTCTCAAATAAAATGTTGCGTGCATGTAATAATCAAACAATTATTTTGAATATTTTCCACATCAATTTTACAAAAATCGTAGGTATTTATTTATTTGTAAACGTTTTAGTTAACTTCTTGTTACTGTAAAAAAAAAACGAGAGTAAAAAACAATTTTTAAAATGGCTTACTCAAATTTTGGGTGTATATAGCATAAGAATATTGTGACGTAAACTGTGACATAGAGCTATGACGTAGTTTTTGTTACAGACAGAAATACAGACAATCTTCATTATTAATAGATATATATAGATCAAATTTTGTTAATTAATTTGATAGTTCCCTAAATTACACTTTATCTTACCATTAGTTTTTGTTACAGACAGAAATACAGACAATCTCCATTATTATAGCTAAATAAGTAATAACGTCCGTTCATCTTAGCAGCTTCAAGTTGAATGTATTTTATGATTTTCTTAACACGTTTAGTTTGGCCCGTTGATGACATTAGGCGATTGTATTAACAGTTATTAACTGACCTTGATGTCACGCAATCACATGAGTAACACGTTGATAAATTGTGGTAAATTTCGTATGTATATTGTATCTGTTAATATATTAGGATTACCAACTCAATAACATCCTCGATTCAATTACTGGTTGTGTTACGTTGTGGCTTCTTCGCGCTGCTAAATCGTGTATGTTAGTAGTCGGACTTCGAAAATCACAACACATGGGTATAGTAGGAACTTTGACTTTATTTCTTCTTCCTCACGCAATCACATGAGTAGTACGTTGATGGACTGTAGTAAATTTCGCCTGTATATGGTATCTGTTTAATAATATTAATGCTAGAAGAGGCACGACCACGAGAATTTACTTATGGGTTCAATGACCAGGTGTATTTGCGTAAATCTCCAAAATACTATTCAGCCAGTCCGAATTTTGATATAGACAGAGTCCGGCTGAAGGCTGATCGTTCAACCGAACGTACATCTACCGTCGTCCCCTGTGTGTGTGTGTGTGTGTGTGTGGTGTGTGTGTGTGTGTGTGCGTGCGATCCTAACCTATTTGACTCTCTTTTTCTCTACACATTCATTGCAATTCGATGTATAAAAATACAAGAATATATATTTTTTTATATAAATGTTTGTTGTCTTTTATCCAAGTCCAGCTGTAGTATAGATTGATGATATCTAAGTATTTGTTTTGTTTTGTTTTGTTTTGATTTACGGCATATCAAACTCAGTGGGTCATTTAATGCCGATAAAGTTTTGAAATAAATCAATTCTTAATGGATAATACAATTTTTTTATAAATACATTCTTCTATTTAACCCATAGATGGGACCCTAACAGGTACTACCAATCCGGGTCAGAGTGGACCAGGGAGCAATGGTGATGAAGGGGTGCTCCACATTCCCCAAACCTCCAAAACTGGAACCTCACCATCAGATAGAGTTTAACGTCATTCCCAGGACATGTAGACCCGCAGTCACAGCCTTCTAGCACCCATATGATAAAAAGGGGTTGGGGTTGCCATAAGGGCAATCATATAGGTGCTAGGGCTTGACGTGACCAGCCGATTGATCGGAGGGGGCCTCTCCGACCGCCCGTCTAGCCCAAGATAGGGCCAAAGTGGAGTATTGCATGTCATGAACTGCTCATCGACCTGGGCGATATCTAAGTATCTAGACGAAACTCAGACTAATCATTGTCATTTATCGATAATGTTTTATAATCAGTTTCGAGACTCTAGCTTAGCAGGTTTTGGTGAAACACAGAAATCTGCATGTATAGCAAGCCCCATAGTTAATAGATCGATCACTATCTAACATAACTAATATTTTTGACTTCGAATTCTCTACCTGCTAAAAACATTTTCCAGCATGTTGTCGCTCAGCAATGAGGTTCAGAATTATTTATTTATTTATTTATTTTTTTTTGGGGGGGGGATTCTCACTCCTAACTTTATTGATCGATTTACATTCTCCGACAGGGGAATAACAGTATTCGCATCAGTGTGTCTTATAGATCGTTAACCTCACAGGCAGTCGAACTCTCTGTCCGAATCACACGTCATAGCCGGGTACATGTCCTGGTCCCTTCCTTTAGAGTTGCTTTTGTGGGTGATATATACTCCCTCCCGCTTCAGACACCCAGAGGGCATTCTGTATACTATTCTTAATCTTGTAAAAGACAACTCTGTAATGTAATTATCATGTACCATCGATCCCATCTTGGATTATATTTCTACTTTCTTCTTCTTCTGGATTATCAGCCTTCTTAAGATTACGTTTGAGATGTCTTGTGCTGTTTGTTTGTTATTAGTAACAACACTAAACATTACTTTGATGAATTCATATTTTTTATTAAATCCTTAGATTCGGATCACTGAACCACGCGTATGAGAATCTAGATATTACGTCATCATCCTTCAACTGTTGCTAGCTAAAAAACTGTCTCCGTCGATTGCCTGGCGAACAGGAAGAGAGGTCAAAATAGGGTTAAGAGACATCACTTACAAATCCATGTAAACGTTGTATTTTCCGTTAACTTGAATTCAAATCAATTCACTTCACTAACTGCACATGATTAACAGGATACCCATCAATTATGCAACACTACTAAATGGTATATACCCAAACCTGAATATATTCTAAAGAATAAGACGCCTAAAATTCTCTGAGACTATGGGATACAGACGGATCACATATTTCCGGGCAATATACTTTATCTTGTGTTAATTAAGTTGTCATTTAAAGGATTTAGTGTAAATACAAGATAACGAAAAGATAGACAAATACTCTAACCTTGTCTGAGTATTAAAAAGCTGTGCAAAATGAAGGTAGAATCGATACAATTTGCAATTGGTGACATTAAAACTTTGTGTACTGAGTACATAATATCCTACTTAGTTTCACATTTATTTTACACATTACTCATGCTTTGAAATAGAACCAAAATATATATATATGAGGAAGGATGATTGGAGTAAATCCGACAGAATATGATAAATACGTTTGTCTGAGTTTTGTTCCTGTGTTCCTCATATATATATATATATACTAGCAAATATATGCACCCTTCGGGTGCAAGTATTAAGGTTTTGATGTGATAAAATATTGTATCAAATTAGAAGCTATTTAGAAAATGATAAACTGAGGGGGTATAATCAAAAAATAGAACAGCTTTAAATCTAACTCTTCCATCATTTTCCATCACTCCCGTCTTTCATTTTTCCTAATTTATCTATTTAGTTAGATCATGAAGTATTTAATAAAATTACAGTTCTTTCGTCTTGTTTATGGATTTCTTTTATCATTTATCCCAAAGATTTTTGCTCAGATTCGTTAAGAGAAAACCAAACAATTAGAAATCAATAATACTAAGAATATATTTATTAAAATCAAATTCTTAATATCAATATGCAAATTAGCCTTCTCGTTCACACTGTAAAGCGCCATTTTGTTGAATATATAAATATACTTGCATGTTATTAGTATGTAGAACCAACAGTATTAATAAGGTATAACAATTTTATCAATAATTGAGGTTTAAATAAAAATAAATTCATGGTGAATGTGACGTCAATAACTAAGGGAATTGGGACTTGAGTAGTGATTTAGTTTCGGTTACAGACAGACAAACACACAATCTCCATTATAATAAGATATATATATTGCAATTATTACCGGAAGTTAACCAGACAAGATTAGATACATATACATATAAAATTCAAACCCATTCTCAACAGATATTTAAAAAATAAGAAACTATAGTTATCCGCCCCAATTTCATTCATAACATAAAGAAAAAAGAAAAGAAAAGAAAAAAAGAGAGGAAGAGGAGAAAAAAGAAAGAAAAAAATATAACGACACAAATAAAAGAAGCGCGTCCATTTCTGAAAACTGTCTCTGAAGATAGAGGTTTACTTTGAAATCAATAAGACAAAAAGACATCTTTTTGTTTTTATTTTTTATATGCATTATAATTGCCTTCAAATCATTAATATAATACACATATATATATATATATATATATATATATATATATATACTGAACATTAGACTTATTATATATTCATATATTTTCGTCGGATTTATTTTCATTTTGCTTATATATATATATATATATTATGATTGTTAAACATCACCGAAATGCACTAAAGGAAGTGAGGTCATTAGAGATATTGCATCAATATCCTTATTGATTTGGGGTTTTGCAACATCATATCTGTTCAACCCGTAAACCCAACCGGTACGAATCCAGCTATTCTCCCTCCAGCTATAGGTAAATAGTAGGAAACTGGATTCTTTAACCCTGGTTAGTGTTGAGAGTTTTCGTATATAAGGTGTGTGCTAGATGCCCGCTCCTACTTATAGACTAGGTCGGAATTATGTGATCTAACTCTTGGCCAATCTCTGGCAGTACTCTAAGTTTGATACAATACTTAAACCAACCCTACTGGTCATAATTACGCGGACATCCTTTGACGACGAACATAGGATTAAATCACTGGACCTTTAGCAATACGCAGGATAGGACTTATACGCTCACCAAAGGATTCCATAACACAGGACTTTCTTTAAGCCCTTTTCAACTGGCCAAGGATGGCATTTAAAAACTTTACAGTTAGACAACCAGTCTAGGAGAAGGAATATTCCAACCTGTTAAACTCCGCTTAAGAAATTGACCTTGTGTCACATCCTGCTCACGAGCAGGGATTAGGTAAATATATATATATATATATATGGTTTATAGCTGTGTTTTTATAATCTCCCAAACGATGTTAGCAAACACTGGTACGATCATATAATAACTTAATTTTTAATGATTTTCTTTCTCTTTTTTTAATTCATAGAAAAGTCCCACATGTCCGCCATTTGCATTCTGTGTCACGTTCATCTTGTTTATTCGGAATTAATTTATCGTCTGCATTTCGACAAAATCACCTACAATGGCGACGTTTGCTTCCCTCCATTGCATCTATTCATGTCAATGTCTGCGGCTTGAGGTTCCCACTTGTATTATTATTATGTTGTTTCTTCTCTTCTCTCCGTCCTCCATTCCTTCCAAGTGCTTCTCGTATTTCCAAAGAACTGAAGTTTATGCATCATCTAAATTCATCGTTCATTTCTGCGCCATTTTTTGTCAAGCCCGGGCAAGCAGGGGAATCTGAATTGTGTTCAGTTGACCATTTTGCGTTCACATAATGGCGGGAGGCAATGGAGGGAACAAAAATGGCCGACTTTTGACGAAGAAGAAGAAGGAGAAGAGGATGGAGAAATAATAATAATAATAATAATAATAATAATAATAATAATAAGAAGAAGAAGAAGAAGAAGAAGAAGAAGAAAAAGAGGATGGAGAAATAATAATAATAATAATAATAATGATAATAATAATAATAATAATAATAATAAGAAGAAGAAGAAGAAGAAGAAGAAGATGGAGAAATAATAATAATAATAATAATAATAATAATAATAATAATAAGAAGAAGAAGAAGAAGAAGAAGAAGAAAGAAGAAAGAAGAAGGATAAGCAAGAGTAGGAGAAGGAGAAGAAGAAATTGAATAGGATGGGGAAAGAAGAAAAAGAAGACGTTGAATAAGATGCAGAAATAATAATAATAATAATAATAATAATAATAATAAGAAGAAGAAGAAGAAGAAGAATGAAATGAATGAAAGGAAAACAAGAAATCAAGAAAATGAAAAAAAGGAATAAAAAGAAGGAAAGAAAAAGAAATAAACTAAAAGAAATAAAGAAATAAATGAAACAGGAAAGAAGAAGAAGAAGAAGAAGAGAAGAAGAAGAAGAAGAAGAAGAAGAAGAAGAAGAAAAGAAGAGCTGACAGTAGAAAAAAGCGTACCATGGCTTATAAGAAATGATGTTGTGATCTTAGAAGAAGAAGAGAAGAAGAAGAAGAAGAAGAAGAAGAAGAAGAAGAAGAAGAAGAAGAAGAAGAAGAAGAATGAGAAGGAGTGGTAGTGATGACCCTGCAAATAGGAGCAGTTGGTTGGCTGGATTTCACGGCATATCAACTCTTGGGTTAATTTATGCAGAAGACGTTTATGTTTTATTCATTCTTGTTGAGTATTCATATTTTTTAAAATCATTTTTAAAGTTTTTTTTATCTATTTAACCCATCGATAAGATTCTAACAGGTACTACCACTCCGGGTCAGAGTGGACCTGGGAGTAATTGCAATGAAGTGCTACGCCAAACTCCCCAGAGCTCAAGAATTATAACTTTACCAGTTTATGCAGTTTGATGTCATACTTAGGACACAGTAGAGTGATTTTTCGATTTTAACGACGCGTTAATCGGTCTAGGGATATTTGCCCAGAGGTTAAGGAATCGCATTCTTTGTGCATTCATGATTATATTATTGTGTAGTTGTTCCTTAATTTTTTTAGCACACGGTCTTATCGATTACAAATAATTTTTAAACATATCTATTTGACGCTAAATGGTACCCCAAATTTAAAAATTATTTTAAATTTATTTGACCATAAATGGTACCCTAAATTTTTAAACATATATATTTGACCCTAAATGATACCCCAAATTTAAAAATTATTTTAAATTTATTTGACCATAAATGGTACCCTAAATTTTTAAACATATATATTTGACCCTAAATGGTACCCCAAATTTAAAAATTATTCTAAACTTATTTGACCCTAAATGATACCCTAAATTTTAACCTTAAATGGTCCCCTAAATTTTAAAATTATTTTAAAATTATTTGACACTAAATGGTACCCTAAATTTTGACCTTAAATGGTACCCTAAATTTTAAAATTATTTTAAACTTATTTGACCTCAAATGGTACCCTAAATTCTGACCTTAAATGGTACCCTAAATCTTAAGATTATTTTAAAATTATTTGACCCTAAATGGTAACCTAAAATTTTAAAATTATTTTTAAATTATTTGACCCGAAATGGTACCCTAAATTTTTAAACATATATACTTGACCCTAAATGGTACCCTAAACAGATACTAGCACTGGGTCAATGTGGGCTTGGATGTAATTGTAATGAAAAGCTACTTCACACTCAAAGATCTCCAGAACATGAGCATGGCTATTAGGCTAGAAGCGGATACTCGGCGTTGCCTAGGTAGAAAGGGGATAATAAAAAGATCCCAGATCCACTGATTGTTTTGGTTTTGAATAAATGATTTATGTTTTAATTACGAACGCAATCAATGATTCTCCCTCTTCTTAGTATTAAAATCCCATATTCTAATTATCTTTCCAGATATAAAGCAACTCTTCATTATCTTTGCACAAAATGCAAGCTCTGGTGATAGCAAATGTGTATATACATTTACATTGTCGTTAATGTTTTTATTTTTTATTTTCGGACATACATACACACACGTGCCTTTTATATATGTATATATGTGTTTTAATGTCATAACATTACCCCTTTGAAAGGAATACAGTGAGCGTATTCTGACCCTAACGGACAGGGCTAACAGAAGAGTAAGAAGTCTTAGTCGAAGAAAAGAAGATGGAATTACTTTTCCCCTTCTGTCTTTCTTTTGCTATCTTTTCTATCATTCTTTCTTTCTTTTTTTCTTTCTTTCTTCTTTTCTTTGTTTCTTTGTTTCTTTTTTTTTCCTTCTTTCTTTTTTTTTCTTTTCCTTTCTTTCTTCTTTTTGATTTCTGTCTTTTTTCTTCTTTTTTTTCTTTCTTTTTCTTTCATTTTCTTTCTTATCTTTTCTTCCATTCTTCCTTTCCTTTTCTTTTTTCTTTTTCTTTCCTTATTTCATATCCTTTCCGTCTTCTTTTCTTCATTGCTTGTTCTTTACTTTCTTTTTTTTTGCTTTCTTTCTTTTCTTTCCTCCCTTCTTTCTATTTCATTCATTCCTTCTTTCATTTTTTGCTTTCTTTCATTCTTTATTCTCTTTCATTCTGTATTTTCTTTCATACTTTCTTTTTATTTTCTCTTTCTTTCTTTCTCTTTTATCCTTTTCTCTTTTATTTTCTTTATTTCTGGTTCTTCCCTTCTGTCATTCTTTTGTTTTTGTTTGTTTGTTTGTTTGTTTATTCGTTTCTTTCTTTCTGTTTATTTCCTTCTTTCCTTCTTACTTTCTTGTTCTTTCCTTCTTTCTTACGTTTTCTTTTTCTTTTTCCTTTTATTTGTTCTTTCCTTTGTTCTTTCTTTTTTTCCTTCTTCTTTCTTGTTCCCTCCTTCTTCTTTTCTTTTGTCTTCCTTGTTTTTCCTTCTTTCTATCTTGTTCTTTTCTTCTTTCTTTCCTGTACTTTCTTTTTTATTTTCTTGTATTTCCTCCTTTCTTACTTGTCCTTTCCTTCTTTTTTCTATTGCCTTTTTTCTTTCTTTCCTTCTTTCTTTCCTGTTATTTCTTTTTTTTTCTTTCTTGTTTTTCTTTTTTTTTCTTAATTGTTTTTCCTTCTTTCTTTCTTGGCCTTTCCTTCCTTTTTCTTTTGCCTTCCTCCCTTCTTTTCTTTATTTCTTTCCGTTCTTTCTTTTTTCTTTCTTGTTTTTCCTTCTTTCTTTCTTTCTTGTTCCCTCCTTTTTCTTTTCTTTTGTCTCCCTTGTTTTTTCCTTCTTTCTATCTTGTTATTTTCTTCTTTCTTTCCTGTACTTTCTTTTTTTCTTTCTTGTATTTCCTTCTTTCCTACTTGTCCTTTCCTTCTTTTTTTCTTTTGTCTTCCTTGTTTCTTTCCTTATTTCTTTCTTTTTCTTCACTTCTTTCTTTCTTCTTCTTTTTGTCTCGTTTTTCCTTTTTTCTTACTTGTCCATTCCTTCTTTTTGCTATTGCCTTTCTTCTTTCTTTCCTTGTTTCTTTCTTGTTCTTTCTTTCCTGTTCTTTCTTTTTTTCTTTCTTGTTTTTCTTTTTTTCTTTCTTGTTTTTTCTTCTTTCTTTCTTGGTCTTTCCTTCCTTTTTCTTTTGCCTTCCTCCCTTCTTTCCTTATTTCTTTCCTTTCTTTCTTTTTTCTTTCTTGTTTTTCCTTCTTTCTTACTTGTTATTCCTTCTTTCTTTCTTTTGATTTCCTTCTTTCCTTCCTTCTTTCTTTCCTTCTCTCCTTCTTTTTTCCTTCTCTCCTTCTTTCTTCCTTCTCTCTTTCTTTCTTCCTTCCTTTGACGTTTTCACTCTTGTGAAAATGTGCGACCTGATGTAAGTGTAGCCATTGTCACGTATTGATTTTTATTATTTCCCCCTTCTATCTTTCTTCTGATCGACTTGGAGAGTGTTAGAAAGCTTTTTCCAGTCTCACGAGATTAGAATTGTAGATTTTATAAAGACATCAACCTTTTAGTTTCACCCAGATAAATTAACCCCTTACCTACGGATTGCGTAACGGTAACAAATTAAATAAAATAAAAAAGATATCTAGCAAACAATTCTTTGAATAAATTTAATCTATAGTATTAGCTCAGTCGGTAGAACGTTCGGCTAGAAACCACAAGGTTCCTAGTTCGATACCGGTCCTCGCCAACTCAGCGTTATGAGTAGCACAGGGATCTGTGCCGTAAAGTAAGGAGCTGATGGTAGATGTGGCGCAGTACCTCAGATGCAAAAACCATCTCCTTGGTCTAGCGCTAGTGAAAAGGGGATAGACTCCCTCGCTGATACCGACATTAAGCCGCCCCGACGACTTTACTTTTTTAAAGGATTTCAAGATATGTTCATATACTAGGGAGATTTAAAAAGTATCCGCACTCTTGTATTATGGTAGCCTTATCGTGGATAATTTTAAGGGATAACCATCTACCTCATCAATGATAAATCACCAGTTCGCCAAACTATCTCTCGAGATTGCTGAATATTCTCATCAGTGGTGGAGGTTGACAGACGTCCTGGTCCTTCTTCGTGTGTCATGCGAGTTTGGTAACTTTTAAACTTCTATATCTACTCGTATACACTTCTACGCGGTAGTGCATTGTCCCCGTATTGTGCTAAAAGTCTCCAATTGATTTCAGACCCTGACACTCCTTTCGACCCGAGAAATCGTGTCACTTTCTTGGTGCATACGACTAATAGAGCGACCATGTTTGCACTGTAATGACAGCAAGGAAAATGGCGTGATCAGGTTCAAACTTCGATCACGTTTCCACAAAAGTGCCAACTATAAGCACGCATGCGCAGAACGTATTATGATAATAATGAAGATATATTATGTCGAAATTGCGGATAATTTTTGACTCTACCTCGTAATTATGGTAAATACATCTGATAAAGTGAGATGCCATTTTTTATCGTCTGGCATAACCGTGGCATAACACCGTTAAGCCAAGAGGTCCAGAAGAAAGCGGCGGTAACATAGCACCAGTACATCAACATCTTCAGGGACAACTTTCATATGCGATAACTGTGATCGAGCATATTTCTGGAACATTAGACTTCTGTGACAGAGAAAACGAGTTGGGTGGCGGGCATGAAAACTTGCTGTATTCTCGAAGGAAGCGGGCTAGGCTTTGCCTGGCGTGTAGGACTGACCTAGCATCGAACCCGCGTCCTTCAGAATGCGAAAAATCGACATTTTGGCGCGGGCACCGGAATCGAGATGCCACTGTCCCGTATGTGAAAGCCAGATGTTCGGATAATAGCTGAGGACATTCCGGCAACTGGGATTGAGTTGACAGTCCCATATGTGAAGCACAGACGCCCGGATGATAGAAGCAGACCTGTGTATAAATAGAAGGAAACAGCCAGAAGCGGGGAGTACAGAAACGAGTGTTACTACGGGAGCTGCTAGAGGATTCGACGACGACGACGACGACGACGACGAAGAAGAAGAAGAAGAAGAAGAAGAAGAAGAAGAAGAAGAAGAAGAAGAAGAAGAAGAAGAAGAATTGAAAGTCAAGAAGAAGAAGAAGAAGAAGAAGAAGAAGAAGAAGAAGAAGAAGAAGTCGGTGTTTGCAAAAAGAAAGTTTAGCCTGCGACAAGGTGTTGGACTCGCTTCTTTTTGCCCCCCCCACCTCAACAAAAACCTGTTGAGTTAAATGTTTATTTTCCCCCTCTATTTTTCCTATAACTTCACAGTCACAGGATGCGCTGTAACTTAAGGGGCATAAGAATTATGTAGTCTTCCGAGACTGCAATGCCTATGATGATGACTAGATTATAAATTGGGTTTTATGAGGCGTTATTATCATATATGTCTAAAATAGCACCAGCGACAGAATAAAATGAAGACAACTGGATAAAACGTTTACAAACACATGGGCCATTTGTATTTAATATGAAACTTAATCCAGCCTTGAAAGAGGCTTGGTAAACGTAGGGGGACGCAAACACCTAAATAAACAAATAAGGTAGTCGGGCAGTCAAGGCTAATTTGAAATGTGCTCCTCCCAAACTTAATGAAAAACTCATTAGCTAGGCGCCTTCACTACAGATTTATAAAGGTCAGTTGAAGACACTTGGATACCAAAAAATAATTCTCATTCAACAAATGGATATGCTACGACACTAGTACCGTTTTCTTTATTTCTTTTATACCATATTAACTCCATTATAATAAGATTCTTAATTAAAAAAAAACAAGCTATTTTCTTCTGACGATGATCTAATTGAGAACAATCAAAAAATAAGTGACGTAAAAAATTTCCTGTCTTATCAATTTTTTCTTCATCTGTACATAAAATAAAAAAATAAAAAAATCGCACTCCGAGCGGTGTAAAAATTGATTTTGGAAAGATATTGCCTGAAAGGGATGGGAGTTAAAAATTCATTGTCTGAGGAGTAAAATCATCAAATTTATTAAAGGAGTAAAAAAAAAAAAAAAAAGAAATATAAAATTGAAATGGGAACTTAGTTCTGTCCGCCTCTAATAAAATGTTACATGTATCAATTAATTATTAATTCAATAATTATTTTTAATATTTTACACATGAATTTTATACAAAATATATTTATTTGTAAATTTTTTTAGTTAACCTCTTGTTACAGAAAAAAGGGCAAGAGTAAAAAACAATTCTAAAATCTGATTACAGGTTTTTTCCATAGTCTATGTATTGACGATTTTCGGTATTGTGACGTAAGCATTGACGTAGTTTCAGTTACAACAAATGGAGGCCAAATCTCCATTTATATATACATATAATAGCTGTTGTACCCGATAATAGCAACTTTTACTAGGTATGTTTATGCCACTGGATATGCACAGACGGATAGAGAACTCAAACGTGCATATAATAATTTGCATATATATTTATATATATATAAATGAATGAATGGATAACTAAGGTCAGATACATATTTATTTCGGCATTTTTTGCCTATTTCAGTCTGATTTTCATTTATTTTAAGATTTCATAATCGGTCTTATTGCTATGATATTTCCTTCTGATCAAAAGAAGAAAAAGATCGATAAAACCGGAAAATCATAGCAATAAGACATTGTGTTTATTTTATATGGCCTTTAGCCGACAATTTTTGGAGGGTATGTGCTTAATTGAAGTCATACCTAATTTTTGAAAATTAATTAGTTAATAATTAATGAATTTAGGCGGGCGTATATGTTCAAATGTAAGGCTAAACAGATCAAGAAAATGTCAATCCCTGAATGTACATTTCGACCTATTAGGTGTCATTATCATATATATATATATATATATATATATATATATATATGCTGACAAAAAAGCAGTTTACGCATAGCAATAAGACTTGTTATGGAATCTTCGTATTAGTGAAAATCAGATTGAAAGAGGCAAAAAATGCCGAAATAAATTTATATCTTATCAATCAATTTATATATATATATATATATATATTATATATTTATATATATAATATATATGATGACAAAAAAAGCAGCTTACGCATTTAACGATACATTAGTATATTCGTGTGGAATTTAAAGAGAATTGACGTCATCATCAAAGCCACACGCGACGATTTCTTTAATCTTATTATAACCAGCGGTACTTAACCGTATTGCATACGTGTTTTTATGAAGGCCTCTGATGTTCGTAAAGTACTTTGTGTTAAAGATTATTTATTTATTTATGACTAACAGGCATCTCTCTTTCAAAATCTAATGTAACCAATATATTTTTATTATAAAAGAATTTCTGGATAGAAAACATGGCTTGTGATGTGTTTGTTGCTGTTTGATGATGAAAAAACAATTCCTAAAGTCTGTGTTGATAATGGGCTTAGATGTTAAGGGTGTAGTGGTTAATGTGCTGGACTGTGACATCGTAGTCAGCGAGTTCGAACACCAGTCGTGCTATTACGTCTATTTTATAACTAATACCCTTGACAAAAGTATGAACCTCTTCATCTCCCAGATATAGATTAGATAGAACCATTACTTTACTTATGTTTTTCTTTTTCTTTTTCTTTCTTTTCTTTCTTTCTTTTGTCTTTTTTCTACCATTCCTTCTTTCTTTCTTTTTTTTTGTTTTTGTTTTTCTTTCCTTTTGATCTTTTTTCCAATACTCCTTTCTTTCTTTCTTTCTTCTTCTTCTTCTTCTTCTTCTTCTTCTTCTTCTTCTTCTTCTTCTTCTTCTTCTTCTTCTGTATTGTTTCTTCTTCTTGAAATTGTTGGCAATCGTAGCTTTTCAGACTTTAGTTTAGAAATGGGCATCGTAATATTTTTATATTTTCACAATGAAAAAGTTTTCCCTATGACCTTAGTGACCTTGCTTAAAAGAACAAACAAACAAATAATTCATAGAAATTAATGACCTCATTGCTAACCTTTCTTAATGCAGTTATTTTGCATAGAAATGGATTTCTGACATCGAAATTCAAAAGATTTTTTTTTTTAAGAAGAAATATTATTGGAGAATATCCAGGTTTCTTTTAATGCCTGATTCTCTGATCACGGAGGGTGGGATTGTTTTTTCACATTGGATAGGCCTAAATAGTCCAGAACGTCCTGAAATTACTTGCAATGAAAAGGTAATTGATCGCTAATAACTTGGCTTTTAATTTCTTTTCCTTTTTCATTTTAATCTTTTAGCACTCTTGAACTTTACAGACCGTTTCATGTTCTTTTTGTTTTGTTTAAATTATTTAAGCGGTGTTCAGTAAATTGTTATACCTTTAAAAATAAGACCTTTAAGCGATCGATTGGGTTCGAAACATTCTTAATTGTGAATCAATTATATCATTAAGAATTTGATTGAAAGTGTTATTTTCTTTGGTGTTCTCTCACCACAGGAATTCTCAAGATATGAATCTAGCATGTCTGTCTGAATGCAGTAATGCTTTTTATTTTGTCTCGTCTCGCGGTATATACCTCTGGGAACACCCTGTTATTTGGTCAATATACCCCTATCATACTTTCGCCTTACAAAAATACTTAAATCAATCTCTACAGTCATACCAGGCTCACCAATGTTTTTCTTTAAAAAATATCAGCACAAACTTTCCTTGGTTATTTCCTATAAGTCTAAGATAAACAAAGGGGAACCACTCTTGACTGATAAATTATTTATTCATTTTCCCATTAAACTAAACCCTAACCCTAAACCCTAAACCCTAACCCTAACCCTAACAAATGTCTTCTTTTTTCCTAGTAGATCAATAAATAAATGAATAATATATCAGTTGAGAGTGGTTCCCCTTTGTTTATGTTAGACTAATAGTAAATAACCCTTCCCTTAATAAATTTCTCCAATGTACGGCGGAGTGTTCGGATATTTCTAACCCACGTTGGCAAAATAGACCGGTGGTCTGTTCATGTGACCAGGCGTAAATAAATGCAACTGCCGGGAGCTAGATGATATCCTACCAAAAATGTTACTGGTTACATAGACTTTCTTCTGATTACAGCCGTCATGTCTGCATATCCATGTATCTTCCGTGTCCGAAATTTTCAAAACCAGTGATAATAATAATAATAATAATAATAATAATACCTACATATATATATATGAATATGTGGCTTACGATCAAGTCACGTTGAAACCATTGGTTCCCACTAGATTATGAAGCTGAGCAGTGATGAGCCAGTTCAATACGTAAATGTGTGATCTTTTAAGCAATACCAGGTACTCTAAAAAAAAATGGTGCTAATGTTTCTTGTAGAACTCCACTGACAATATCACAGAAATATGTGTCTCCAAGTGACAGACCAAAGATAACACCCGCTGACCCTTTTTATGTGTGTGAGAGAATGTTTCATAATTGATGGGTAACCTGTTAACTTTGTGCAGTAACGTAGATTTTAAAATAATGGTTTATTGAAAACCACGGGAGGAAAACATTAGCACATTATGATTTGTGTTTGGAGCTGCGTATCCGGTTTGCGATTACAACATAGGAAGTAGCCATCGAAAACAGAATTTGGGTAATCGTTTAGCGAAATGGACCGCAATAGCAGTTCTTATTCAATAAGCCAAATTCTCACACGCGTGTCTGGGATCTGGATCTAAGAACTATATATATATGAGTTCAAAAAACAATGTCTTGTGTTGTTACTCAGAACAAAAAAATAACACAAGAATATCCAGCCCAAATGAAAAAAAAACAAAAACAAAACATCAACCAGAATAACAGATAAATTTAACCACCGGCCCAGAGATAGACAGATCCAACCCAAGTTAAAACGGAAGAAACATAAGTTAAATATCTAAGTGAAGATACAAGTATGTAACAACATGTATGTAACAACTTACTAACCCCTCTGCATGGGCAGGATGTGACACAAAGTCAATTTCTTAACAGGTTTGAATTCAGAGTTTTCCTTCTCCTAGACTGGTTACCTAGCCAATGTTAAAGAGCCCAGTCTGCCCTAATTTTTAGCCATAGCTGGAGGGAGAATAGTTGGATTCATACCTTTCCCAAGGGTATTAATGCTATATGAAATCCGAAAATCTTCGTCTAGGATTTAGGTCGACGAGTCCATTTCCTAAGACTCTAACCATTAGACCACGCGCCTCCAAAACCAGTGATATTGTAAGATGAGACAAAACAATCTCTCTGATTTAGCGCTGGCGAAAAGTGGATATACTCCCTCATTGTTAGACAGATACCGTCAATAGGCTACTCCACAGACTACTGCGCATAGGAAAGGCATAGACTGCAATAGACAGATTATCGATCATTTAGAAATATTATCTCTCTGATAAGATAAAGCGAGCATTTTCTGTAGCCGTATTAGTGTTAATGTACTGCTGCATTATTTAAACACCAACGAAGTACCAAGAGAAAACGGTATATAGGAGTTTACATAAGGATGCTGTGTGTGGTATTGACCAAATATTGGAAGCATTACCCCACAAAATACAGTTGTACAGCAACTAGTCCCCAATTACACAAACCACCTGCGTAATAAAAATACGACATGCTGGACACTGCTGGATAAGCAAGGACGAACTCATAAAGGCCCTTCTCAATGGACACGTACACATGGGCACACCAGATTGGAACTGAGGCTGCGGGCTGTATTAAACAAATGCTGGACCGAGCACCCGACAAAAATACAGCTGTATGGCCACTTGCCTCCTATTACACAAACCATCCAAGTAAGACGAATATGACACGTTGGATACTGCTGAAGAAGCAAAGGAAACTCAAAAGTGACGTTCTCCTGTGGCCATCTACCCATGGACACACCAGTGTAGAAAGACCAGCAAAAACCTATATTAATTAACTCGGATTCTAGATGCCGTGCAGAACATCGCTGGAGAAAATTACAGATAAGGACGGTTGGTCAGAGAAATTCATGGGAATCAATGCTATCAACCTTTTTATGGGGTATTGATGTTAGTTATGCAGATATGTGTGTATTATTTCAGGTGATACATCTATTGGTAATTGGGTATCAAGTCTAGCTTTAAGAGTTCGATAGTTGTTTAAAATCCACTTCTAATTACAAGTTTGAATAGGATTTTAAAGAATCTGAAACATGTGTCGCGCCCAATAAAATAAATACAAAACACCCAACTAAACCCAACATTAACTCTTTTATTATTATATATATATATATTATATATATATATATATATATATATATACGTGTGTGTGTGTGTATTTTTGTTAGTTATAATCTACAATAGATTTAAGGGGCCATTGTTACCATTACTAACAACAAAAAATACGGGCATATATAAATGAATTGACCGTTACTGTATTTCTTAACAGATACGTTGTCTTGAAGAAGGATGACTAACATGCTGCTCGGAAACCAATGGTAACAATCGCACCTTAAATGCATTGTACAAATAAAAGAAATACAGCTCAGTTTCTTCAAACAAGAAATCTTCTCCTGACGATGACTTAAGGTCCAAACTAGTTGAGAAAAATAAATAACATAAAGGAAATATTCCTGTTTGTCTTATCACTTTTTGTCCATATATATATATATATATATAATATATATATATATATATATTATATATATATATATACGGATTCCTTTTTTACTTATTATTAATATTAATAGGGGTTCCTTCTTCACTCGTGTTTTTAAGATTTAGTTTCTAGGAAAAAGCTATGCTCCAAAATATATACATTTGTATAGTTTACTTATGCTGTGATTGGATTATATTGTTAATATGACCGTCATTTAAGCCTTTTTCTTTGGTGAATTTATTGGTCTGTACATAATTCCCTAATTAATGTACATTGAGATCTCAATATAGACTATAACAATTTTGACACATCGATGATAAAAACGACTCTGTTTAGAATAATTCCTAACCATTTAAACCCTGGTTATATATATATTATATATAATATATATATATATATATATATATATATATATATATGTGGTGTGTGTGTGTGTTGTGTGTGCGCGTGTGTGTGTATTTGGGGCAGGCATTCTTTCATTTATACATGTAGAATTAAACAAAGACACCAACTCCTATTCAACAATTTTATCTTTGATATTTTTGAGTTTTCTGGCCAACCTTTTAATGTTTGGATGGAATTCGTGGATAAGTCCATCAAAGTTCAAGTCCCGGGTACTTTCGGCACTTCAAACTGCCATCATCAGGGGTGATATGTTCCAGTTTTTTAAAAAAAATATATTAATGGCTATAACACCTTTCTCCAATTCTTCTTCATTCCAGCCTGCCACATTAATAATAATTTTAAAAAAGACTGGAACACATCACCCTGATGATGGCACTTCGAAGTGCCGAAAAGTATCGGGACTTGAACCTTTGGTGGCTTCTCCACGAATTCAACCCAAATATTAAAAAAGTTGGCCAGAAACTCGAAAAGATCAAAAATAAATTGTTAAAACAGGAGATGTGTCTTTTGTTTAATTCTACACACACAACACATACAACACACACATAAACAACACACACAATATATATATATATATATTATATATATATATACTTTGAGAAAGGAAAAACTCAATAAACTGTCATCCTGTATAAAATTTATTTCGACCAAACTTAAAAAGGCTTTAGAATTTTAAGAAATTTCTAAAGTCCTTAGGCATTTAGTCTCACCAGACAGTTACAGATAAAATGAATAGCACATAGAAAATTCCCCAGAAAATCCATCAAATGTAGGTCAGTCTTCTGGGATTTTGGGTTAAAGTAATTTCCATGGTCATCTTCTAAAATCCTTTTAAGTTTTGGTCGAAATAAATTTATTACAGAATGACGGTTTATTGAGTTTTCCTTTCTTTCAAAGGTAAATATTGCTCTGTATTTAATCTAAATTATATAGTATTATGCATTTAGCTCTCTCTAGGGATTTACATAAATCCTTGGATCTGAACCTACTAAAACATGCAATATAATTATACAGTGAGATTTTTGAGTCCCATATAGAATCATCGCTTACTACAGTTTTGGATACCGTATATATATTTTTTTTGGGGGGGGGGGGAAGAGGGGGAGAATTGTGCTTAATTTGAAGTCGTACCTAATTTTGAAGTTAATTAATTAATAATTAATTAATTAGGCGGGCATACCTATTTAAATGCAAGGCTAAACAAATCGAGAAAAATCAATCTCTGTATGTATATTTTGGCCTATTAGGCCTCATCATCACAGCTATAGATAGGAAGACCGCCTAGTGCGTGATTCGATACCCGACTGTCAAGCTGACAGGCGAGCATCTTAACCCCTACACCAACCGGACTTTCTTAGATTGTTCGTTTTGTTTAGAAGTAGGTTTCATTCCTCTTATAGTGACTTCTTCTACACGACAGTGATATGGCTTTTTTAGCCGACCATTCTTGGGAGAATATGTGCTTAATTGAAGTCGTAACCTAATTTTGAAAGTTAATTTAAATAAATTAATTATATTAGGCGGGCATACCTATTTAGTAATATATTATCCCCAAAAATTAATTATTAATTAATTAACTTTCAAAATTATGGTAACGAACTTCAATTAAGCACATATTCTCCGCAAGAATGGTCGGCTAAACCAAATAAAAGCGCATATCTAAACACAATCGTTTGTGTATTTACTTCCATATATATATATATAATATATATATATTATATATAATATATA
>CM042163.1:40591296-40621296 GCA_023376005.1 Doryteuthis pealeii
GTTTAGAGAGAAGGATAGCACGAGGCCAAGTAACTATACAAAGATTGGCCACGAGATAGATTGTAGAAAAATAAGTCAATGAGGTAGTGCACTACTGATGAGGCGTGGCGCAGGACGGAACTAAGATACTTGTTATGGTGAAATATAATTAATCTATTAACACTAGGGATTACTCATGGTGCTTAGCTTTAGGCATGTGTGCAGAGAGGCGGTGTTAAATCAGTCGTATCATTAAACCAGGGGTCCTTGAATATGTTTGACCCGCTGCCTAATGAAATGATGGGGTATGTAATGATATAGGAAACAACCATGGGTTGTGTAGGTATGTGTATGATATTACTGGTATACCTCTTTATATGATATAGCTAGTATAGAGTGAATACAATCATCAGTGAGGTGATAATGATAAAGAGTGTAATATAGATAGTATCGAGTAAGTATCGGCAACAGTTAGTTTGATATGGATATGCCGACAATCTTTGGGGAGAAATAATGTGCAAAGTGTGAGAGTCTATACACTAATTGAAAATTAATATTAGATGATAATTAAATCGAATTATGGGACGGATATATCCTGTTTCAAATGCATAGCAGCGAAACTAATCCGAGAAAGAATCCATTCTCTGATATATATATATCTATTATATAGTAGTGTATATTATAAGTTATATTATAAGTAATGTGTGTGTGTGTGTTGCGTATATTATATCATATTAGTATATATATAATATATACTAAATTAATAATAGTTATATGATACGTGTATGTATTGTGGGTGTGGCTAATACGAATCTGGAAATCGCCGACAGATTGTTCGGGACATACAGTTTCATGCTTACACCGAACAATCAGCATGCAACTTTTACATAAACACACGCACTATTTAAATACACATACATAAACACACTCGTACACCATACACACCCAAAACACACATGCACATATAATTACACATAGCAAAACAATACAAATAGCAATACTATATATATATAGTACTAGTATAATATTAGACTATATAGAGGATGGAGAGAGAGAGAGAGTAGAGGGATGGAGAGTAGAGGAGAGAGGGGGTAGATAGATAAGATGAGATGCGAGGTGATATTTAGATGATTTCGAAGCATCGTTTTAGACACAAAACAGGTAAAGCATGGAATTCCTGTTTTACTGAGTCAGAGAGCTCAGGATTTTGTTTTATACGAATACATAATAGTCTTCTTTTATCCGAGTCCTCCCCAAAAATTGTGTTGTCGAGCACACAATAATCATGATCCAGACAGCCACTCAATATTTCTAGATATATTTCTGCTTTAATCTAAGTACATATGAAAACAGTAGAAAAATCACTGGATAAAACGACAATTATTTGTATCTAACCGACTGTTGCGATGTGGTTCATCGCAACTGTAGTAGCTACAGTATGATATAGTATATATACGTATATATATTATATATAAACTATTATATATTATTCGAGAAAAGTAATAAATCTCACGTGTATGAATTTAGTATAAAAACATGATAGATAAGATTTGCGATCTATCAATAAAATACATCAATAGTAGACAGTAGCCATTTCTCCTACATTCATAATATTATATTATATATTATATTATATATAGTATTAGTTATAGTTATATATAATATATAGTATCATTCGCTGCATATGCTGTGGATACCTTTATTAGAGCCTGCGCTGTGCGTAATCGAGCATTGGTCTGCTTGCATCGAAACCTATCCATGTCATATATATCAGCCCGCGTCTCTTCCAAGGAATGAACACTATCTGCATTAAACCGGGGTGGATGTTGTTATTGTTCAGTCTAATTTCCCGATTACGAGCCAAGACCTTACCAAACAGTTATTAACATCCGGAAATAATTGAGAAGCAAAAAAGTTAGTCGATCAGATACGTGAAGAGAGTGAATAGGGCTTTGAGTCTCTCGCAAGCTCACCGGTGGTCGAACTGTCCTGTGTTGCAAGAGACGTGTCATACTGGCCACGGATGTGTATGCGTCATAAGCCGAGCTTCGCTTACTTCATTCATATGCTGCTAATGGGCTACAGCAACTGTAATCCCATAGCGCGACCATACCCTATCTCATCGCTTGCGCCGTCACTGCTGCCGTACAGGGTATATCACGATTGAATCGTCATGCGTCACTAATACGCATCTCTCGAGTACTTGACTCTCTCTGTCTACCTCTCACTAATATATTACATATCGGTCTTGCGTAGTATTACATATATAAATCGGGTGATATTTAGTATGCAATAGTAGTATATAGACTATTAATAGTAACGTAATAGTATCCGCTTGGGGAAGGTAATCCTATGGACTGCTCCTCCAGCTCTCACGACCCATAGTAGGAGTGAAGAGGATATAGGATCTTATAAGCGTACACTTGGCTTAGCGCGACGCAGATATGGGAGACAGAGAGGCTGGCTGAGAGTTGACTCATGTGTAGATATAATTGAAGCTGGTGGTACATACTCTCCTGGCGACATAGAGGCGGCTGGGTGGTCATTGAGTGTAATAATAGTCGGATATATTAGATGAATATGTATAGTAAAGGCGGTAGACTGACATACGAGAAGGTCGGATAAGTCTACGTTAGTTGTGAGAGAGTGCCTTTTAATAGATCACGCGTAATTTTATAATTCAGAACGCATTAGTTGTGAACATCATGAGGCTATCTTATTCCGTTTCATGAAAATATCGACTGTCGAGCAGGTTTATCAGTCAGCGCTACTGCACACTCATAGCACATCGCCATATGTTGCGTTAGCGGGTATGAGCGGGCATAGGTTTTAACGGCAGAGAGTGCGGTTCAAATTACTCATGTGAGATTGATATTCTCTTCTAACGGTGCTATGCCTTCTAGAGAAGGCTCAATGTCGTATCTATCGTCTTTTAATCCGATGAGTAGGACGGCGAGACGACTTGGTTAGGTAACCAGTGCAATGGCCAACAAAAAACACCGCATTAACGTGGAAGCAAGGTCGTATATTATATAGAGAGCAGTAAGCCGCCGGGGTAGGCCTAGAAGTCAGTATCTCGCTGACTCCACGTCAGCGAGGGGAGTGTTCTCCCGTATTTACAATTGCCCTGTGATTGGGAAATTGTTTTGTGTCTGAAATGAAGCGTTAAAATCTAGCCATGATACGCTTCCGGTACGAGAGCCAGCAAGTTCCTTACATTACCCGTCACAAGTATTCTTTGTCTACTCTTACACACTAGAGTTAGCGATGGTCAGTATCAAGAACCAGGACAACCTTGGTGGCTCCTAGGCGGAATGCTTGTACCGACTGAGCTAATTGACTTGTGTCCTTCATAGAGGTGAAGAGTTGGATATATATCATACATATATAACGCATGTACAGACTTTCATAAAATACTCATATCAGTAAAACCTAAATAATAGTGAAAATTCTTATTATATAGGATAAGTTCATTTACTAAGCTAACTTACATGTGGCACAGTAAGGCCATAATAAGAACAAACAAACACGTTTTGTCCGGTTTCTTCAGAGGTGAGGAAAGACTGTTAAAACTTGTTTTTATAGGAATATTAAATTCGGAGAACATGTGCTAGTTAACATGATTATTAAGTCTACTATTTTTAATAGATCTAGATGAATATCATTTAGAATTCTCAATATTGAATAGGTAGTTACTGAGTTTTCTAGATATTTAAAAATTATGGAATTTGTCAATCTCAATCGAGCAAACGTTGACCCCACCCAAACCACCTTAAGTGAAAAGTTTCTTCAAGCCATACGTTCGTAGTGGTTGCTACGACGAGGTGCCCCACTGGACACTAGACGCCTAGAGAATAGTAGCAAGAGATTACAGTATGTAATTTAACAGTTGTAGAACAACACCCACCACGAGAAAGCAGCTGATATAGCCGACCTTCCAGTTAATCACAAACAAAACATCCTGAGTAAGATGAAACAGGACATCTGGACACTGCTGGAGGATTAGGACAACTCGGTACCGCCATTTTCTATGGAAACCAGCACACAGGCACGCCATGTGGCACCGTTAAACAACAGACGTACATTGACTACAACTCTCGGCGAGATATGGATTCTGTGCAGACGGACCTCCTGGAGCAAATGATTGCGATAGCCACGCTTCCAGAGCTTCTTAGATATGATTAAATCCTAATTTAGGATTTCAAGGTCTAGTTCTAGTTTAGATAGAGTGGTTGGGGCTGTTGGTTGTTTTTTATAGCATATTACACTCATTTTTTACTACGACGCAATCTGCTATAGATAACTTGCACTGGATGTTTATAGCAATCTATACGTAGAAGTGCACACTATCTGATAACTGTTTTAAGCTCGAATGCCTTTGGCGAAAACTCTGAAATCCGTGTTGTTAAATAGTAAAAATCCAATCCAGCTGATATTATTTATGGTATTAGCGGTTATTAAGACAAATTTACTTGTAAGTAATTTTATATTAGAGATATTTACTTTTGTGAGAAGAATCTGTTTTAAAACACTTATTTATTTATATAGGTTTGGTGTTTAACGGTTAATAACCCTTGTGGGTTATTTAATGCCACTATGATATTATAGCCAAATACTTTTCATTACGAAATTGGTTTAATTTTTAATAGGTTACAGATGTATCACTGTTGTTCTTTTGGTTGGCCTAGTTGGTTGGTTGGTTGTTTGGTTGATTTTTACGGCAATGTCCCCATTGGGTTGGAGATTATTGTATGGCTGTAGGACACTTTTTGCTGTTTAATCATACTCTCCTTGGATACTTCACTCTTTTTTTTTTAACTCATTTTCTAAAACACATATTGAGGTTAGTTAATAATCATAGTGGCCGCTTCCTATTAGACAGGGAGTCCGTAGTATGTATGAGTTGGTGAGGATTAGAGTCTCAGGAGGTTAGTATGCATTTTGGTATGAGTGCCAAGCAGATATGCAATTTGAGATATGACGTGACGGTGATTTTGAGTAGAGAGCGTGTAATCGAGATCGGTGTATCGGCAGATAATATATGACATAGAATGCTGAAGTGAACTGAATTGTTAGTCAGAAAATACAGACGAGACAATGGAAGTAAGAAACAAGCATCCTGATTTATCAAATAAGAATATAATTTATTCGGAGCGGATGTTCAATGTGAATGCTGAATGTGAAATGTAAAAAGTAATATATATATATATACGTTTCCGGTCAAGAAATGTGTTAATGTCACAATGCTAAATTGTGTATGCAAGGATTCGTCAGGCTTCGATATGAAGAGTGTACATGTTTACAGATGTATAATATGCTATGGCGAGAATTAGACTAGACAAAATTGGAAAATTTAGTTTGTGAATATCCGACCTGAGGAAAGCGTATACTTAATTGTTGCGGCCGTGAGATCTTTGGTAGTGTCGCAATCTGTGGATAGAATGTGTGGTGTGAGCACTTTCGACTCGGCAACATGTCTTTTTCGTTGTTGTGATCGATTCATGAGTTCTATCCTGACAGGCGAGCATGGGATCGTGTGAATGTTGATTTCTCTTCTGTTAATAATCAAAAAAGATCAGGATGGGCAATCTCCTTTTTGAGTGCTTACGTGAGGACGTAAGTAGTAAGCAAGCCCCATGATTTGTCCAATCAGAACTTTGACTATGTAAATGCTTTTAATCACTTTTCTTAAGTTTAGATAAAGAATTGTGTTTCTCGTGTTTGCTTAATCTCTTTCTTTAAGTTTCGGTAAAAGAAGATGTGTTTATTTGGTTTTTATCCTTATTTGGGTGAAGAAATATAGGAACTTAGTATTCTGTATACCCATCCCCCTTAGGGTGCCGGGCTTAGCACATGTCGGGTAGTATGGCGTTCGGAGGGGCATAGAAACCGAACAGAGGTGTCCTAAGTACACACACACTGAGTTCCCCGTCCAAGATCGCAGCGTATGAGTACACAGGGAATGCTGTGCGGTAAAGAGGTAAGATGAGTGAGGCTGATGGGTAGGTGGTAGTGGGCGCTCGTCGGCGCTGCTGTCATTAGGTGGTGAGTGTGCTGTCTCTCTCACCTCAGATTCTAAAACAACATCCCCCTATGTCTCTAGGACGCTTTTATGTTCTCCATATTGAAAAGGGGAGTAAAGACTGCCTCGACTGACTGGCTGATATCCAGACTTTTGGCCCGCCCCGTCGACTGCACTTGTTTTTATCTAATAAAACTCACGTAGATGGTAAATCGTAACAGGAGGACGCTATCGTGTTTCTTGGTGTTAAAACAGATAGATAATAGCTGCACATGGGAGACATATCTTGTGAATCTCTGTAGTTCAGATGATACATGTTCTTTGGGTGTTTAATTGATAGTTAAGTTGTGTGAATGAGTAACATCAGGTCTGTATTTGCTGTGATAGTAGCGAGAGAAGAGAATAGTAGATTGCTGCCTGTCGAGTATTGATTAATGCCTCATGGTAGTGAGTACCACCACATTAGATTTATGTGTGAGATTATACCTAGCAAGATACATATATATTCGTATTACGTGGGCTAAAGTCAATAATTAGGCTGATGCTTAAAAGGCACTATGCGGTTGAAACGGATTGTCTATTCAGTAGGGCACACATCATTGATCATGGTTATGCATGGTGTTCAAATAATCTATTCGGCGGAAGCTAAAGCATATATTGGTGATTTATGTCTAATTCTATGATGTCACAGTGATTTAGAAGTAACTGAGCGTGTAGAAGGTTAGATTGAACCATACATGGTGATCGCTCTGTTCGATTACTTTCTGAGTGATATCGGACTTATTCGCTTAGGGTTTAAGGTAATAGAACGTGAAATGAAAAACATACGATTGTATAGTTTTATTACTATATGCACAGACGGAAGTATATGGATGGCCTTAATGTATGAAGTAATGAGTAGAGTGAAAGTACTCTGAAGAGTGAGAGGTGAGTTACTTGCCAGCAGATAGAATTAATGATCGTTAGTTTTGGAGAGTATACGCCACCGATGAGCACATGAAAACATACATGTGTACGTGTATGAGTTTTATACTGTCACAGAAGAGATCGTATGATGCTGTAGCTTTTTTGGTATAGTGATAGAACACGTGATGAAGAAACCACTTACATGTGCGTTAATGAAGTTTTCTTACTATTCACAGATAAGATTATATGATCTATAGTTTTTTAAGTAATAAGAACGTGAATGAAAAACATAAACATTGTATGAGTTTTATTACTTCACAGAGAGATATAATGATCCTTAGTTTTTTGATGAGTATATAAGAACGTGCTGGCATGAAAAAAATACTCTGAGTATTGAGTTTTAATTACTATATCAGCAGATAGATATCATGATCCTTACATGTTTTATAAGTATAAAGAACGTGAATGAAAAACAGTACATTGTATGGGATAAGTTTGTAATGTTACTTCACAGAGAGATATATCGATTCCTTAGTTTTTAAGTATAAGAACGTGCATGAACATACGAGTTGAAGTTTTAATACTTCATCAGATAGATTATATATGAATCCTTTAGTGTTCTTAAGTAAATTAAAGAACCTGAATAAAACATTAACGAGTTGTATGAGTTTTATTACTTGCAACAGAGAGATATATGATAGCGCTTGTAGTTATTTTAAGTAAATGACGTGGAATGAAAATACATACGTTGGTATGCAGTTTTTATTACTTTACAGATAGATATATTGATCTTAGTTTTTAAAGTAATAAGAAGTGAATGAATAACATAAGCATTGTATGGACAGTTTTATTACATGTCTCACAGAGCGATCTTGAGCGTCGAGTCGTCCTTCACATTTAGTAAGTATAACGTGAAGTGAAATACATACTTGTCTGAGTTTTATTACTTCACAGTGATATATCTGCGATCTATGAGGTTTTTAAGTAATAAGAACGTGAATGAAAAACATAACATTGGTATGAGTTTTGATTACTTCACAGAGAGATATATGATCCTTAGTGTTTTAAGTAATTAACAGAGACGTGAATGAAAAAATACATTGTAAATTGTAGTTTTATTACTTCACATGATAGATATATTGATCCTTGTTTTATAAGTAATAAGAAAACGGTGAATTGACAAACATACATTGTATGCTTTTATATTGACTTACACAGATATGATATATGATCCTTAGTTTTTAGAGTAATAAGAACGTATGAAAACAATACATTGTATGCAGTTTTATTACTTGCAACAGATAGATATATATCCCTTAGTTTTTAAGTAATAAGAACGTGAATGAAAAACGTACATTGTATGAGTTTATTACTTCACAGAGAGATATATGATGCCTTGAGGTTTTTAAGTAAATCGAAGACCGTGAATGAAAAACATACATTGTAATAGTTTGTTACTCACAGATAAGTATTATGAATCGCTTATTTTTAAGTAATAAGAAACGTGAATGCAAAACATCATTGTATGAGTTTTTATTACTTCACAGAGAGATAGATATGATCCTTAGTTTTTAAGTAATAAGAAACGTGAATGAAAAACAATACATTGTATGAGTTTTATTACTTCACAGATGAGATATATGTCCTGTTTTTTTAAGTAATAAGAACGTGAATGAAAAAAATACATTGTATGAGTTTTATTACTTCACAGAGAGATATATGATCCTTAGTTTTAAGTAAGAAGAACGTGAATGAAAAAATACATTGTATGAGTTTATTACTTCACAGAGAGATATATGATCTCTTAGTTTTTAATAATAAGAACGTGAATGAAACATACATTGTATGAGTTTTATTACTTCACAGATAGATATATGTTTCCTTAGTGTTTAGTAATAGAACGTGAATGAAAATACATTGTATGAGTTTTATTACTTCACAGATAGATATTATGTTTCCTTAAGTGTTTTAAGTAATAAAGAACGTGATGTAAAACATACATTGTATGAGTTTTATTATTCACAGATAGATATATGATCTTAAGTTTTTAAGTAATAAGAACGTGAATGAAAAACATACATTTATGAGTTTTATTACTTCACAGAGAGATATTATGTTCCTAGATGTTAAAGTAATAAGAACGTGAATGAAAAACACATACATTGTATGGAGTTTTATTACTTCACAGATAGATATATGTTTCTTAATGTTAATTAATAAGAACGTGATGAAAAACTACATTTGTATGAGTTTTATTACTTCACAGATAGATATAATGATCCTTAGTTTTTTAAGTAATAAGAACGTAAATGAAAAACCATACTTTGATGAGTTATTTACTTCACAGATAGAATATATGATCCTTAGTTTTTAAGTAAAAGAACGTGAATGAAAAACATACATTGTATGAGTTTATTACTTCACAGATAGATATCGCTGATCCTTAGTGTTTTTAAGTAATAAGACGTAAATGAAAACATACATTGTATGAGTTTTATTTACTTCACAGATAGATATATGATCCTTAGTTTTTTAAAGTAATAGAACGTAAATGAAAAACATACATTGTATGAGTTTTATTACTTCACAGACTAGATATATGATCCTTAGTTTTTAAGTAATAAGGAACGTGAATGAAAAACATACATTATATGAGTTTTATACTTCACAGATAGATATATGATCCTTAGTTTTTTAAGTAATAAGAACGTAAAATGAAAACATACATTGTATTGAGTTTTATTACTTCACAGATAGATATATGATCCTTATTTTTTAAGTAATAAGAACGTGAATGAAAAACATACATGTATGAGTTTATTACTTCACAGATAGATATATGTTCTCCTTAATGTTTAAGTAATAAGAACGTAGAATGAAAACATACATTGTATGAGTTTTATTACTTCACAGATAGTGATATTGATCCTTAGTTTTTTAAGTAAAAGAACGTAAATGAAAAACATACATTGTATGAGTTTTATTACTTCACAGATAGATATATGATCTTAGTTTTTAGAGTAATAAGAACGTGAATGAAAACATACCTTGTATGAAAGTTTATTACTTCACAGATAGATATATGATCCTTAGTTTTTAAGTAATAAGAACGTAAATGAAAAACATACATTGTATGGATTTTTATCTTCCAGATAGATATATGATCCTTGTTTTTAAGTAATAAGAACGTAAATGAATACAACATTGAGTAGGAGTTTTATTACTTTCACAGATAGATATATTTCCTCATGTTAAGTAATAAAACGTACAGATGAAAAAGATACATATATATGAGTTTTAAATTACTTCACAGATAGATATATGATCCTTAGTTTTTAAGTAATAAGACGTGAAGCGAAAACGCGGCCGAGGACTTTATTCTGAACAGGAAAACCCTTATATAAATCCAAACAAATTTCTTAAAAGCATTATTTGCATATGCTTTGGGTAATTGTGTAGAAATTTTGGTAGGCCAAGGGTTAAGGAATGATGTAGATAAAACTGATCTATTTTACACAGAATTTTCGGGAACATCTATATCATTTCATTTATGTATTTATCTTATTAATTTATTTTTATTTATTTATCTTTATTTTAATTTATTCTCTTATTAGCACTTTTTTGTTTTGTTTTGTTGGTGTTTTTTGGTTTTTTAGTCGAAAGAACAACTCGATGGAAGTAACTAAACTGACAGACATTGTTCTTTAGACTGTTTAAATTAAAAGAAATGCGCGCAGTCAAATAAATCAAGTTGTTTGTATTTTTGCTGAGTGATAGACAAGACATGTAGGCTATGGATAAAACCGATTCGTTTCACGATATGTGCCCCACGTAGGTTTGTGCTAGTTTTGTTATAGCCAAGAAATCAGCGGAATTGGCAATATTATATTATTTTGAACATTTAATAGATAACATATATGGACATATAAATCGTGTTTATGCCTTTACTCTAACATGACCAGAGAGTCGTGGTGAATAGAATGGATTATTTCAGGATATTTAACAATTTGCGGTCGGAATGAATAGATACTATGTGAACAGACATCATCGAAAATAGAGGATATATCACTTCGAGCTAAAAAAAACTATCTGTTCCTACAACTCAGTCACAAAATAAGAACGGAGAAAGACTAAAATGAAAATTCACTTCAGATTAACGTGGTGGGTAATTGCAATATTTACCCACTCTTCGTGTATAGGTCGATCTGTTGTATAGTTCAACTATTCTTTAATGACCAAGGAATTTATATTATGAATAAGGTCTGAACCAAGAGTTGCTCTAAGTTCTTCCTATATATATATATATATGTATATATAGTATATATATATATATGTATATATATATATATTATATATGTATATTATATATATATATAATATATTAGTATTATATTAATGTGTGTGTGTGTGTGTATGTATAATTTTTAAGAGCGTGGCGTTTGTTAACAATTTTAAATAGGTATTTTCTTTACCTCACATTTGAAGATCAACAAAAAGAAGCCCAACACACCAAAATCAGAGGCTCGCAGACTTTTTGTTTTCAGTTATAATTTATTTTTTCCTTAAAACCAACGAAAGCCCTGAGGAATGTCTATCTAAACAGACCCGAAACATTGCAGTGTAGGCGTGATAAACATTATTCGTTTATGAAACTTGTGTTTTTTCGATTTTTTACAATATTACATACTGTCGGATACACTTCAATTTTCTTCACACACACACACACACACACACACACACACAATATATATATATATATATATTATGTGTGTGTGTGTGCGCCTGTGTGTGTCTGTGTGTCCGTCTGCCTCTGTGTTGGTGTGTGTGTGTGTGTGTGTATTGATTGAAAACGGATAAAGCACGAAACAACTACATTCACTTGATATTTCATCTCGGTTGTTCATGAGACGAAGCTTCGTCAGAAAGTATCAACTGAGGCGAAATATAAATTAAATGAAGCTGTTTGGTGCTTTATGCCGTTGTTTTTCCTCAATTTTTGATCACAGTATTTGTTGGATTTTTACAACAATCGTAACTTCTCATATATATATATAGTATTATACGTATTTCTATATTGTTTGCAAATTTTGATCATAGTACTTTTAGACGCCAAATATCATGATACAATATCAAGCTGAAAATCGGCTGATGTATTTGCCATAATTTATTTGTTTCTAAGTCCTTTCAGCCCTTTCACAATCGCTGGGGAAATTGTAAAAACAATATTACAGTGGAATGTTCCATTTCTATGTGTTGTTCTATTCATATGAGTGTTATGTTTGAGTGTTTTTTTTATATTTTCAAGCAAAAATATCTGCGCAGTTTATTCTAATCATAATATCTATTATATATATATAATATACTATATAATATAATTATATAATACTTAGATAGGTAGGTACAATATAATATATATAATATGTATATATAGTAATCTTAGATGGTAGGCAATTAATATATATATAAGTATATATATAGAGAGTATAATTAGTGTGTGTGTGTGTGGTGTTGTTGTGTGTGTGTGTGTGTATTCATAGTAGCCTTACTACGTTGGGGTTGGAATTGACATTTTTTCAGGATGGGTTTTCAATTTCCAATGAGGCAAAAAAGAAAAATAACTGACCCTGATTGATTTCGATATCAAACTCTTATGAATAAAAACACTCCCCCAAGACATTCCAAGTTGATGGTGTCGGAAAATAAAGACTGGCAAGATACATATATATATATATATAATATATATATATATATATATATAAGTATATATATAGTAGTTAATATTATAAACTAGTCCGAAAAAATTTGCTTGAATTATGTTTTTTAAAAAATGTACTTTATATGGAGCAACACGTCAATCGGATTGTTTAAATTCTTTTCATACTAATATAAATTTTTGTGTCCATCATTCAGTCAGCATGTTGATTTTTCTGCTACACCAATAGTTGATTCGTATGCGTATATGCATACACAAGTATAAGTACTATTATATATACACATCGCATACATGTTAATTTTTAGTTTTATTAATTGGAGAATTGTGTGAAAGTGTGTTTTCGACTAGTTGTACATAATATATATATATATATATATATATATATATATATATAATCATTTTTTTTTTATCCCAATTTTATCATTTTTTCCCTTTTACATTTTTGAACTGTGGATTTTTAATTGTACATATATATCAAACTCCTGCCTATGTATATATGGGTTAGGTGTAGGTTTTTCATAGAGAGACTGGTAAGTTCGGGTGTTCCTAGTGCGAATTGGTTTTATTGTGAATGGAATTTGTTGTACGAATCGGGTCACGAATGTGAATTGTTAACTTAAAAGATAGAGATGAGTTGCCTCCTCCCATTTTTGGCCTCGTGCCGCATTTATATTTCTTTAAATGCAATAAATACCTATATATAATCATGTCAACTCTTCCACACGTGCAGTATGTGACAGAATGTCAATTTCTTTAGCGGAGTTTAATAATTTTGAATTCAGCGTTTTCTTTCTCCTAGATTGGTTACCTAGTCATAGTTAAAGAGCCGAATCTGCCCTACTATTTACCCATAGCTGAAGGGGGAATAGTTGGATTCATACTTTTCCCAAGGGTGTTAGCGCTTTGTGAAATGCAAACAGCCTCGTCCATGATTTTACTCGGGTGAACGAGTCCATTTTCTACGACTAACCATTACACCACGTGTATATATATATATATATATATATATATATATATATTATATATATATATATACGCGGTATTTGTCTGTAACAAAAATTACGTCACTGCTTATGTCACATTACCCAAAATTAGTCATAACATAGAATAAATACACTTAAAACTTGAACATGCAACATTAGACAGTCCTCGTTGTTTTTTAAAACAAGTTTTAATAAATACATGACTGGTATTATATATCTATTTATAGTTTGTTTTATTTTAATACATATTTAAATTTTACATTTCAAATTGTTTTATTTTTTTTAATCCTTTAATGAATTTGATGATTTTACTTAATTAGGGTACAAACTCACTGACATCGCTGAATTTTTAACTCCCACCCCTCAGGCAATATGCTTCAAAAATATATTTTTACATCGCCCGGAGGGTGTTTTTTATTTTGTACTAGTAAATATAAATTAATATAACGATTCGCACAGCGTGACCGCTCATTTTAAAATGATAAAGCTTTAGTCTCAATGCGTTTTTTAACATACCTCGTGATGTATATTTATATAGAGAGTGAGAAAGAGAGAGACAGAGAGAAAAGACATACAGAGAGATTTATGGAGAGAGAGAGAGAGAGAGAGAGAGAGAGAGAGAGAGAGAGAAAGACACACACACACACACACACACAGAGAGCCAGGGAGAGTAAGTTAGTTGGCGAGCGATAGAGAAAGAAAAAGTCGAGAGATAGTGTGGAAGAGTGATAAATGCAAGCAATAGCGAATACACTATTGACCCGATTAATTTGACGTCATTTTTCTTTTCTTTTTTTTTTTTTTTTTTTTGGCGAGTTGATTTTTCTGCCTGTTGGGCTGTCGCTTGTCTTGTCAGCCATATTGCCACTTCAAGGGTTGCTAATATTGAAAATGACGTCGTTTAGGACGTCATTTATTTCTCACAAGTCCGCTGTCCATTTCCTCACCTTCTCAAAATGCGAACATAATGAGCCCCAATTAAATGCAGTTATCAATTAGCTGATCAATGTAACCGAAAATAACATTGGATGAATGAACGACAAGAAGCATTTGCTGCACGAGAGAATGTTATGTATACTGTATACAAAATACGCAGATTAGATAATAATAATAATAATAATAATAATAATAATAATAATAATAATAATAATGTGCCAAGAAAGGAAGGGGGAAGAGGTCTTGGCAACATAGAAGACTGCGTAGAAACCACTATCCAACAACTTGAGGATTACACAAGAAAGAGCAAAGACAAACTACTTATGGCGGCCAACAATAGTAGAAGTGACAGATGGACAAACAGAAAAACAAGAAAGACGAGAAAACAAAAATGGGAAGAAAAACAATTATATGGACACTTCAAACGACAAATCGAAGAGGTTGCACATGGAAAGACTTGGACATGGTTAAGAAAAGGATACCTCAAAAGAGAAACTGAATCATTAATATTTGTTGCACAAAATAATGCCATAAGGACAAACTATATCAAGCGAAAATTGATAAGACCAACAAAATAGTAAATGTAGACTTTGCGGTAATAGAGATGAGACTGTAAACCATATACTCTGTGAATGTAGCAAACTAGCACAACGAGAATACAAAACTAGACACGACTGGGTTTGGGAAGGTGATCCACTGGGAATTATGCAAAAAATTAAATTTTGACCATACAAAAAAATGGTATAGCATAAACCAGAATCTGTTCTTGAGAAGGAAACACGTAAAATTCTCTGGGATTTTGAAATAAAAACGGCTCACCTTATCCAGCAAGAATAGTGTTGATAACAAAAAAGAAAGAACTTGTCAATGGTGGATTTTGCAGTACAGCGCAGATCACAGGGTGAAGCTAAAGGGAAATTAAAAATGGACAAATATCTGGACTTGCAGAAAACTGAAAAAGTTATGGAATATGAAAGTGAAAAGTGATACCAATTGTGGTTGGTGCACTTGGAACTTGGAATTTTTTTGTTGTTACAACAAAAAAAAATGTTATAAAGATTTTTTATCTCCTGTCATCTATAAAACATCCATCAATTTATTCACCCCTTAATACATGCTGATGAAGGTTTAAAGAAACCGAAACGTTTAAGCGTTCATAAATAAATTATCCTATTTTTGGAACACTCGTTTTTTCAAATTTCTTAAAATTGTCGGATTTATTTCCATATTTACTCCCATATATATATATATTATATATTATATATATATATATATAAATAAATATATATATATGATATGCAATGGTTTGTGTGGTTGCAGTAAGTAAAATTGTTCTTTTGTCTTTGTTCCAAGAGGCAAATACAATGGCTTTGTTACACAAAGCATTTAGTATGTATATTTAGCAGCTACAAGCATAAAACGAAAACAATTTTTCCTGAACCTGCAGAGAAGAAGGTTTATTTATTTATTTATCTATTACAGCGGGATCTTGACTCAGTGATGCTGATAGGTTCTTGATTCAGTGCGTCCCTGGACACACATACTTGCCTAAATGAGTCCCCGGATATATATATATATATATATACAGAAAGAGAGAGAGAGGGAGGGAGGGAGGGAGAAAGGCTGAGAGAGAGAGAGAGAGAAGAGAGGGGTGGAAGTGCCCCTAGGGTAATGATTAGCCTCGTGGGAAATGTAAACGGTTCAAATTCTGGACGAAGCTGTTTGCATTTCACATGAAAACCTAAAAGATTTTAGTGAGCTTAGTAACATAAGCGTATCTGAAGCTAACTTATTCGTCAATTTTTAGCTCTCAATACAAACAAACAAAATCAACCGAGTGACACACACACACACACACACACACACACACACACAACACATATATATATATATATATATATATTATATATATATATATACATGATTTAATATACCAAACTTATTAGTAAATCCTAATAAGAAAAGACCAAGATAATCGTATCAAAAAAAAAAAAAATAATAATCTATTGGTACAATATTTGGCCAAAAGAAAAAACAATTTAATATATATATATAAAGAATATATATTCATACAAACCGCCATATATATATATAGTTGTGTGTGTGTGTGTGTGGTGTGTGTGTGTGTGTGTGTGTGTGTGTGTTTGTGTTGTTTGTGTGTTTTTCCGTGTGTGTATGTTTGTGGGGGGTGAGTGGAAGTGATTACTTTCTTGATATCTTTAGTTATTGCTGCCACAGATGTGAAGGCTAAAAATGAAATACAAGTTTCGTGAAATATTTAATGAAACTTGTTTTTTTTGGGGGGTGAAAATATTATCTTGAAATGAAAGAGAAAATAAAAGTTTGAAACATGTGAAATTGATCATTCTGCAATAATTTCGCCATCTGTGTTGAGGAAATGCTGTATGGTGTCCTTGCTCAATAGGATATTGGTTTTTGTTTTAGAGGAAGTGGGTTTAAAAGAGAAATCGGAAGACTGGATGTATAAAAAATGGTAAGGAGCATGAATATATATGCGAGAAGAAACGAAGAAAAAAGAAAAGAAGAAAGATAGAAAGATAGAAAGAAAGAAAACCGAAAAAGAAAGAATGTGAAGAAAACTGAGAAGGAAAGCAAAGAAAGAACATGAAACTAATAAAGAATATGGGGCAAAGGAAAGAATGAAAGAAAGAAAAGTATGAGAAAAAAAGAAAGGAAAAGAAAGAGGAAAGCAAAGAAAGAATGAAAGAAAGATGAGAAGTGAAGAAAACAAGAAAGAAACAAAAGAATAAATGCAAGAGAAAAAGAAAAGAAATGTAAGACAGCAAAGAAAGAAAGAAAAAGAACAAGAAAGAATGAAAGAATGAAAGAAAGAAACCGAAAAAGGAAAGAATGTGAAGAAAACAAAACCAAAGAAAGTATATGAAGAAAGCAATAACAAATGAAGCCAATGGAAGAAAGAAAAGAAAAAATGTTAAGAAAGAAAAAGAAGAATGAAAGAAAGAAAGAAAAATTGGTGTAAAGTAAGAGAGAAACCAAAGGAATATTATACAGAAATAAATAAATCATAATAAAAAAAAGGAAGTGAAGACAGCCAAGAAAGGAAAAGAAAGAAAAAGAGAAAGAAAGAATAAGGAGGAAAGGAAAGAAAGAAAAAGAAAGAGATGTAAAAGAATATAAAGAAGAAACAAAGAAACAAAGAAAATAAAAAAAAAAAAAAAGAAACAAAGAAAAGACACGGAAAGAGAGAAAGTGAAGAAAATGAGAAGGAAACCAAAGAAAGGATATGAAGAATGCAATAAAGAATTAAGGCAAAGGAAAGAAAAGAAAAGGAATAGTTTAGAGAAAGAAAAAAGAAAAGAAGAAAGAAGGAAAGAAGGAATAAAAGAATAACAAGAAAGAGAGAAAGTGAAGAGAAACAAAAATTAAATCAAAGAATGAAGGCAGGAATAAAATAAAAAGAAGAAGTAAAGGCAGCAAAGAAAGAAAGAAAAGAAGGAAAGCAAAGCAAAGAAAGGAAGAAAGAAAAACGACGTGAAAGAAAGTGAAGAAAATTAATAAAGAAACCAAAGAATAGGAAGAAAACAATAAAGAATAAAGGCGAAGAAAGAGAGGAAAGAAAAAGAAATATTAAAGGCCGCAAACAAAGAAACAAACAAAGAAACAAAGAAAAAATCAGTGAAAACTAAGAAAGAAACCTAAGAAAAATTATGAAGAAAGAAATTAAGGATGAAAATAAAAAGAAAGTAAAGACAGCCAATAAAGAAATAAAGAAAGAAAAGAAGGAAAAGAAGGAGGAACGGAAAGAAAGTAAAATAAAAAAATGTCAAGTATGCAAAGAAAAAAGAAAGAAACAAAGAAAGCAACAAAAGAAAGAAGAAAGAAAGAAGAAAACAAAGAAAGACAAAGAAAGTCGATAAAAAAGAAAGTGAAGAAAAGCAAAAAAAAAGCAAAAAAAAGAAAGATTATAAAGAAAACAATGCATTCATGAGGGCAAAGGAAGAAAGAAGAGAAAAGAAGGTAAAGACAGGAAGGAAAAAAGAAAGAAAGAAAGAAAGGAAGAGAAAAAGAAGAAGTAAAGAAAGAAAGAAAGAAAGAAAGAAGAAGGTGAAATAAGAAAGATAAAAATGCAGAAAAACAGAAATCAAGAAAAAGAAACTGCCCAAGAAAGATATGAATAAAGAAAGAAGAAGGGGTGAGTGCGAAGTGAAGAAAGTGAAGAAAAGAAGAAAAGAAGAAAAAACAAAGAAAGAATATAAAGAAAACAATGAATCATGAAGGCAAAAAAAGAAAGAAAAGAAAAGAAAAAGGAAAGACATGAAGGAAAGAAAGAAAAAGAATAAAGAAAGAAAGAAAGAAAGAAAGAAAGAGAAAGAAAGAAAGAGGTGAAATAAGAAAATATAAAATGCAGAAAAACAAAAATCAAGAAGAAAAAAAACCTGCCCAAGAAAGATATGAAAAAAAAAAAGAAGAAGGAATGAGTGCGAAGAAGTTGCGTGCCAAATAAACAATTGAATGCAACAAGAAAAGAACAAAACTGATTCGCACAAAAGAGGAAAGAATAAAAATAGAAACTCTCAGAAACGAGGCAAACAAAAAAACTCCAAAAAGCGAAACAAGAAAATAAACAGAAATGCCAAACGACCAAAGATACAAACAATGAAAGATGAAAGAACAATGGAAGGAATAAATTACCGGAAGTTAACGGAACTTAGCGGAAGTCAGTGATCTCCATTCTATTCTGTATGTTTTTTTTTTTTTCTGTTTTTTTGTTTTTTTGCCTTCTTCTTTCGCTTCTTCTTCTTCTTCTTCTTCTTCCATTTTGCACCTTTGTTTTCTCTTAATATTTCCTCGTTAGCCTTTGATTTATTATTATTATTATTATTATTATTATTATTATTATTATTATTTCTCAATGATCCAAGACCTCATATATAATCATGGCTCTTTAGAAATTTACCATCCGAAAAGAATTATCGTTTCCGCAAAACGTTCTGAACCGGTTTATTTAGTGCAACATGCACAACGGAAAATATATACGAGGGAGAGTCAAAAATTTACCGAAATATTTTGAAAATTATGCAAAAATGAAATCGGTCTATAGAGTAGAAATTGTTATAACTTGGATAATAAATACATTTGACGTATTTGGTCATATTGACCATCAATACCAAGAAAGGATAGCTGACCTATCTCTCGACTGGAGGCTTATTACAGACTTGGATTAACCAAGATTCTTCAACAACAACAAAAAACAACAACAACAACAACAACAATATCATTGTGGTTAAATCGAACTTAACGGACCTAAATTCCACCATCGTATGTATTTCGAAAGAAAAAAATATTAAAAATTATCCGAATTTAATTAAATTTTCAGTGTTGATATATTAATGAATAAAAGATATAATGCACCAGTTATTTATTTAAAAACTTTTACATTTTTTCAGGTCAGTTAACTTTGAATCACGTATCTTTGAGAATCTGTTTTACGCCTCAAAGATACGTGGTTCAATGTTGACTGACCTGGAAAAAATGTAAAAGTTTTAGATAAAATAACTGGTGCATTCTATCCTGTGTTCAGTAATACATCAACACTGAAAATTTCATTAAATTCGGTTAATTCTCTGATTTTTTAATTTTTTTCTTTCGGCGGGGTGACATATGATAGTGGAATTTAGGTCCGTTAAATTCGATTTAACCCGCATTGTTGTATCTTGGTTGAAGGTAATTTTTATGTGAAATGTAACATCAAAGAAACAAGCAAAACAGTACAACTGAGGAACAAAGATATTTGAGTCGAAACAAAATTGTCCTTTATATGTGTATTAAAAATAGCATCAAATGAACAACAACTTATAAAGATGTGGTTGGGTTAAAAAATTCTCCTTTTTACAGAATCTTGTTATTGTTAAAGCTTACTTCTCTTTTTTAGTTCACCCGGTTCGAGGAGAATCGTAGTCAATGACTGCTCACTTAGCTTGCTGCTGCCTTTCTGACTCTGCTACAAGAAAACTTCCCTTGCCCCGCTCTCAGAATATCCATTAGTCGGCGGGAGTTTTGAATTTTGGCGTCAATCAGTCTGGTTTTATCTATTTTCAGAATGCGATCCCTTTTCTTTCTTTTTCAAACCTGCCCTAATAAAAATGCACAGCTTATGAACCATTACAGCTTCAAGAATTACAGCATCTATTAATCGTCATTATCCAAACTGAATAAAAAGTAGTTGAAAATAAGAAACATGCTTACCTGCATAAATAGTTCACTGCAAATACATCGATGCAATTCAGTCTCCATTAATTCAGCAACATTTGATATTACATCCTCTCTAATTACTAATAATTACTTTAATTCAGGTACTTTATCTAATTTTTTAGCATGTTATTTTTCCCGCTTTGAAATATAATATTAATTGAACTAATCAACTCGTTTATATATTTTTTAAAGTGGTAAGATATTGAATTAAAATGTCTTACTATATTATATATGTGATCTCATTTCATATACCCAGGCAGGGAAGAGGGGGTTTCCTGACCTCCCCCCAGGCCGGATTAACACAAGGTCTTTTTTACATGGGGATTTTTATGGGGCAGCCAGTAAGGATCAACATCGCTATTCAGTAATAACGGATCTGCAAGCCTACCTTGCTAACAATTACACCACTTTTTTTCTTCTCTACCTAGGTGATGCTGGGTATTCACTTCTAGTAAAATATATAATAGAGATATATAAACCAGTCTATATAATATAATATGTAATGATATATTTATCAGTAATGTTTAGTGATCTCTGTTGAAGAATGTATATGAGTAAAATTAAACCTCAACTTTTGATTTTATTCTTTTCTGTATTAATTGTATTGGTTCGTTAAATATAATCTTTTTCAAGAATAAGTGTAAAAATCTAGAACAATATACCCACTAATATAAAAAAAAAATTGTAAAAACTATTGTCTACTAAAAATACTTTCAAATATTAACTTAGATAAATAAAATACAAAATACTACCAAACTAAAAAATAAATAAATAATCACAAGTCTCTGTTTGTATTGAATAGTTTTTCTTATCTGCAGACACTGTAGGTTTAACCCGAAGGAAAAATTATCCAGTTGAATTTTATTTTAATTTGCTGACATTTTATAAGGATTGTAATCCTTAAGGTTTTTGTTTTAATCCTTTATAGGATCTAAAAACAATGATCTCATGAAAGATTTTATTAAGTTAGAAATTAGAACATTGATTTTATAGATACTGTGTACCATAATTATTTGTGTGGAAGATGCATTATTTTTCCAGATTGTTGTGTCCAAAGTTATGAGTGCAAGTTATGCACAAATAATTATGGTACTCCATGGTACTTAATGATACTAATCCAGTGTATAGTGATAGAAAATAACAAAAATAATAATTAAGTATAAGAATACAAAAACATGGGCAAAAAGAAGAAACAGTTACATCTTGAACTTTTTACAAGCATTGTGCCATTAATTCCTATAATTTGGAACAAGTTTCCCTGAGTTTAATAAATTTAACTTTGAAATGACAACGAAAATCTTCAAGATTGGCCAGTGGTAGACAAGCGAGTAATAATTTTATTTATTTATTCATTGTAGCAATAAATTTATAGACTTGTGTTGAAATCTTATCATTGCAAGACCAGTCGAAATAAGATTATACAAAAAAGTAGATGATGATCCCATAGGACATTTTTTGAGTCTATGGTATTTTCATATGGCGGATTCTTACTCTTTCTTGCTTGCATCTTTCGCCTCATCCAAAACAGTTTCTGTTCGACTTCTTTGCTTGCTAAAATCTACTCTCAAGACGTTTTTTTGGTTGCCAGCAGATCATTGAAAAATGCGCAAAAATGAAACCGGTCTATTGAGTCGATATCGATATAATTTAATAAATTTGATGGATTTGTTCCTAATTTTGGTTATGAAGAGTACATATTAAAGTCAGCAAACTACTAACGTCCCCCAATTCTGCTGACGTCATCAATTTTCTGCATAGAATGTTTGGTTTTGAAGATTACATATTAAAGTTAGCAAACTACTAACGTCCCCCAATTCTGCTGACGTCATCATTTTCTGCATAGAATGTTTGGTTTTGAAGATTACATATTAAAGTCAGCAAACTACTAACGTCCCCCAATTCTGCTGACGTCATCATTTTCTGCATAGAATGTTTGGTTTTGAAGATTACATATTAAAGTCAGCAAACTACTAACATCCCCCAATTCTGCTGACGTCATCATTTTCTCCATAGAATGTTTGGTTTTGAAGATATTTAAATGATTACGTTCAATCCCTCGTGTATCGAGATCCAAATGGTAGGAAATGGAATCCACATATTACTCAATCGTTTTTAACTACGTCCATTGTCGTCTTCAGGTGGATTATTTGTTGTAGTTGTTGTTTGTTTTAAAAAGAATACAATACACCTTCCAAACTAAATAAACCAAGCAACCCCTCCCCGAAGACACCCACCCCAAAGAAAAACCTCCATCCCAACGCAAAAAAGTTAGTATTTATTGTTTTCTTTTTCAAAGTATCCAAACAAAACTAGGAGATAAACAAGTACGTTATTTTTCTATATAGTCTTTTTCCTTTTCGATGCACATCGTTCGGTGGTCTACAAGCTTGCGAAGAAGGTTTTCAGTTGGACATGCAACCATTAATGCATCGCTTCTTTCACATCTTTAGCTGTAAGAAATTGACGACATCGTAAACCATCTTTGAGCGATCCAAAGATAAGGTTGTCGAAAGAGGTTACATCTAGACTGTAGGCAGATTGTTCCAACTTCTCAAAACCCAATAGGTTAATGGTTTCCACGGTCTGGCAACTCGTCTGTGGGCGTGCAATGTCATGCAACAGCAAAACGTTCTTTGATAATCTAGTATGAAAAAGAAAAGAAAATAGAGTGGAAAAAATAAATTCGACTTGTTGAAGAGAGGGGGGGTCAACAATGTCGTCGCCGTCACAAAATCTATAGCACAAAATCCGTTGTCGTCGCAAAACCACCAACTCAAACATCTTCAGCAAGCAGCTGAAAAATCGCAACTCCTGCTGTCGTCACCCCACTCTACTTATAAAATTTTTCTTCAACATCCGGTGTCTGCCCCACACGCACGAGATTCTCGAGCCAAACCCGACCGCTGGAATCATCATAGCCATCATCCGGGCACTGGCGCTTACATCCGGGACTGCAGCTTCTAGACTTCGGTGACAATGTTTTGCATTCTGAAGGAAGCGGGTTCGATTCTACAGTCCGACATGTCAGGCAAAGCCTAGCCCGCTTCCTTCGAGAATACGGCAGGACTTGACGTTCGCCACTCACCTCGTGTTCTCTGTCACAGATAATAGGCCTCGGTGTTTGGTGCGAATTGTTGGCTTCAGTCTGTTGACTAGCCAAGCACTTTATCTTGCACAGTTAATTGTAGTAACACTTGAAAGCAGCCAGAACATATCAATGTGTGTGTGTTGATTATATATACTAGCAAATATATGCACCCTCCGGGTGCAAGTATTTAAGTTTTAATGTAATGAAATATCGTATTAAATTAGAAAGTCTAATAAGAAGGCAGATAAAAAGATATGTAACAGAGTCGGGGTATAATAGAAAAGTAGAAATGAAACTTACTCTTTCATCACTCCCGTCTTTCATTGCTGAATTTTACTTATTTAACTATTTAGTTAAATTAGGAAATAAAGAATAAAATGACAGTTATTTTTTCTTGTTAATGAATTTCATTTAAGATTCATTGAAGAGATTTTTGCTTATATTCATGAAAATAAAACCAAACAATTAGAAATCAATAATACTAAGCACATATTTAATAAAATCAAATTTTTAATATCAATATGCAAATTAGCCTTCCCATTCACACTGTAAACCGCTATTTTTTGTATATATAAATACAAATGCATGTTATTTGTATGTAGATATGGACAACACTAATAAACAGGTGAAGCAATTTTATTAATAATTGAGGTTTAAATATAAATAAAATCATGGAGAATGTGATGTAAATATCGAAGGGAATTGTGACTTGAGTAGTAATATAGTTTCGGTTACAGACAGAAAAACACGCAATCTCCATTATAATAATATATATATATAATATATATATATATATATATATATATCAAGTTCTTTACACATATACACACATGTATATGCACATACCTAAATATACATGTGTATATAATATACAAACATATATACATTTAACACATGCACACATATATATTACCATATGGTTAACGTCAGATACCCACTCACACACCTTGCATGTGCACATTATAGATATGCACACATTCATATGACACACATACCTAAATTTAAAAAAAATAATTTTAAAAAAATAAATGAAACATGCAATCTGTGTTATAAATATACACATGCATGCACACATCTCACACGTGTGTGCCGACGTTTTTGTGCTTATACACACAGATACACACTACACTAGTCCCAGGTACTCTTCCAGTATAGGCCCCTTTTGGGTCCGAAAAAGGATTACCATCATCATCCCCGCTGAGGATTGAGTCTTTATTTTCTTCGTCACTGGTGAGTCCAGATGTTTCTATTCCATGATCTGCCTCATAATGATGGATGCAGGACCGAATAAACGTTGGCATTTGCACATGTGCTCTCCAGTAAGCACCTCTGGCACCTTTGCACACACTTTATGGAAGCCGAGCTCACCGTAGATGATTTGATAAGGAGAACCATGACTAATCTGCCGAGAACAAGCTACCATATCGATGATAACTCAAACTATATCCGGAGCTTGCTGAATCGTCTCATCAGTGGGGGAGGTTGACAGCTGTCCTGCTTAGATATATATGTTTGTTTGTTTGTTTGTTTGTTTGTGTGGTGTGTGTGTGTGTTGTGTGTGTGTGTGTGTGTGTGTGTGTGTGTGTGTGTGTGTGTTTATAAATTAACTGCAGTATCCGTTGGAATATTTCTATATAAGCCGTGCTGCGATCCACCACTGAAATTTATAGACTAAACGAGGTCATGTGGTTTAAACCTCAGCCAATTAATAGCCCGAATAGGAGGCTGGTTAACTACTTAATCAGCTGATATTGACAGATCCATTTTCATTCATTGACAAAGGACCTGCAAGAAATTGGAACACCAAGAAAACAACCAAAAGATTATATCCAATATTAAGGGACGCTAAGGAGTAACAAAGAATTCTTCACTAAGGATCGCGGTCTGCGTAACCAAAAGATCTGTACAGCACTGTTGCTTGCAGCCTAAAGGATGGCCACAAAAATCATAACAGTATCTGATTAATACCCGGGTAAAGTGGGGTTATTCACAGTTTCCAGAAATACACCTGAAAATGCTTGCGAACCTGGGTGTCTATATTCGATTTTCAATAGCAAGCTGTACTAGGTAAACATGTTTGATAATTGTTTGTGTGAAACTATCAATAACTGTTTAAATCATAAGTCCTTCTTCCATCCAGATTTCTTTATTCATAGTGTATTAGCCGGAGAAGGTAGCACTCAAATAATATCCAACATTTTCAACAAACTGATGTTTAAGAATACAAAACGTACTGACTTAAAGCAGAACACTTGAGGAAATGTTGAAGAAATTATAACCAAGTGAACATATTCAGTTACTGTTCCAGCACTCTGTTTTGGTTTTATTTTACGGCATATCAACCTCAGTGGGTCATCTAATGCCAATAAAGTTTTGAAATAAATCAATTCTTAATGGATAATACAATCTATAAATACATTTTTCTATTTAACCCATAGATGGGACCCTAACAGGTACTACCACTCCGGGTCAGAGTGGACCAGGGAGCAATGGTGATGAAGGCGTGCTTCACATTCCCCAAACCTCAAAAACTGGAACCTCACCATCAAATAGAGTTTAACGTCAGTCCCAGGATATGTACACTTTCAGCCACCGCCTTCTAGCACCCATATGATAAAAAAGGGTTGGGGCTTGCTATAAGAGCAATAGAGTGGGGGCTCAAGCACTCTGTATATTACCGTTTGTAAAGTCCTTCCAATAACTGAAGTAATTCAATAAGACCACCCAGTTTTATTTTAAATCTTTCATTTTTTTTTTTGCTACGAGTACAACTATGGTGACAACGAGGACGACGGCGTCGTTATTTAATATTTTTTTTCCATTCTAATTTATTAATTTTCCTTTTTATAAGTATTTTCCTTTTTATAAGTATTATACGCTTAAAGTATTTTACGCTTAAATTGTTCAAACTGATTTTTTTTAAAATCGAGTTTTGCCTTTTTAATTAAATTAAGGACGAAAAAAAGGGATCTTATTTCACAATAAAGTTTATAATTTTGACATAAGATTCCCTTGAATATTGCTCGTATATGTTATTTCACATGAGATTTACTTTTATTTCTAAAAGTAATTCCGTTGATATTGCTCGTCTATTAACAACAAACTAAACAGAAGCATTATTATATTAAGTAGCGGGAACTGTGGATATACCGTAGGATGATAATTTAATTATTACAACGCTTGGTATGTTTACTTACGTAGGAGCTATTGAAAAATAGTTCAGTACGTAAAAATGATAATAATCTTCATTTAACTGTCACTCACTCTTCCTTAATAATAATAATAATAATAATAATAATAATAATAATAATAATAATAATAATAATAATAATAATAATAATAATAATAATGAGGAAGAATTGAGACCATCCAGACTATTGCACTGCTGCAATCGGCTAGAATACTCAGAAGAGTCCTGGAGACCTGAGGAAACTTGTTGTCACTTAGATTCCAGTGAAATACCATCCCCTAACGCTGATGTGAAAAACTCAAAAGGAGTAATAGAAAATAGTAATAATAATAATAATAATAATAATAATAATAATAATAATAATAATAACTTGTCAACTGGTCGACTTTGCAATTCCAGCGGATCACTGGAATATGAAGGAAGGCGAAGGGATAGACAAGTACCTGGACCTTGCCAGAGAATTAAAAAAGCTGTAGATACCAATTGTGGTTGGGGAACTGGAAATCAGAGGAAGAATTGAGACCATCCAGACATTGTGAAATATTTACATTGATTTACCGATAAAAATCTATGAGAATGCGTTTAAAATATCTACATTAATTTGTCGATAAAAAGTGACAAAAATACGACTCGGAATGAAAGTTGGGCCAGAAATTTCCCTGATGCTGGCTCTCTAAAACATAGTGTACATTTGGGAAGAGGGGCTGGACGAAATAAAATCAAAATGGATAAAATGTCTTCTGTTATTCACATTTTCAACATTACAAAAAAAAAATAAATAAATAAACAAAAAAAAAAAACATGTAACTTCTTTTTTTAATTCTACGTTGGCCATTTAAGAGACGCAAGACCATTTGGAATGTTTCATTTTCAAAATTGGGGGAAATGAAATGGGACATAAAATAAATCTGCGATTAAGCCCCACCAGATAATCTGATTTTACATTTTCGCATTGCATCTTGAACAATTTGGACGGTCTTATTTTTAGCCAAAGGTTGTTACAGGATGATAACGGAGGGAAGATTTAGGAGCAAGCGTTTTGATATATCATTTTTAAAAGATAAACTGCTTGATTGTGTAATCTGATATCGTAAGTAATTGTTTTAAACAATCAGAGACCCGCCCTGTCGGCTGGGGCGTTAGAATGTACCGACTGCACCTCTGCGTGGGTGGCGACCCGTGATGTTTAAGGATAGAACCCAGGTGGATGAGCAGTTCATGACACGCAATACTCCACTTTGGCCCTATCTTGGGCTAGACGGGCGGTCGGAGAGGCCCCCTCCAATCAATCGGCTGGTCACGTCAAGCCCTAGCACCTATATGATTTTCCCAACCCTATTGCCCTTATGGATGGCAGGCCCCAACCCCTTTTTATCATATGCTAGAAGGCGGTGGCTGCGGGTCTACATGTCCTGGGAATGACGTTAAACTCTATCTGATGGTGAGGTTCCAGTTTTGGAGGTTTGGGGAATGTGGAGCACCCCTTCATCACCATTGCTCCCTGATCCACTCTGACTCGGAGTGGTAGTACCTGTTACGGTCCCATCTATGGGTTAAATAGAAAAATGTATCTATAAAAAAATTGTATTATCCATTAAGAATTGATTTATTTCAAAACTTTATCGGCATTAAATGACCCACTGAGGTTGATATGCCGTAAAATAAAACCAAACCAAACCAAACAATCAGAGAGGTTCGTGACGTAGTTGACGTCCTCTTACCGTTATGTGATTTCAACGTTAATACAACTCCTTTTCTCTCTCCCTCACTTAAACGTCTCCTCCCCACCCCCATTGTATTCATATTGAGATCCAATTAGCAAGTCCTGTTCCTGAATATGAGCTTAACCTCTATGTAAAGATTCATGATTGGATCCCTAGTGTAGGCGCCAACTGGTCATATATTAATAGATATAAATTACTGTATATTACTATTGATAATATGGTTTATATTTGTATGCTCAATATCATTAATAGAGCATTTAAATCTAATACAATATAAACTAGAATACTCCTAAAACTCGAACACTCTTCCCATGATGCACCACACAAAATATTTTTCTGAATGTTTGAGATGAGGCTTGAGGATTAGTATTATCTCGCGTTATTTGGACTATTGTCCTCATCTTCATTGTTATTTGTACAACGTTTCAGTCGATATGCCCTCCGACCTTCTTCCAATTGGACACATGGCCTAGTGGATAAGGTAGTTAGGTTAAGACAGTGCTAAGTGACAGTTATCTTTAGATTGCAGGTTTAATCCTGACCAAGAACAGCAGTAACATAGAGTAATAATTAACACAGCTTAACGCCTCTACCACAGCTATGGTTAGCGGATTCAGATCAGGATACCCAAGCGGACAGAATAAAGGGTTAGGTTCAAAGTTCCGTGATGGCTCCCGATTACGACAAGAAGGTTCCCGAGTCCGACAAGAAATACCTGAAGAAGGCCGGAGGGCATATCGGCCGAAATGTTGTACAAATAACAATGAAAATTAGGACAATGGTCGGAATAACGCAGATAATACAAAAGTATTTAATGAAAAAATCTAACGTATGTAAATTATCTGGTTTGGAAATCGCAGAGGCGTGAAATTGATAGTTACGCCGCTGGTTTTTATATCTACGCTAACCTGCAATAAAATTATTATCGACAAATGACGGTCTGTTCACCTTTTTCGTTTTGATTGGAAGTATAATTAGATAATTAATTATCATAGATTGATCTCTCCTTGAAAGAATCCTTGTATAAATCTATTGGTGTGCATTTGCATGGGTATGCACATGTGGATATACGGAGGATAATGAAGATCCCAAATAGAATCATTCCCAAATTACCTGTCTATTGGATTATATATATATATATATATATATATATATATATATATATATATATATATATATATATATATAAGTAAATCACCAAGTTTATTCGGTGGTAGGAATGATT
>CM042163.1:40623796-40629070 GCA_023376005.1 Doryteuthis pealeii
CCTCCTACTTATTCCACTGCTACACGGCCGATTAATTATATTTCGTGTTTGAATAGAACCAGGAACTCAATTACATCTACCCCTGATGATGGCACTTCAGAGTGCTGAAAGTACTAAGGAGGAAAGCTTTAGTGTACTAATAAACAGACTCCATCCCGATATTAAAAATTGACCATGAAATGTCTGTCTTGTTCAACACCTAATGCATTAAAAAATATGCTGCTAAACACGCGCACACACACACACACACACACACACACACACACACACATATATATATATATATATATATAAATATATTGCACAAGTAACAGATCACTTTAAACAAAAAGTAGTGTAGGTTGATCAGCAACTGAGTCGCTCAAAAAAGTATATCTGTATATATATATATATATATAATATTATATATATGTGTGTGTGTGTGGTGTGTGTGTGTGTTGTGTACAAAACTTATTGCTCAATCTTGAGGTAAGAAAAAAAAACAGCAAATAGTTTGATAGTAAAGTACTACCAAACTTCACTTAGGGAAAAAAAATGAAAAAAGAGAAAAGGCCAAGAGGGTCGTACCAACCGAAAATAATCGGTTAATACTATAGAAACTTGCCTAAAAGAAAAAAATAATTATATATATATATATAATATAATAATATATAATATATATAATATATATATGAAAAATATATATAATATATAAACTGCTAGGATTATCTTAAGCTAAAATGTAAAAAGTGCTCAATACTAAGTAAAGCAAATAATAAGAGTCTTTCAAAAAGCAACATTGTAAATATTACAATGTCTTTGAAAATACCTCTCACATGGTCGAAACAGACGTTTGTCAGCAAAACATTTAACATCTTGTTGTTTTTTTCTACAAACTTTTCTTCACATATATATATATATATATATGTTTGTGTGTGTGTGTGTGTGTGGGTGTGTGTGTGTAAGTTCTCCAAATATTTAGAGATCAACAAAACGTTTATTGTTAATTTTCAGTGATTTTTACATGATTTTAAAGTTCGAACAGTTGAATATTGTTTACATAATCACCATTTCGGGTGATACATTTTTGTAGGGGCTATTGCAGTTGTAAACTCTCTAACCACTTGCAGCCTTTTTTGACATCCATGCACAACTCGCCATACACTTATGTTAATTGGTGATGAATTTCAGTTGGTTTAATGCCTTTCATGTTAAAAACCGACTAACTGCGTGAACTTTACACTTGGCGGTAGCGTCAATAGTGAGCTCCATCAGAAACAAATGCAAAGCCAAGAGTGAGGCGCACAACTAACACTACAGTGGTGGCATAAGCCACGAACATTTTCTCTGCGTCGAACTACTTTTAAGATTATTTTGTAGCGTCCAACTAGAAACAACAGATTCCGGGTTCGATACCGGCCCTCGCCTACTCAGTGTATTAGTAGCAGTGGGAAATGTTCGGTAAAGTGAGGAGCTGATGGTAGCCGTGGCGCCCGTCTCAGACGATAAAAACAATCTCTTTGGTCTAGCGCTTATGAAAAGGGGATAGACTCCCTTGCTGTTATGCTGATACCGACTTTAGGCCACCTGATGACTTTACCAATGTTAGGGTCCAGTTGAAATAGAATTCTTCCATACTATCTGCCGAGCGCTTTCGACTGCTTTTCAGTTGTCATCAGGAGGGTATATGATTGGTGTTAATTTTTTTCGTTTTCTTGTCCTTTATCTATTTTGTTTTAAATTAGAAGAGTCCATTATTTTATCAGGGTTGCGGATCAGTGTATTAGTTATTAATATATATATATAATATATATATATATATATATATAGTGTGTGTGTGTGTGTGTATGTGTGTGTCTGTGTGTGTGTGTAATATATATTATAGTATAGTGAGAAATTTGAAAAAAACACAGGTTTAAAAATGAGTCTATTAGCCGACGCTGCAGTGTTTCGATCTGTTAAGTAGATCTTCTCAGAGCTTGTGATAAAAAATTGTTTACTCTCTTATATCAACAAAAACCCTACATACCGTCGGAGTCACTTCCATTTCTCTCACACACACACACACACACACACATATATATATATATATATATATATATATAATATATAGCAAATATATCCCCTCCGGGTGCAAGTATTTAAGTTTAATATAATAAAATATCATATTAAATTAGAAGGCTATTAAAACTGAATAAGAATGCAGATAAAAGGATTTGAACAGATGGGATATGATTGAAAAATAGACAACTTTGAAAGTAACTCTTCCATCATTTTTCCATTACTCCCCTCTTCATTGGTAAATTTTCCTAATTTAACTATTAGTTGAAATAGGAAGTAAAGAATAAAATTACAGTTATTTCTTCTTGCTAATGGATTTTTAAAAGATTTATCTCCAAGATTTTTGCTCATATTCAATAGGAATAAACCAAACAATTAGAAATCAATAATACTAAGCAAATATTTATTAAAATCAAATTTTTAAGATCAATATGCAAATTGCCGTCCCATTCACACTGTAATCCGCTATTGTTGTATATATAAATACAATTGCATGTCATTAGTATGTAGATATGGCACAGTCTTTAATGATAAAAAACAATTTTATTAATAATGAGGTTTAAATAAAAAAAAATCATGGAGAATATGATGTAATTAAATAAGGGAATTGTGATTTGTATAGTAAATAGTTCGGTTTACAGACAGACAAACACACTATCTCCATTATAAAGAATATATGTTGATGTAAATACAACAGTAATTCAATAGCTGCACGGACAATTTCTATGTGTCCAAAGCGCTCTAGAGACCTTTACTTCGAGATAACCTCATATTATATATATATATATATAATATATATATATATATATATATATAACATTCTCGTAAAGGCACGGAAAAGCCAAATAATAAAATACACTGTCTGATTTTATGGTCGGTATTGTAATAGCACGACTATAAGCTACGATGCAACGAAGCAAGACATTCCCTTATGACTGGTAATCTGATAATCCGATAAAATATCCGAGTTGTTTGTGATATATTTCCGTCTAATAGATTAGTGCCGGATAATCTTGGTGTTTATCATTTAGCTAAAATGCTTTTAACAGAAAGTGACTCTCTAGTACATTAAGCTGGCATTTGTCTATTTCGAGATTGTCATTTTCCGAGAGGACGGGTAAAGTCTTGGCCTGACCAAGGAATCTGAACGATTTAACAGAAAGTTTTTTATTTTATATTCTATTCTCGACTTAGATGTAACTTACAAATCTTACAATCCTATTAATCCTAAATATATATATATATATAATATATAAATATATATTAATAAAATATATATAATATATATTATATGTTTGTGTGTGTTGTGGGTGTGTGTGTCAAAAGAAGAGAAATGAATCCGACGTATGAGTATATATAAAAGATATGAAAAACCGGCAAAATGCGTTAAAGTGAAAAACATTATAACATAGCTGAATTGAACAATATTTCGATTTATGAAAAATCATCATCAGAGCTTGTTTATATTCCGTGTTGTAGAGCGAGACAAATTCAATGAGTTCAAAAACAAAAACCTTGATGTTGCAAAAAAAAAAAAACTATGTATAACTTTTTTTTTACAATGTTATGAAATGTTTTCACTTTAACAGCATTTGTGTTTTCATATCTTTTTATCTAACTCATATAATATAATATATATATAATATACAACTCGAATATTCCTAATTAGAATTTTCATTTTGTACGAGCTTATTTATTATTATAATAATCATATTAAAATATATATATATATACATACATCTATCCATCAATCTCTCTCTCTCTCCTCTCTCTCTCTATAATATATAAATATATAATATAATATATATATATATATTATTATAATAGAGATGTGTGTTTTTCTGTCTGTAACCGAAACTCAATCACAAATTCCTTACGTATTTACGTCACAATCTCCATTATTTTATTTTTATCTAAACCTCAATATCAATAAACTGTTATACATTATTAATACTGTTGGCTAAATCTGCATACAAACATCAGTGATTTATATATACAACAAAATAGCAGTTTACAGTGTGAACGGAAGGCTAATTTCCATATTGATATTAAAAATTTGATTTTAATAAATATGCGCTGTAGTATTGATCTAATTGTTGGTTTTATCTTATTGAATATGAGCAAATCTCTTCAATAAATCTTAAAAGAAATCCATTAACAAGAAGAATAACTGTAATTTTATCATTTATCCTATTTTACTCAATAGTTTAAATTAGGAAAATTTAGCAAGAAATGGGAGTGGTGGAATAGTAAACTTCAAGTTGTTCAATTTTCGATTAACCCCTCTGTTTCAAATCTTTTTATCTGCATTCTATTAGTTTCATTAGCCTTTCTAATTTAGTATAATACTTATCACTTTAAAAATTAAATACTTGCACCAGGGTGCATATATTGCTAGTATATAAATGATTCATTCACAGACATCGTGTTTTGAGGTAACACGTTCCCCAAACTTTAGTCTCTACCTCAATCTGGGATCGAAGCCCGGCAGTTCTTAACCATGTGCCACAGAACACCTACGAATTTTTATATTAAATAATAATAATGATAGTAGGTGTGCGCCGTGCCTCAGATGCCCAAAACAATCTCCTTGGTCTGGCGCTAGTGAAAAGGGGATAGACTCCCTTGCAGTCTGGTTGATACCGACTTTAGGCCACAAACGACGTATTTACTTACTTTTAACTTTACTTACTATTTATATAATCTTAATATTTGTTTATTTTATAAATAAAAATTTTACAAATATTTTAATCTTTGGAGTCATTAGTTGACTTTATAAGTACTAGCAAATTATGCACCCTCCGGTGCAAGTATTTAAGTTTAATGTAATAAAAATATTGTATTAAATTAGAAAGGCTAATGAAACTAAATAAGAATACAGACAAAGGATTTGAAACAGAGGAGTATAATAAAAAGATTTGAAACAAGGGAGAATAATAAAAAATGGAACAACTGAAACTTAACTCTCATCACTCGTCTTTCATTGTTATTTTTAATTTAAGTATTTAGTTATAAGAGGAAGTAAAGAAAAAAAGAAGTTATTCTATCTTGTTAATGGATTTCATTTAAGATCCATTGAAGAATTTTTGCTTATATCATTAAAAAAACCAAACAGTAGAAATAATAACTCACAAATCATTTATTAAATTCGATTTAATAATAAGATGCAAATACCTTCCCGACACACAAAACCGCTATTTTGTGATATAACAATATAAGCATTAGTCATAGTAG
>CM042163.1:40629170-40651670 GCA_023376005.1 Doryteuthis pealeii
ACTAACCCCAAGTAATGGAAAGAGGAGATATCTCGTTCTGCACTCTCACTTTTACTATACGACATATGATACACTTAGATATACGCCCGACATTTGGGGCGCTGGTGGTTGTCGCCCATGATGTAATCTGCATGGGTCATTGGGAAGTTTCGGTCTTCCAACATCAGACTTTCCTGCCATTGCTAACCCGATTCAGAATGATTCAAACCAATAACCCCTCACCACAATTCATAATATATGAGATATATTCTTTGCAGTGTATAAACCGATTAGATTAAAAGTGGAGCGATTGGGATTAATTAGCGACTTAAACATTTTACCGTTTATGGGTTCCAATTTTCAAAAATCAAAGAATGTCATTTTTCGTTTGCGATAAAATCAATACTATCCAGGTATCTCAGTGTCTTAAACAAACTGTTAAAATATTGGCTATTATCGAAGGTGAGTCAAAAAAGTATGCGATTTACATTTAAAGAAGGTGGAAGAATATGACCGATTTTGACGAGAAGAAAGAAAAAAGGGAGGAGGGAGGATGGAGAATTATAATAATATAATAATAATAATTAATAATAATAATAGTAATAATAATAACAATAATAATAATAAGAAGAAGAGGGAGAGAAAGAAGAGGAGTGAGGGATGGAGAAATAATAATATAATAATTAATAATAATAATAGTTAATATAATAAAGAAGACAGAAGCCCAGAAGAAGAAGAGGAAGAGAGAGGAGGAGGATGGAGAAATAATGATATAATAATATATAATAAATAATAATAATAGAAGAGAAGAAGAAGAGAGAAGAAGAAGAAGAAGGAGGATAAGCAGGAGGAGGAGGAGGAGGAGGAGAATGAGAAGAAGAAATTCAATTAGGATGAGAAAGAAGGAAATATAATAAGACGTTGAATTAGAGGCGAGAAATAATAAATAATAATAATAATATAATAATAATAAATTAATAATAATAATAATAATAAAATAAGAAGAAGAAGAAGAAGAAGAAGAAGAAGAAGAAGAAAAATTGGATCTCTTAGAAGAATGTAGGAGGAGCAAGTTATTAAAAGAGGACTTTAGAAAAAGACGAAATAGAAGAAGATAGAGACGTATCTATGTACGTGTACCCTGGGGCATATACTTATTTACTTGTCTTCTATACATATTTACAAACCCCTCCCATGAGCAGGGATGTGGACACAAGGCCAATTTATTAAACGGAGTTTTTAAGGCAAGACATTCTTTTTTTTTATTTAGACGCCTTTTATTTTAGTATTAAAAGGTGGACGAGGACCAAAGCTTGAACGCAGACAGGCCGAGTATATGTTGTGTGATAAAAACATAAAGGCAAAAGGTTACTGTTGAACACATATGACAGGTCGATCAAATACTGATTGCACTGAGAACGTATCTAAGCGACCGCACGGGGAATCTTCTCTATCTCAACCCATTCGTATCTATCATCTATCACTCTATCAATTCTTTTTTATATATCCATCATTTCAAATCTGTTTGTATCTATCTATCTATCTATCTATCTAGTCTGTTCTGTATCTATCTTTCTATCTATCTCAGTCTGTCTCATCTATCGACTGTTCTTATCTCTCTCTCTCCTCTCTCTCTCTCTCTCTCTTTATATATATATATTATATATATATATATATATATATCATCCGCCGTCACGTGTTTCGACTTATCAAGTTCTTCAGTGTGGCTAGACATTTGTAAGTACTATAGTCGAGGATTGGAAAATCCTTAGTTCAGCTCGTCAGACACCGTTAAACCGCTAGGCTTATAGAACTACAGAATGCGAAAGGCGATTTTTAATGTTTTTTTAATTACACACATCCACTATGTATGTAAAGGCGCCAATATAGTTGTCCATCCCTTATAAGAGGAGAGCGTATATATATACTATATATATATAATACTATATTATATATACTATATCAGTTGCTTTTATATCTATCTTTTTTCTATCTCAGTCTGTTTTATCTATCTATCATATTTATCTATACTATCTATTCTCAGTCTGTTCTTACCTATCTATACTTCTCAGTCTGTTCTTATCTTTAAATGCACTTTATCACGTATTAAAGGGAAGGAAAATCCTGAAGATTCTTTTCTACTTAGAAAACGATGACAAGTTTTATGATAAAACAACTGTAATCACTTCGACTGTGTACTCAAGTTGAGGTGCATTCTTTGCACTCAGTTTGAGTAATTTCTCGCGCACTCAGACGGGGATATAGTCCACTTACACGAGTTATAATCATGCATTTATTCAAGAGAAAATGCTTCACCCAGTTCAAGTGTCAGATGCACTCGTTGGAGTAACAGGTTTTCACTCAGGCAGCAGTATTTCTTGCACTTCAGTTGTGTGTTTCTTGGCTTGATCAGGTGAATTTCGTGCCCTCAGTCGAGTGAATGGTTCCCTCAGTCAACGGAAATAATGCACTCAGTAGAGTAACAGGTTTCAATCAGTCAGCTGTATCTCTTGCAGTTAATTATGTATATTCTTGCACTGATTCGTGTTGGGAAATTCTGCCACCTCAGGTCGGAAAAGGTTTTTGGAAAAAAAATGGGTTTCCCCCCTTCCCAAGGGGCTCTCGAGTATATTTTTCAGTCATAAGATTGATTTTGTACACTTAGTCGAGGTGTACAAACATACTGCTAATTATATTACTATTTATATTATAATTTGTATATATATTAATATGTATATGTATATGTAATATATATTAGTTTGTGTATACAAAACCATATTACATGGAATATTTTAAAATATTACATACAACTAATTATATATCTAATAATATACGTTTATATAATAAAAACTATATATATTATATTTATCTTATATTATTATAATAGGTCTATCACAATATCCCTAATGCTACACAAAATATTGCGTTCTTTCCACTAACCACTAAGTGGGATAGTAATAACATAAACTAATTGCTATATATATAATATATATATATATATATTAATATATATATATATATATATATATAATATATATTATATAGTACTATATATATATATATATATATATAATATATATATATATATATATATATATATAATTGGTCATTGTGTATGCTTGTGTATGTCTCGTTTTATCTGTGTGTTATATGTGTTCATTTAGGTGTTGTAGTAAATTATAAGCGGAGAGTTATTAAGTTGTATTTCTGATTTCATTGAGCCCATGTCTTAGGCCTTACCAACAAGTCCAACATTTTACGTGATAATTGGCCTTAATGTCTCCAGACAGCATTACTTCTTTTGGACATTTCCATTAAGATTCTCTTATAGAATTTGCGAGCAATCGAAATGAATCAGAGGACCGGTTCGAATTTTGAGCACGGAAGAAAGTCATGAATCACATGAGTAGCACGTGTGATAATTGTGGTAAATTTCGTATGGTATATTGTATCTGTTAATATATTAGGATTACCAACTCAATAATATCCTCAATTCGATTACTGGTTGTGTTACGTTGTGGCTTCTTCGCGCTGCTAAATCATGTATGTTAGTAGTTAGACTTCGAAAATCACAACACATGGGTAAGTGAATGGTACTGGGGTGCCGATATGAAGTTAATTAGCAAACTAGCATATGGTTACATAATAATTAGATTCTTAAATTTATATACCGTTAGTGTAGAATCAAAATGGCTGTTATAGTTGCAGCCACAGCTTGAAGGATGAGTGACAAGGCTTGACCTCCACCCTGCCTTCAGTGGTACCGTGAGAATCGGTGGAGAGGCCCGCTTCCGGTTTAGATTAGAAATTGATTTTAGTCAATCGTGCGAGAAACATTGACGGTGGTGAGTCGGATATACACGCTCGGACTCGATCTGCGCAGGTAGTCTGGTGGGATTTCGAATAAAAATGTGATCTAAGTAAATCGAAGTCGTGTTATTATCTAAAAACTACCAATGACACAGGGCTTATGATAAAGAGAAATCCCCAATGGAAGACCAGACACGAAGTCCCCAAGAGAAGTCCAGACTCTAGAAGAGATGTTAGAAAGATAGAAAAGACGTCAGAAGAAGAATAGAAGAAGTAAAGAAGGGTATGCAACACATAAAGGGAATACATGACTAGGCATGACTGGGTGGGAAACGTGCCAGTATCCTTTTTTTATCTTTTATTTTTCATCATACAACGTGTAATAAATACTACGTGCGATACCCTGCCGTCATCAGCCGCTAACTAGGTGTGATAACACAGTTTGGGCGGCTAAATGTAGGACTGTCATACCTAGAGCCACCAAGCAGCCTTTTGGCCACCGGACATGTATAAGATATAGATGAATAAGTAAATATCGTTCATTCATCTTAGCAGTTTTAAGTTAAATGTACTTTGTGATTTTCTTAACACGTTTACTTTCGCCCGTTGATGACATTAAGCGCTTGTATTTGGAGTTAAAAATTCAATGTCAGAGGGTTTGTATCATAAGTAAGCAAAATCCTTATATCTATTAAAGGAGTAAAACATAAATAAATGAATAAAACAATTTGAAATTGAAAACTGAGCCCATCCTCTCAAATAAAACGTTGGCGTGCATGTAATAATCAAAACAATTATTTTTGAATATTTTCCACAGCAATTTTCCACAAAATCGTAGGGTATTTATTTATTTGTAAACTTTTAGTTAACTTCTTGTTACTGTAAAAAAAAGGACGAGAAATAAAAAACAATTTTTAAAATGGCTTACTCAAATTTTGGTGTATATAGCATAAGAATATTGTGACGTAAACTGTGACATAGAGCTATGACGTAGTTTTTGTTACAGACAGAAATACAGACAATCTTCATTATTAATAGATATATATTAGATCAAATTTTGTTAATTAATTTGATAGTTCCCTAAATTACACTTTATCTTACCATTAGTTTTTGTACAGACAGAAATACGGACAATCTCCATTATTATAGCTAAATAAGTAATAACGTCGTTCATCTTAGCAGCTTCAAGTTGAATGTATTTTATGATTTCTTAACACGTTTACTTTCGCCGTTGATGACATTAGGCAATTGTATTAACGGTTATAACTGTCCCTTGATGTCACGCAGTCACATGAGTAACACGTTGATAAATTGTGGTAAATTCCGTATGTCATATTGTATCTGCTAATAAATTAGTATTACCAACTCAATAACATCCTCGATTCGATTACTGGTTGTGTTACGTTGTGGCTTCTTCGCGCTGCTAAATCGTGTATGTTAGTAGTCGGACTTCAAAAATCACAACACATGGGTATAGTAGGAACTTTGACTTTATTTCTTCTTCCTCACGCAATCACATGAGTAGTACGTTGATGGACTGTAGTAAATTTCGCATGTATATGGTATCTGTTTAATAATAATAATGCTAGAAGAGGCACTACCACGAGAATTTACTTATGGGATCAATAACCTTGTGTATTTGCGTAAATCTCCAAAATACTATTCAGCCAGTCCGAATTTTGATATAGACAGAGTCCGGCTGAAGGCTGATCGTTCAACCGAACGTACATCTCCCGTCGTCCCCACTCTGTGTGTGTGTGTGTACGCGTGTGTGTGTGTGTGTGTGCGATCCTAACCTATTTGGCTCTCTCTTTCTCTACACATTCATTGCAATTTGATGTATAAAAATACAAGAATATATACTTTTTATATAAGTGTTTGTTGTCTTTTATCCAAGTCCAGCTGTAGTATAGATAGACGATATCTAAGTAATCTAGACGAAACTTAGACTGATCATTGTCATTTATCGATAATGTTTTATCATCAGTTTCGAGACTCTAGCTTAGCAGATTTTGGTGAAAGACAGAAATCTGCAAGTATAGCAAGCCCCATAGTTAATAGATCGATCACTGTCTAACATAACTAATATTTTTGACTTCGAATTCTCTACCTGCTAAAAACATTTTCCAGCATGTTGTCGCTCAGCAATGAGGTTCAGAATTTTTTATTTATTTATTTATTTATTTTTTTTTGGGGGGGGGATTCTCACTCCTAACTTTATTGATCGATTTACATTCTCCGACAGGGGAATAACAGTGTTCGCATCAGTGTGTCTTATAGATCGTTAACCTCACAGGCAGTCGAACTCTCTGTCCCAATCACACGTCATAGCCGGGTACATGTCCTGGTCCCTTCCTTTAGAGTTGCTTTTGTGGGTGATATATACTCCCTCCCGCTTCAGACACCCAGAACGCATTCTGCATACTCTTCTTAATCTTGTAAAAGACAAATCTGTAGCGTACTTATCATGTACCATCGATCCCATCTTGGATTATATTTCTACTTGCTTCTTCTTCTGGATTATCAACCTTCTTAAGATTACGTTTGAGATGTCTTGTGCTGTTTGTTTGTTATTAGTAACAACACTAAACATTACTTTGATGAATTCATATTTTTTATTAAATCCTTAGATTCGGATCACTGAACCACGGGTATGAGAATCTAAATATTACGTCATCATCCTTCAACTGTTGCTAGCTAGAAACTGATTATCTAAAAACTATCTCCCTAGATTGCCTGGCGAACAGGAAAAGAGGTCAAAATAGGGTTAAGAGACATCACTCACAAGTCCATGTAAACGTTGTATTTTTCCGTTAACTTGAATTCAAATCAATTCACTTCACTAACTGTACATAATTAACAGGATACCCATCAATTATGCAACACTACTAAATGGTATATGCCCAAACCTGAATATATTCTAAAGAATAAGACGCCTAAAATTCTCTGAGACTATGGGATACAGATGGATCACATATTTCCGGCCAATAGACTTTATCTTGTGTTAATTAAGTTGTCATTTAAAGGATTTAGTGGGAATAAAAAACACCGAAAAGATAGACAAATACTCTGACCTTGTCTGAATACTAAAAAACTGTGCAAAATGAAGGTAGAATCGATACAATTTGCAATTGGTGACATAAAAACGTTGTGTACTGAGTACATAATATCCAACTTAGTTTCACATTTATTTTACACATGACTCATGCTTTGCATTAGAACCCATATTTTTTGTAAAATACATCTATAAGATGCTTGAGGGGGAAGTCATCAGCGCTGTTATATCCCTGGGATCATTGGTAATCTCCGGTCTTTCAACAACGTATTTCCTCACCCAGGGGACCAATCGGGGTTGATCAAATCCCGACCCTTCCCTCTCGGCACATGACCTCGCCTCTTGATGACAATAGTTTTATTGTACTGGTCACCTGACCTCCAGCCAATGGCATTAGAGCTCTCCTTATTTATATTACATTCATTTTATTACTCGAGTTTGGTCTTACTACCAGGAAGAAAGGTTGTTGTAAGTTTTTCTCTCCCCTTTTTCTTTCTTTTTCCTTCACTTCCTCAACTTTTTAAAAATTATTTCTTATTTTATTTGTTTTTATTACCCCCCCTCTTTGTTGAATTTTAAAAAATTTACCATTATTTTTTTTCTATTTATTTATTTCCTTATCTACCAGAGAGGGGTTTTCCCTTCCCAATTTTACACATGACTCATGCTTTGCATTAGAACCCATATATATATATGAGGAAGGAGGATTGGAGTAAATCCGACAGAATATGGTATATACGTTTGTCTGAGTTTTGTTCCTGTGTTCCTCATATATATATATATATATATATATATATATATATATTGCAATTTTCACCGGAAGTTAACCAGACAAGATTAGATACATATAAAATTCAAACCCATTCTCAACAGATATTTAAAAAATAAGAAACTACAGTTATCCGCCCCAATTTCATTCATAACATAAAGAAAAAAGAAAAGAAAAGAAAAAAAGAGAGGAGCAGGAGAAAAAAGAAAGAGAACAAAATATAACGACACAAATAAAAGAAGCGCGTCCATTTCTGAAAACAGTCTCTGAAGATAAAGGTTTACTTTGAAATCGATAAGACAAAAAGACATCTTTTTGTTTTTATTTTTATATGCATTGTAATTGCCTTCAAATCATTAATATATATATATGTATATATATATGTGTATATATATATACATATATATATTAATGATTTGAAGGCAATTACAATGCATATAAAAATAGTAAAAAATAAAAACAAAAAGATGTAGTTTTGTCTTATCGATTTCAAAGTAAACCTTTATCTTCAGAGACACTTTTCAGAAATGGACGCGCTTCTTTTATTTGTGTCGTTATATTTTGTTCTCTTTCTTTTTTTCTCCTGCTCCTCTCTTTTTTCTTTATATATATATATATATATATATATATATATACTGAAAATTAGACTTATTATATATTCATATATTTATCAGATTTATTTTCATTTTCCGATATATATATATTATGGACTCTACCGTCGATTTTCGACGTATGAGGGTTCATACACACAATGAACACCCACACAGTGATTTGTTTATAGTGGTGAAGGCTTGTGTTGGACCATCCACACTTTTTGGCACAGTCGATAGGAAAGAATTGGTGCATCAAGGGTTGCCACAAATCCAATCAACAAATCCAATCAACGAACGACCTCAGGAATTTTGAATTCAGAGTTATCCCTCTCCTAGACTGGTTACCTACCCAAGGCTAAGGGGCACAGTCTACCCTACTATTTAACCCACATATATATATATATATATATATATATATATATATATATATATATATATATAGTCTTGTTAAACATCGCCGAAATGCATTAAAGGAAGTGAGATCATTAGTGATATTGCATCAATATCCATATAGATATAGGGGTTTTGCAACATCATATCTGTTCAACCCGTAAACCCGACCACCCTGGTATTAGACCGCCTCCTTTCATGATACACGTCTTATATATATCGTCTACATATATTGGGAAAGGTACGAATCCAACTATTCTCCCTCCAGCAATGGGTAAATAGTAGGGAACTGGGTTCTTTAGTGTTGAGATTTTTCGTATGTAAGGTGTGTGCTAGATGCCCGCTCCTACTTATAGACTAGGTTGGAATTATGTGATCTAACTCTTGGCCAATCTCTGGCAGTACTCTAAGGTTGATACAATACTTAAACCAACCCTACTGGTCATAATTACGCGGACATCCTTTGACGACGAACATAGGATTAAATCACTGGACCTTTAGCAATACGCAGGATAGGACTTATACGCTCACCAAAGGATTCCATAACACAGGACTTTCTTTAAGCCCTTTTCAACTGGCCAATGATGGCATTTAAAAACTTTACGGTTAGACAACCAGTCTAGGAGAAGGAATATTCCAACCTGTTAAACTCCGCTTAAGAAATTGACCTTGTGTCACATCCTGCTCACAAGCAGGGATTAGGTAAATACATATATATATGGTTTATAGCTGTGTTTTTATAATCTCCCAAACGATGTTAGCAAACACTGGTACGGCCATATAATAACTTAATTTTTAATGATTTTCTTTCTCTTTTTTTAATTCATAGAAAAGTCCCACATGTCCGCCATTTGCATTCTGTGTCACGTTCATCTTGTTTATTCGGAATTAATTTATCGTCTGCATTTCGACAAAATCACCTACAATGGCGACGTTTGCTTCCCTCCATTGCATCTATTCATGTCAATGTCTGCGGCTTGAGGTTCCCACTTGTATTATTATTATGTTGTTTCTTCTCTTCTCTCCGTCCTCCATTCCTTCCAAGTGCTTCTCGTATTTCCAAAGAACTGAAGTTTATGCATCATCTAAATTCATCGTTCATTTCTGCGCCATTTTTGTCAAGCCCGGGCAAGCAGGGGAATCTGAATTGTGTTCAGTTGACCATTTTGCGTTCACATAATGGCGGGAGGCAATGGAGGGAACAAAAATGGCCGACTTTTGACGAAGAAGAAGAAGGAGAAGAGGATGGAGAAATAATAATAATAATAATAATAATAATAATAATAATAATAAGAAGAAGAAGAAGAAGAAGAAGAAGAAGAAGAAGAAGCAGAAGAAAAGAGGATGGAGAAATAATAATAATAATGATAATAATAATAATAATAATAATAATAATAATAATAATAAGAAGAAGAAGAAGAAGAAGAAGAAGAAGAAGAAGAAGATGGAGAAATAATAATAATAATAATAATAATAATAATAATAATAATAATAAGAAGAAGAAGAAGAAGAAGAAGAAGAAGAAAGAAGAAAGAAGAAGGATAAGCAAGAGTAGGAGAAGGAGAAGAAGAAATTGAATAGGATGGGGAAAGAAGAAAAAGAAGACGTTGAATAAGATGCAGAAATAATAATAATAATAATAATAATAATAATAATAATAATAATAATAATAATAAGAAGAAGAAGAAGAAGAAGAAGAAGAATGAAATGAATGAAAGGAAAAACAAGAAATCAAGAAAATCAAAAAAGGACCATAAAAAAGAAGGAAAGAAAAAGAAATAAACTAAAAGAAATAAAGAAATAAATGAAACAGGAAAGAAGAAGAAGAAGAAGAAGAAGAAGAAGAAGAAGAAGAAGAAGAAGAAGAAGAAGAAGAAGATGAGAAGGAGTGGTAGTGATGACCCTGCAAATAGGAGCGGTTGGTTGGCTTGATTTCACGGCATAGCATCTCTTGGGTTATTTTATGCCGAAGACGTTTATGTTTTATTCATTCTTGTTGAGTATTCATATTTTTAACTGATTTTTTAAGTTTTTTTTATCTATTTAACCCATCGAAGATTCTAACAGGTACTACCACTCCGGGACAGAGTGGACCTGGGAGTAATTGCAATGAAGTGCGACGCCAAACTCTCCAGAGCTCATGAATTATAACTTTACCACTAGATGCAGTTTTGATGTCATATTTAGGACACAGTAGAGTGATTTTTTGATTTTAACGACTTTTTAATCAGTCAAGGGATATTTGCCCAGAGGTTAAGGAATCGCATTCTTTGTGCATTCATGATTATATTATTGTGTAGTTGTTCCTTAAATTTTTTGGCACACGGTCTTATCGATTACAAATAATTTTAAACATATCTATTTGACTCTAAATGGTACCCTAAATTTAAAATTATTTAAAACTTATTTGACCCTAAATGGTACCCTAAATTTTTGACCTTAAATGGTACCCTAAATTTTAAAATTATTTTAAACTTATTTGACCTAAATGGTACCCTAAATTTTGACCTCAAATGGTACCCTAAATTTAAAATTATTTTGAACTTATTTGACCCTAAATGGTACTCTAAATTTTGACCTCAAATGGTACCCTAAATTTTAAAATTATTTTAAACTTATTTGACCCTAAATGGTACCCTAAATTTTGACCTCAAATGGTACCCTGAATTTTTAAATTATTTTAAACTTATTTGACCCCAAATAGTACCCTAAATTCTGACCTTAAATGGTACCCTAAATCTTAAGATTATTTTAAAATTATTTGACCCTAAATGGTAACCTAAAATTTTAATATTATTTTTAAATTATTTGACCCGAAATGGTACCCTAAATTTTTAAACATATATATTTGACCCTAAATGGTACCCTAAACAGATACTAGCACTGGGTCAATGTGGGCTTGGATGTAATTGTAATGAAAAGCTAATTCACACTCAAAGATCTCCAGAACATGAGCATGGCTATTAGGCTAGAAGCAGCTACTCGGCGTTGCCTAGGTAGAAAGGGAATAATAAAAAGTTAGTCTCCCAAATCCACGGATTGTCTTGGTTTTAAATAAATGATTTATGTTTTAATTACGAACGCAATCAATGATTTTCCCTTTTCTTAGTATTAAAATCCCATATTCTAAATATCTTTCCAGATATAAATCAACACATCATTATCTTTGCACAAAATGCAAGCTCTGGTGATAGTAAATGTGTATATACATTTACATTGTCGTTAATATTTTTATTTTCGGATATACATACACACAAGTGTCTTTTATATATGTATATATGTGTTTTAATGTCATAACATTACCCCTTTGAAGGGAATACAGTGAGCGTATTCTGACCCTCACCGACAGGGCTAACAAGAGTAAGAAGTCTTAGTCGATAAAAAGAAGAATTACTTTTTCTTTCTGTCTTTCTTTTGCAATCTTTTCTATCATTCTTTCTTTCTTTTTTTGTTTCTTTTCTTTGTTTCTTTGTTTCTTTGTTTCTTATTCTTTACTTCTCTCTTTTTTTCATCTTTTTTTCCTTTCCTTTCTTTCTTCTTTTTGATTTCTGTCTTTTTTCTTCTGCTTTTCTTTCTTTTTCTTTCATATTCTTTCTTATCTTTTCTTCCCTTCTTCCTTTCTTTTTCTTTTTTCTTTTTCTTTCCTTCTTTCGTATCCTTTTCGCCTTCTTTTCTTCATTGCTTGTTCTTTACTTTCTTTTTTGCTTTCTTTCTTTTTCTTTCCTTCCTTCTTTCTATTTTATTCATTCCTTCTTTCATTTTTTGCTTTCTTTCATTATTTATTTTCTTTCATTCTTTATTTTATTTTTCTTCTTTCTTTCTTTCTTTCTTTCTTATTCTTTCCTCTTTTCTTTTCTTCATTTCTGGTTCCTTCAGTTTTTTCTTTCTTCTTTTTCCTTTCACTTTTTTCTTTTCTTTCTCTTTTCTTTTGTCTTTCCTTTTTTTTCTTTTTCTTTTTCTTTTTTCTTCTTGTTTTGCTTTTCTTTTTTTTCTTCTGTTTCTTTCTTCTTCTTTCTTTCTTCTTCTTTTTATTCTTTTTCTTCCTTTCTTTCTTTTCTTTATTTTCTTTTTTTCTTCTTTCTTTTTCTTTTTTTTCTTTTTTTTCCTTCTTTCTTTTTTTTTCCTTTTTTTTCTTTTCTTTCTTTCTTTTTTTTTTTTCTTTCTTTTCCTGTTCTTTCTTATTTTCTTTCTTTCTTCTCTTTTGTTTTTCTTGTTTTCTTCTTTCTTTCTTTCCTTCCTTTTTCTTTTGCCTTCCTCCCTTCTTCCTTACTTCTTTCCGTTCTTTTTTTTCTTTCTTGTTTTTCCTTCTTTCTTGTTATTTCCTTATTTCTTTCTTTTGATTTCCTTCTTTCCTTCCTTTTTTCTTTCCTTCTCTCTTCTTCTTTCTTCCTTCCTTGACGTTTTCACTCTTGTGAAAATGTGCGACCTGATGTAAGTGTAGCCATTGTCACGTATTGATTTTTATTATTTCCCCTTTCTATCTTTCTTCTGATCGACTTGGAGAGTGTTAGAAAGCTTTTTCCAGTCTCACGAGATTAGAATTGTAGATTTATAAAGACATCAACCTTTTAGTTTCACCCAGATAAATTAACCCCTTACCTACGGAACCGTAAATAAATAAATAAAAAAAAAAAAAATATAAAAAACTTCTAATAAATTTAATCTATAGTATTAGCTCAGTCGATAGAGCGTTCGGCTAGAAACCACAACGTTCCTAGTTCGATACCGGTCCTCGCCAACTCAGCGTTATGAGTAGCACAGGGATCTGTGCGGTAAAGTAAGGAGCTGATGGTAGATGTGGCGCTGCACCTCAGATGCAAAAACCATCTCCTTGGTCTAGCACTAGTGAAAAGGGGATAGACTCCCTCGCTGATTGGCTGATACCGACATTAGGCTGCCCCGACGACTTTACTTTTTTATAGGATTTCAAGATATGTTCATATACTAGGGAGATTTAAAATTATCCGCACTCTTGTATTATGGAAGCCGAGCCCATCGTTGATAATTTTGATAGGCATAACCATCTACCTCATCAATGATAAATCACCAATTCGCCAAACCATCTCTCGAGATTGCTGAATATTCTCATCAGTGGTGGAGGTTGACAGACGTTCTGGTCCTTCTTCGTGTGTCATACGAGTTTGGTAACTTTTAAACTTCTATATCTACTCGTATACACTTCTACGCGGTAGTGCACTATCCCCGTATTGTGCTAAAAGTCTCCGATTAATTTCAGACCCTGACACTCCTTTCGACCCGAGAAATCGTGTCACTTTCTTGGTGCATACTACTAATAGAGCGACCATGATTGCACTGTAATGACAGGAAGCAAAATGGCGTGATCAGGTTCAAACTTCGATCACGTTTCCACAAAAGTGTTAACTATAAGCACGCATGCGCAGAACGTATTATGATAATAATGAAGATACATTATCTCGAAAGTGCGGATAATTTTTGACTCTACCTCGTAATTATGGTAAATACATCTGATAAAGTGAGATGCCATTTTTTATCGTCTGACATATATTGAAATGCCAAAGACTAGATTGTTATTGGACTGTTCATGTCTGAAGTCATCGTGACGTAACACCGTGAAGCGAAGAGTTCCAGAAGAAAGCGGCGGTAACATAGCACCGGCACATCAACATCTTCAGGGACAACTTTCACATGCAACAACTGTGGTCGAGAATGTTTCTGGATCATTAGATTTCTGTGACAGAGAACACAAGTCGAGTGGCGTATTCTCGAAGGAAGCGGGCTAGACTTTGCCTGGCATGTAGGACTGACCTAGGATCGAACCCACATCCTTCAGAATGCGACACTTTGGCACGGGCACCGGAATCAAGATGCCACTGTCCCGTATGTGAAAGCACGATGTCCGGATAATAGCTGCGGGCATTCCGGCAACTATGGTTGAGTTAACAGTCCCGTATGTGAAGCACAGACGCACGGATGATAGAAGCAGACCTGTGTATAAATAGGAAACACCCAGAAGCGGGGAGTACAGAAAGGAGTGTTACTATGGTAGCTGCTAGAGGATTCGACGACGACGACGACGAAGAAGAAGAAGAAGAAGAAGAAGAAGAAGAAGAAGAAGAAGAAGAAGAAGAAGAAGAAGTCGGTGTTTGCAAAGAGAAAGTTTAGCCTGCGACAAGGCGTTGGACTCGCTTCTTTTTGCCTCCCCCTCAACAAAAATTTGTTGAGTTAAATCTTTATTTCCCCCCTCTATTTTTTCCCTATAACTTCACAGTCACATGATACGCTGTAACTTCAGGGGCATAAAAACTATGTAGTCTTCCGAGACTGCAATGCCTATGATTTTGACTAGATTATAAATTGGGTTTTATGAGGCGTTATTATCATATAAGTCTAAAATATCACCAGCGACAAAAATAAAATGAAGACAACTGGATAAAACGTTTACAAACACATGGGCCATTTCTATTTAATATGAAACTTAATCCAGCCTTGAAAGAGGCTTGGTAAACGTAGGGGGGACGTAAACACCTAAATAAACAAATAAGGTAGTCGGGCAGTCAAGGCTAATTTGAAATGTGCTCCTCCCAAACTTAATGAAAAACTCATTAGCCAGGCGCCTTCGCTACAGATATATAAAGGTCAATTGAAGACACTTGGATACCAAAAAATAATTCTCATTCAACAAATGGATATGCTACGACACTAGTACAGTTTTCTTTATTTCTTTTATACCATATTAACTCTATTATAATAAGATTCTTAATTTTAAAAAAACAAGCTATTTTCTTCTGACGATGACCTTATTGAGAACAATCAAAAACTAAGTGACGTAAAAAATTTCCTGTCTTATCAATTTTTTTCTTCATCTGTACATAAAATTTAAAGATATTAAAAAATCGCACTCCGAGCGGTGTACAAATTGATTTTTGGAAAGATATTGCCTGAAAGGGATAGGAGTTAAAAAATTCCAGTGTCTGAGAGTAAAATCATCAATTTTTAAAGAGTAAAAAAAAAAAAAAAAAAAAAAAAAAAAAAAAAATAATAATAAAATTGAAATGGGAACTTAGTTCTATCCGCCTCTAATAAAATGTTACATGTATCAATTAATTATTAATTCAATAATTATTTTAAATATTTTACATATGAATTTTATACAAAATATATTTATTTGTAAAATTTTTTAGTTAACTCCTGTTACAGAAAAAGGGCAAGAGTAAAAACAATTCTGTAAATTCTGATTACAGGTTTTTTCCATAGTCTATGTATTGGCGATTTTCGGTATTGTGACGTACATTGACGTAGTTTCAGTTACAACAATGGAGCCAAATCTCCATTTATATATACATTATAATAGCTGTTGTACCCGATAATAGCAACTTTTACTAGGTATGTTTATGCCACTGGATATACACAGCACGGATAGAGAACTCAACGTGCATTAATATGATTTGCATATATATTTTATATATATACGAATTATTATAAATAAATGAATTGAATGGATAACTAAGGTCAATACATATTTATTTCGGATTTTTGCCTATTTCAGTCTGATTTTCATATTTTAAGATTTCATAATCGTCTTATTGCTATAATATTTCCTTCTGATCAAAAGAAAAAAGATCGATAAACCGGAAAATCATAGCAATAAAGACATTGTGTTTATTTATATGGCCTTTAGCCGACAATTTTTGGAGGGTATGTGCTTAATTGAAGTCATGCCTAATTTTGGAAAATAATTAGTTAATAATAATTGAATTTAGGCGGGCGTTATATGTTCAAATGTAAGGCTAAACAGATCGAGAAAATGTCAATCCCTGAATGTACATTTCGACCTATTAGGTGTCATCATATATATAATATATATATATATATATATATTATATATATATATATATATGCTGACAAAAAAGCAGCTTACTCATCGCAATAAGACTGGTATGAAATCTTCGTTTAGTGAAATCAGACTGAAAGAGGCAAAAAGCCGAAATAAATTTATATCTCATAATCAATTTATATATATATATATAATTAATATATATTATATATATAATATATTGCTGACAAAAAAGCAGCTTACGCATTAACGATACATTAGTATATTCGTGTGGAATTTAAAGAGAAATTGACGTCATCATCAAAGCACACGCGACGATTTCTTTAATCTTATTATAACCAGCGGTACTTAACCGTATTGCATACGTGTTTTTATGAGGGCCTCTGATGTCGCTAAAGTACTTGTGTTAAGAATTATTTATTTATTTATGACTAACAGGCATCTCTCTTTCAAAATCTAATGTAACCAATATATTTTTATTATAAAAGAATTTCTGGATAGAAAACATGGCTTGTGATGTGTTTGTTGCTGTTTGATGATGAAAAAACAATTCCTAAAGTCTGTGTTGATAATGGGCTTAGATGTTAAGGGTGTAGTGGTTAATGTGCAGGACTGCGTCATCGTAGTCAGCGAGTTCGAACACCAGTCGTGCTATTACGTCTATTTTATAACTAATACCCTTGGCAAAAGTATGAACCTCTTCATCTCCCAGCTATAGATTAGATAGTACCATCACTTTCCTCGTGTCTTTCTTTTTCTTTTTCTTTTTCTTTCTTTCTTTTGTCTTTTTTCTACCATTCCTTCTTTCTTTCTTTTTTTTGGTTTTTGTTTTTCTTTCCTTTTGATCTTTTTTCCAATACTTCTTTCTTTCTTTCTTTCTTTCTTTCTTTCTTTCTTTCTTTCTTTCTTCTTCTTCTTCTTCTTCTTCTTCTTCTTCTTCTTCTTCTTCTTCTTCTTCTTCTTTATTGTTTCTTCTTCTTTGTTTCTTCTTCTTGAAATTGTTGGCAATCGTAGCTTTTCAGACTTTAGTTTAGAAATGGCCATCGTAACATTTTTATATTTTCACAATGAAAATTTCCCTATGACCTTAGTGACCTTGCTTAAAAGAACAAACAAACAAATAATTCATAGAAATTAATGACCTCATTGCTAACCTTTCTTAATGCAGTTATTTTGCATAGAAATGGATTTCTGACATCGAAATTCAAAAGAGTTTTTTTTTAAGAAGAAATATTATTGGAGAATATCCAGTTTTCTTTTAATGCCTGATTCTCTGATCACGGAGGGTGGGATTGTTTTTTCACATTGGATAGGCCCAAATAGTCCAGAACGTCCTGAAATTACTTGCAATGAAAAGGTAATTGATCGCTAATAATTTGGCTTTTAATTTCTTTTCCTTTTTCATTTTAATCTGTTAGCACTCTTGAACTTTACAGACCGTTTCATGTTCTTTTTTGTTTTGTTTAAATTATTTAAGCGGTGTTCAGTAATTGTTATACCTTTAAAAAGACCTTTAAGCGATCGATTGGGTTCGAAACATTCTTAATTGTGAATCAATTATATCATTAAGAATTTGATTGAAAGTGTTATTTTCTTTGTTGTTCTCTCACCACAGGAATTCTCCAAGATATGAATCTAGCATGTCTGTCTGAATGCAGTAATGCTTTTTATTTTGTCTCGTCTCGCGGTATATACCTCCGGGAACACCCTGTTATTTGGTCAATATACCCCTATCATACTTTCGCCTTACAAAAATACTTAAATCAGTCTCTACAGTCATACCAGGCTCACCAATGTTTTTCTTTAAAAAATATCAGCACAAACTTCCCTTGGTTATTTCCTATAAGTCCAACATAAACAAAGGGGAACCACTCTTGACTGATAAATTATTTATTCATTTTCCCATTAAACTAAACCCTAACCCTAACCCTAAACCCTAAACCCTAACCCTAACCCCGTCTTCTTTTTTCCTAGTAGATCAATAAATAAATGAATAATATATCAGTTGAGAGTGGTTCCCCTTTGTTTATGTTAGACTAATAGAAAATAACCCTTCCCTTAATAAACTTCTCCAATGTACGGCGGAGTGTTCTGAAATTTCTAACTCACGTTGGCAAAATAGACCTGTGGTCAGTTCATGTGACAAGGCGTAAATAAATATGACCTGCCGGTGTGCTAGATGATATCCTGCCAAACCTGTTACTGGTTTCATAGACTTCTTCTTGATTACAGCCATCATATTTACATATCCATGTATCGTCCTTGTCCGAGAATTTCAAAACCAGTTATATATATCACCAACCCCTCCGCACGAGCAGGATGCGACACAAGGTCAATTTCTTAAACGGAGTTTAACAGGTTTGAATTCAGGGTTTTTCTTCTCCTAGACTGGTTACCTAGCCAAGGTTAAAGAGCCCAGTTTGCCCTACTATTTACCCATAGCTGGATGGAGAATAATTAGATTCACACCTTTCCCAAAGGTATTAGCACTATGTGAAATCCAAACATCTTTGTCAAGGATTTGAACTCGGGTCGAGGAGTCCATTTCCTAAGACTATAACCATTAGACCACGCGCCTCCAAAACCAGTGATATACCGTGAGACGAGACAAAACAATCTCCCTGATTTAGCGCTTGTGAAAAGCGGGTACAGCCCCTCTTTGTTAGTCCCTACTGCGCATAGGAAAGGCATAGACTGCAATAGACATATTATCGATCATTTAGAAATCTCGAGGTTAAGATAAAGCGAGTATTTTCCCAAACTGTAGTCGTATTAGTGTTACTGTACTGCTGTACCATTTAAACTCCAGCGGAGTACCAAGAGAAAATGGTATATGGGGGTTTACATAAAGATGCTGTGTACGGTATTGATCAAATATCGGAAGTCTTGCTCCACAAAAAACAGCTGTATAACAACTAGCCCCTAATTACACAAAACCACATGCGTAAGAAAAATACGACATGCTGGACACTGCTATAGAAGCAAAGACGAACTCATAAAGGCCGTTCTCAATGGACACGTACACATGGGCACACCAGATTGGAACTGAGGCTGCGGGCTGTATTAAACAAATGCTGGACCGAGCACCCGACAAAAATACAGCTGTATGGTCACTTGCCTCCTATTACACAAACCATCCAAGTAAGACGAATATGACACGTTGGATACTGCTGGAGAAGCGAGGGAAACTCAGAAGTGACGTACTCCTTTGGACATCTACCCACGGACACACCAGTGTAGGCAGACCAGCAAAAACCTATATCAATTAACTCGGATTCTAGATGCTGTGCAGAACACCGCTGGGGAAGATTACAGATAGGGACGGTTGGTCAGAGAAATTCATGGGAATCAATGCTATCAACTTTTTTATGGGTTATTGTTGTTAGTTATGCAGATATGTGTGTATTATTTCAGGTGATACATCTATTGATAATTGGGTATCCAGTATAGCTTTAAGAGTTCGATAGTTGTTTAAAATCCTCTTCTCATTACAAGTTTGAAAAGGATTTTAAAGAATCTGAAACATGTGTCGCGCCCAATAAAATAAACTCAAAACAATTTACAGACCTCTTTTATTATATATAAAAATCCTTAAATCTGCACTTACTAAAACATGCAATATAATTATACAGTGAGATTTTGAAGATCTCATGTAGAATCATCGCTTACTACCAGTTTTGGATACCTTACATTTATATATATATATATATATATATATATATATATATATATTTGGGAGAATATGTGCTTAATTGAAGTCGTACCTAATTTTGAAAGTTAATAAATAAATAATTAATTAATTAGGCGGGCATACCTATTTAAATGTAAGGCTAAACAAATCGAGAAAAATCAATATCTGTATATACATTTCGGCCTATTAGGACTCATCAGCAGAGCTATAGATAGGAAGACCGCCTTGTGCGTGATTCGAAACCCGACTGTCAAGCTGACAGGCGGGCATCTAAACCCCTACACCAACCGGACTTTCTTAGATTGTTCGTTTTGTTTAGAAGTAGCTTTCATTCCTCTTATAGTGACTTCTACACGACAGTATGAGAAGTAAATACACAGCGATGTGTTTATGATAGGGCTTTTTTTAGCCGACAATTTTTCGGAGAATATGTGCTTAATTGAAGTCGTACCTAATTTTGAAAGTTAATTAATTAATAATTAATTAATTAGGCGGCATACCTTTTAGCAATATTCTCCCAAAAATTAATATAATTAATAACTTTTCAAAATTAGGTAACGACTTCATTAAGCACATATTCTCCCAAAATTGCGGCTAAAAAAAGCCATATCATAAACACATCCCCTGTGTATTACTTCTTATATATATATATATATATATATATATATATATATATATATGTGTGTGTGTGTGTGTGTATGTGTGTGTTGTGTGTGTATGTATATATATTATATATATCATATATATACGTCGATATCTGTGTGTATGGGGACAGGTTATGTTCAAGGGTAAGTTATGTATACATTACCTCCTGTATAACGTGTAATAACGCCTCAGAGATATTATACAGCCGAGGAGGCGCGAACTATCGTCTGTGTTTTGAGATAGAGCCCGCCAAAAAACCATGGCTCACCGTCCATATTGGCTATTCAGGGTTGCCGACGCCTTTTCTATAATCACATGGACGCACAAATGATAACGGACCCAGCGAAGGTAATCAGCCCCGCTGACAACTCATTTGATTTTGTCGACATGATGAGGCGAGTTATTCAGGGAAGTTTTTGCTGGATCATTTTCTACTTCATTTGCCCGACATGAACACCAAGATTCGATCTCGGCGGCGCCAACGGCTCCACAAAACAGCACCGGTTGCAACCTATACGATGGCAACGGATGCGTGCATATTATATATATATATATTAATATATATATATATATATATATATATATATATACGCACCGCTCACACACAAACACACACACATATATAAGACACACACACACAGTACCACACACAAACACACAAAGACACATATATAAGACACACATACACACATGTTGTATATATATATTATATTATATATATATATATATTACACTGGAGACCGGCGGAACGAAAGAGGCAATGCCCCTGTAGAGAAATGTACACTTTGACGCTACATTGACGCTTGAAGAGGAACTGTACGAAGAAGAAGAAGAAGAAGAAGAAGAAGAAGAAGAAGACGAAGAAGAAGAAGAGAGGAGGAGGAGGAGGAGGAGGAGAACAAGCTGAAGAAAGAAGGGTAGGAGGAGAGGAGGAGAACAAGCTGAAGACAGAAAGGGAGAAGGAGGGCAGTGGAATGAGAAGAGAATCAGGAGGATACGTTGACGAAGAAGAAGAAAATAAGAAGGAGGAGGAGGAGGAGGAGGATAGGTGGAGAAAGAGCAGGAGGGGAGAAGAGAAGAGAAAGAAGAGAAGAAGAAGAAGAAATGGGATGAGGAGACAAGTGGAAGAAGAAATTGGAGGGGCGAGGGGCAGGTGGAATGAAAAAGGAGGAGGAGGAGGACACGGTTGACGAAGAAGAAGAAAAAGAAGAGAAGGAGGAGGATAGGTGGATGAAGAGAAGAGGGGAGAGGGAAAAAGAAGAAGAAGAAGAAGAAGAAGGAGGAAGAAAGAAGAAAGGAGGATGAGAAGGAGGACAGGAGAAAGGAGAAGAAGAGGCAGGTGGAATGAGAAGAAGGAGGAGGACACGTTGACGAAGCAAAAGAAAATGAAGACAAAGAAGGAGAAGAAAGAGAGGAGGAGGTAGGTGGAGAAAGAGGGAGGAGGAGAAAGAAAAGAGAAGACAAGAAGAGCAAAGAAGGGGAGGAGGAGGTAAAAGGGGAAGAGGGAAGGAGGTAAAGGGAAGAGGAAGGAGGAGGACATGTGGAATAATAAAATAATAATAATAATGAGAAGAAGAAGAAGAAGAAGAAGAAGAAGAAGAAGAAGAAGTTTTCCTCTTATGCATATGAATAAACATTCGTTCATAGAATTTTACAATCATTTTAGGCTCTTGCCAATAATACGAACGTATATTTATGCCAAAGCCAAAGAGACAAAAAATATACAAAAACTTACGATAATATTCACTTTAA
>CM042163.1:40656670-40686670 GCA_023376005.1 Doryteuthis pealeii
ACGCTATTATTCTTGCTGGACCCCCGGTGTAAACTCTTCTGAGTATTCGAGCCGATTTTAACAATGCAGTAGTCTGGATCTTTCTCTGATTTCCAGATACTCGATGAGAGATTTTCACGCCAGCGCAAGTTGATGGTCTTTCGCTAGTCTGACAACAAACCTTCCTAGGTCTCCGACTCTTCTGAGTATTCTAGCAGATTTAAGTCATGCTGTTGTCTGGATGGTCTCAATTTTATCCTCTTATTTCCAGTTCCTCTAGATTTTTCTAAGCATTTTGGGACCGTTCCAAGTTCATAAACTACAATTGGTATCACTTTCACCCTCACATTCCACAGCTCTTTCAATTCTGTAGCAAAGTCCAGGTATTTGTCTATCTTTTCGTTTCTTTCATTTTTCACCCTATGATCTGGAACTGCAAAAGACCCAGCAAAGACCCACATTGACCAGTTCTGTTGGGATACTGGATGCTGCGCAGAAGACCTACCGAGGGCGATAAGTGATAGGGATGGTCGATAAGAGATTGTTATGGATATTCCATGCAATTAGCACGACATGATGATAAGGATGATGATGCAAAAAAAGCATTAATACAAAGGAGTGCCAAAATTATATGTTCTATAGCATCAGCACGGCAACCAGTCAAGGAGAAGGAAAATATTGAATCCAAACCAGCGTACTTCACTTGTGGCAACCTGAGGCGAAGACGTTGGATAAATTGATAAATGCTTTTGTTTTGTAGTGAAATGATTGACAAGTCCAGCTAAACCATTGTTAGTGGCTAAGATATGATGGTGTCTTGAAACAAAATCGAATATCTAGATCCCCGAAGTTAAGCAGCGATTAGACTGTTCAAAACTTAATTGAGTGACCGCTTAAGCAACAGCAGGTACTGTACGCAACTTGCATGAAAATGACAGTATAAAAAAGTTAAAGTTGGCGGAGTGGCCTATTGTCGGTATTAGCTGGAAAGTGAGGGAGTATATCCCCTTTTCGCCAGCGCTAAACTTAGAAGATTGTTTAGCTGAAGTGGAGCGCCACAACAACTGTCAGCTCTCCCCTTTTACCGCATATAACATATTAGATCAGCAAATCTGCGCTACTCATGCACTGAGTTGGCGAGGCTGGTAGCGAACTTGGAACCTTGCAATTCCTGCTCTATCAACTGAGCTAAACCGGCCCCAATAACTTTATTCGATATTAAATGACCTGAAAGAGGGTTGATGTACCGTAAAACAGAACAACCATCAAATTCTTCGCAATTGTTAATAAAAATAATACTTTAGCCAAAATAAAATACAAAAAATATCTATAAAAAAAAGGAAAAAAAGAAAGAAGAAAAAACGAATGTGACTCTTTTCAAAGAAGATATTGTTACCAAATATTCATATCTCCAATGACATGCTTTTCCATCATGCCTTACAAAAACCGTCTGAGACATTCAGCCATCTTTCTTGACTTTCAGAAGCAAACGACCAACATAGGGCAAATAAATCATTGTTTTTTCTTTCTCTCAGTACATACATAAACACGCACATATTAGTTTGATTTATAAATTATTTCTTTCGTTCTCCTTTTAGTCGGTGTGGTCGCGTATAATTTTTGCTGTCTTTTTAAATCAAAATTTCGCTTTGTTCTTCCCTCAACTGGCAATATCTCAATCGTGTCCAAATATTAAAAACATCAACTCCATCAATCATAATTATCTCCCCTTTCCTTCGCTTTTTTTTTTTTTCCAACCATTTTTCTTCTTTTTTATTTTTATTTTTTTAATTCTATTCTCGTTTTTCCATTGTTAGTTGGATTTAAAAAAAAAAAAAAAACTAGCGTTGAATTTCTTTTTTTGTATTTAGTTCATTTTTTCTGTTTTCTTGTTTTTTTCTCTTTCTTTTATGTTCAACTTTTATTTACTCAATACTGTTTTATTTATTTTTTACTATTCGTCATTCTTACTTGTATAACTTTCGACCATTTTTCTTTATTTTCCATGACTTCTATCCAAGTTTTATTATCATTTGTACACAATGAGTTCTCACCCCACTAGTAACTAGTTGCATACAGAGGGCATCAAGCGACAGCAATTCTCTCCCATAGTCTATCACACAGGAGGCGTACTTGCGTAACGGGTATTATCTTAGGAACTGTAATCTGCGACTTGAGTTTAAATACTGGACAAAGCGGTTTACGTATTTCCAACTTAGATACAATGATAGTGATCGCTCTTTACTTATGAATATAACAAAATAAATTATCAACAAATTCTGGCGAGGCTGATTACATTTCACATAATGCTAATACCCGTAGAAAAGTCGGAAATACGTAACCCGTCGGGATTAGCTGGTATACATCTTTGGGGATTAGCTGGTATACATCTATTTCTTCCTCTCCTAGTAATGGGTAAATAGTTGATTATACTAGTTTATTTAGCCTCGGTTAGATGACTGGTCTTGGAGAGGGAAATCTCTTAATTCAAACTTGTACTCTGGTTAAAATCTAACCTTACTTTAAAGAAAAAATAAAACTTTTGTGACAAATAAGACCTATTCAACATAATAATTTGGTGTTTTGAAATTGTTTTCATATTACAAAACACCAAATTATTATGTTGAATAGGTCTTATTTGTCACAGAACATTATAATAATACATAGTTACTATAAGGAGCCCTGGATATACCACATATTAAATTTTTTGACTAGGTTATTTAGCCTCGGTTAGATGACTGGTCTTGGAGAGAGAAATCTCTTAATTCAAACTTGTACTCTGGTTAAGATCTAACCTTACCTTAAAGAAAAAAAGAAAACTTTTGTGACAAAACACCACATTATTATGTTGAATATGTCTTATTTGTCACAAAACATTATAATAATACATAGTTACTATAAGGACCCCTGGATATACCACATATCACATTTTTTTAGGTTTACCCAAATAAACAATAGATTCGGAAAAGGAAGGGGAAAATACGATTGACCGACCATAAAGAAAGTGCGTAGGTGTTCTATCCGAAGAAGGCGTGCTTATGTAGTCGTAGCCATTCAGACGTAAAGAACGGGGCCAGGTGAATGTCCGCGTGTCTAGACAGAATGCGATATAAGCAGTCCGATTTTAAGTGTTCGAGGTTGAGAGTTCGTAAGTCAGTTAAGGCTAGTGTTAGATGAGGTAGCTCGTTCAAGTTACATGCCCATTCGGGTAGGTGCGTTCTCTATCTCTCTGCTCGTCTCACCCTCAAGCTTGTGGGACGAAATATATCGGGGGGAGGACAAAAATATATCCCAATAATGTGTTATCAAAACCCTCCCAAGCTAGCGGAGACGTTTCGACCCAACGGAAATCAGTAACACTGGTTTAAACGCCGTGCCCACAAAGATGATCATACTACATATGTTGATTTAGTGATGTAACAATATCGCCTATATCAAATTATTTTTGTTTGTTTTGTTTTGTTTTACGGCATATCAACCCAGTGGGTCACTTAATGCCGATAAAGTTGTGAAATAAATAAATTCTTAATGTATAATACAATTTTTTTATAAATACATTTTTCTATTTAACCCATAGATGGGACAATAACAGGTACTACCACTCCGGGTCAGAGTGGACAAGGGAGCAATGGTGATGAACGGGTGCTCCACATTCCCCAAACCTCCAAAACTGGAACCTCACTATCAGATAGAGTTTAACGTCATTCCCAGGACATGTAGACCCTCAGCCACCGCCTTCTAGCACCCATATGATAGAAAGGGGCTGGGGCTTGCCATAAGGGCAATAGGGTTGGGAAAATCATATAGATGCTAGGGCTTGCCGTGACCAGCCGATTGATCGGAGGGGGCCTCTCCGACCGCCCGTCTAGCCCAAGATAGGGCAAAAGTGGAGTATTGCATGTCATGAACTGCTCATCCACCTGGGCTCTATCCTTAAGCATCACGGGTCGCCACCCACGGCCAACAGGTGGCCCCATTGGGGGAGTCTTACCCCTCTGCAGAGGTACAGACGGTGCATTCTAACGCCCAGCCGACAGGGCGGTATATCAAATTAATACTGGACCATGCTACATATGTTTTTCTCATGGAGCATTTTTTTTTTTTACATTTCTATTATAGATTTTCCCTTAGATTTGCATCCAGACTGTTTGTTGGACTTTTCATTGATTTTAACCCTTTCCTGTGTAAAAGGCTTAATCCCTTTTGGTCTGTGGTAAGATTCGTTATCGTATTAATAAACTCCAGGCTTATTCTAGGCAGAAGTGCCCGTGAGAGCGATGAATTGATTTCTGTCAGAGAAAATTCACATAATCTAAACTTTGATCCTAAGCAAAAAGTTCTGATATATATATATATATATTATATATATATATATATATATATATATATATATATGGGTGGCCCACGTTAAAACGAGACCATGTCTCCAGCTTTCATAAGTGGGATGAGAGGCAATACCTATATATATATATATTATATATATATATATATATATATAAGGAGCTGATGGTAAGTGTGGCGCTCCACCTCAGGCGCTAAAAAAATCTCCTTGGTCTAGCGCTATTGAAAAGGGGATAGACTCTCTCGCTGACTGGCTGATACCGACTTTAGGCCGCCTCGACGACTTTTATATATATATATATATATATAAATATATATATATATATATATTCTTCAACGGCTACTTCAACGTCTTTCCTGTGGTAGCGTTAGAAGTTAATCCAAACGTGCTCAATAATGTTTGTCAAATATAGAACATTAATAGTTGTCGAAAGATTTTTTTTTTCTCTACCATGGTTTCGGTGTTCTAGGTACACCTTCTCTGGGAAATATTTAAAAAATGAGTTAAAAATTGAATACCCAACAAAGAAAGAATAAAACAAAAACGTCTTCTGCACAAATAACCCAAGGGTTTTTACATGTCGCAAAATCCAACTAAACAACCAGTCTACTATGCTGAAACATAAACATAATTCTAAAGAGAAATAAATCCACTTAATTTTGAAACCATTTTCACTTGTCTGTCCAATCGAACGTTGGTATTTATAGCATTAGACATATTCGTATATGAAATAAGAAATAAATAAAATAAGAAATAAGAAATTTATTAATCAATAGTAGTACAAATTATTTAAAAAAAATATAAGTAAAAGAAAAACTTTATTGGTTTAAACTACTATTGAAGGGAGGCCATGCCTAATAGCGTGAAGCTAATCCCATGGACATGACCACCCTTGGACGCTCACAGGAAACAATACATTAAACACACTACGTAAACATATACATATATATCATGAGACAAATTAGCCGTGTGAGAATCTAAATGCAAATCTGTTGTTTATAAGAGGCAATAAAATGATTTTTCAAAAGTGTTTTAAGGACAAAATAATTAACTGAAACAAGCTTCATCTTTTCTTTATCAAAAATAACGACTGAACAGTATTCCAAGAATTAATTGCATTAAAACGAATCGAATTATGCCCAAAACTAACAGTGTTGATGATAGGGAAATTAAGCAAACCAGATTGGTCAGCACGAGTGACATGAGCATGGGTGAAGTCAACTGCAAAAGCATTCTGACCAGAAACAGGCATTTTATTGTGGAATAGTTTATGTAAGAACAAAATATTTTCACAATGGACCATATCAGAAAATTTGAGAATCTCCAAGTCAAAGTCACCCAAAAAGTGCTATATATATATCAGTTTAAAATAAACGAGAGATTCTGGGGAAGGCAGCTAGTGTAGCGGTTAGAATGTCCGCCTGTCAACCTGACGGTAGGGTTCGAATCGCGCACAAAGCACTGCCCTGTCTATAGCTCTGCTGATGAGGCCTAATGGGCTGAAATGTACATACAAAGATCGACTTTTTCTGGATTTGTTTACTCTTTACATTTAAGCCGATATGCACGCCTAATTCATTTAATTATAATTAATTAATTAACAAATTAGGTATGACTTTAATTAAGCACATAATCTCCCTAAAAATATTCGTATATATAAAAAAGGAGAAAGAAAGAAATAACTAAAGAAATCATCTAACCAATTAACAAACAAACAAAGATGTCTTATGACCGACTTCATGGAAATGGAAAACCATTCTGTAGTTGATGTAATTTTCTTTTCTTTTTCTTCTTCTGGCGATGACATTCTTCTTAATACGAATTTTTCTTAGTCGTTTTTATTTATTTATTTTTCTATTACTTAGGCAATACGGGTGGTCAAAAAGGCCACCGTCGATCAATCGACTGGTCACCTCATATCCTGGCACCTATATTTCTCTTATATCAAACCCCATACCAATTTATCCTATATATATTTACCAACCCAACCGCACAGGCAGGATGCGACACAAGGTCAATTTCTTAAGCGGAGTTTAACAGGTTTGAATTCAGAGTTTTCCTTCTCCTAGACTGGTTACCTAGCCATGATTAAAGAGCCCAGTCTGCCCTACTATTTAGCCATAGCCGGAGGGAGAGTAGGATTCATACCTTTCCAACGGGTATTAGCGCTAAGTGAAATGCAATTACCACGTCTAGGATTTGAACTCGGGGCGATGAGTCCATTTCCCATGACTTTAACCATTTCACCACGCGCTTCCAATTTATCCTATATATGCACGAAGGCGGTGGCTGAGGGTCTTCGTGTGCTGGATAAGACGTTATACTGCATCTAGTCGTGAAGTTCCAGTTCTAGGGTTTTAAAGAGTGTGGATTTCCTTTAATTATCATTACGACTAGGTCCACTCTGTAGTGGTAGTATATGTTAGCGTCGCACCTAACTTTAAATAGATTAAAAAGTGTTACATAATTTATAAACAGCTTATAAATTATGAACGTATCTGTTTCTAGAATTTTGAATAGGGTCCGTTACACTTATAATGTCCATGGAAAATTACCCGACAGTTGCTGACGAGTAATAAACTTGACCCATTGATTCGCACGATTAGACGCATGGGATTTAGCTTCCGATTCGGTGTTGGTCGTCGCTATGAGCCGATTTCCCCCGCGGCGGAATCAAATGGGCAGGGTTGCGAAATAAAGCTTGATCAAGAAAGTACCAAGTCTTGCTTGTTAATTGAATATTAAAAACAATGACCATCCCAGTACGAAAAAGAATCAACAAAGGAAACAAGCCCTGAATAGAAGTAAGCCCAACCAAAGAACATGGTGGCCGACGGAGACGAAGAACCAGAAACAGCTTTAAAAAATAAGATCATAATAAATCATTTATCCTATTCTAGTTAATCTACCTATTTGTCTCTTTCTCTTATGTAGCCGATGTTGTATAAGGGTGTTAGGATCACCTAACGAAAATAGACTTAAACTAAAATAGAGTTGCTTCCCTTTGTTTTGTTTACATTCAAATGTTTGGAACGCTCAGCGTTCAGAGAGTTACTGGTTAAGTCGTCTGCGAGTTAGGAAGCATTTTCTACTCTGTGTTTTAATAAATCTTTTGTTAATTTTCCAATACCCTTGCCTTGCATTTATCATTCCTATTTCATATAATTTTCATCTGTACATTAAAAACATAACAAAGAGCTATATATCAAGTGTTTAAAAAAATTAGTTAAAAAATTAAATACCAAATAAAGAATGAATAAAACAAAAACGCGTTAGCACAAAATAACTGAAGGATTGACAGGCCGTAAAATCCAACCAACCAGCCCACCAACCAACGAACCAACCAGCCCACCAACCAGCTAACAAGGCCTTGTGACAGGCTCTAAGAAAGTGGATGGCCATTTTGAAGCTGAAATAATTTTCTTTTCTTGTGCTGTTGATGACATTGTTATTTATTCGAATTTTCTTTGTCAAATATATATATATATATATATATATATATATATATATATATATATATATATATATATATATATAATCTTTTCTTTTCATTTTCACACTGGAAATAATTCTGTCGAGACGGCCGATGTCGTGACCTGGCATAATTCTGTCTGATGCGTCGGTCTGAAAACGGCACGTCTCTGGTAGCGTCTGGAAGAGAAATCCGGTCACTTTAGATTGCAAACTTGTGGGTAGGAGCTCTGATTAAAGAAATCTTAAGGGGTGTGTGTGGAATGGGGGAGGTGATGTGCGATTCGATGGACTAAAGCCCTGGTAGTTATTACTTGTCTGGCTTGAAGTAAAAGCAAACGAAGGATTGTGCATGCGTAAGTAGATTTGAAATTATTTCTACTGTTTTGTACGTTTGCAAAAGTTTAGACGTGGGCATATTGCGCACGTGCCTCTGAATATATATATATATATATATATAATATATATATATATATATATATATATATATGTGTGTGTGTGTGTGTGTGTGTGTGTATATTATATATATATATATATATATATATATCATTGATTGGAAATGTATATCTTAGTTAGAGTAGCGGGGACATGAAGTCAACAGTCCTTTGTACCTGACAGTTTATCGCTTATGCTATTTTCAAACCAAATTTGGTTTGAAAATAGAATAGGTGAGAAATTGTCAGTTAGCAAATACCGTTGACTTCATGTCCCCGCTACTCTAACTTAGATACACACGCTCTATCAATGATAGTGAGCGCTCTTTACTTACGAATATAACAAAGGCTGACTTCTGATTTAGGTCGGAAAATTAAAACGGAAAGTTTTTGGGTGGTACCCAATAACAGTTTAACTACAGTCTATGAATTAACATTTTGCGAATTGGGTTACGGTTTTATGTGATTAAGGTTATTTTTAATAACGTATCGCTTTAAAAAAATAAACAAAAAACCCCCAAATTACTATATATTTAATGTTGAAAAATATTTTTTTAAAACTAAGTTTAATTGAAATTATACATTGCAATACTAACACAAACAACTGTCTCAATAATAGATTCAATGATTAATTTCAATGGTTAATCAAATGTATAGTAATTTGGGTTTTTGTTGTTTATTTTTTAAGCAATACGTAATTAAAAACAACCTTAATCACCTAAAACCGTAACCCAATTCGCAAAATGTTAATTCATAGACTGTAGTTAAACTGTCATTGGGTACCACCAAAAAACTTTCCGTTTTAATTTTCCGACATAAATCAGAAGTCAGACCATGTATCATGTATCAAAATGAAGCTGCTTCTCCGTGGGTCACATACCTAATTCTGGACCTAGTCACCGTTTCTCTCAATAGCAATTTTTCACCTTCGAACGAGAGCATGTATGCCTGCCTCGGAAAGTTGTGTTGCCTAATCTTTGAACATCTGCTTCACTACAGATTATTCATCAGATTTAGCACCTTCAGACTATCATCTCTTTGGCCCCATGGTAGAGGGTTTGAGAGACCAACATTATTCCAGTGACGAGGGAGTGAAATCTGTAGTTATATTGTGCACATAATAAAAAGGATAGATTTATATATACAGTTAAGCTTAGTAAATAAATCTATATACCGAGAATAAAAAAAAGGAAGTCTGCTAAAATGGTAAATCAAAATACCGAACGCATGTTTTTTGTCTACAAAACTATAAACAATTAACGTACATATATAGTTTCACCATATTGTATATTATGCATATAATAAAAATGATAGATTTATATAGACAGTTACGCATAGTAAATACACTTATATGGACAGTTAAGCATAGTAAATAAACTTATATACCGAGAATGAAAAAAAAAGCAAGTCTGCTAAAATGGTAAAACGAAATACCGAACGCGTGTTTTTTGTCTACAAAACTATAAACAATTAACGTACATATATAGTTTCGCCATATTGTATATTATGCATATAATAAAAATAATAGATTTATATAGACAGTTAAGCATAATAAATAAACTTATATACCGAGAATGAAAAAAAAAGCAAGTCTGCTAATATGGTAAAACGAAATACCGAACGCGTGTTTTGTGTCTACAAAACTATAAACAATTAAGGAACATATATAGTTTGACCACATTGTATATTATGCATATAATAAAAATGATAGATTTATATAGACAGTTACGCATAGTAAATAAACTTATATAGACAGTTCCGCATAGTAAATAAACTTATATAGACAGTTAAGCATAGTAAATAAACTTTATATACTCAGACTGAAAAAAAGCAAGTCTGCCTAAATGGTAAAACTAAATGCTGAATGCGTGTTTTCGTCTGATCTAGAGAAAAATAAAGGAAATGAGTGTCGATGAGAGAATGGTAAATCTGTGTAAATGGTGGGAATCTATTGAAAAGAAAAAAAAAGATGCGGAAATGCGTATTGCAAAAATGGGAGATGAAGCGATTTAGAAAAAAAAAAAAAAAGGGAAAGAAAAATGTAAAATGGCGGTCAGCGGAAGTCGGGTTAAATTGTGAGGTCAGAGTCCGAGCATTTCCTGCCAGTGGTTTCCATCAAAGTGGGCCGTGCAGACGACTGTTATTAGTGTCGCCGTTTGCTTGGCCTGCCTGCAAAAAAAGATGGAGGTGAGATCAAGGGTTGAGGGTTGGGGTGAATAAAAGTGAGAAAAACAACAACAAAAAAGTAAAAAATAAATAAGCAAAAAAAAGAAAGAAAAAATGGGAAAATTGTAGGTGCGTGCGAAAGTTTTCATTTTTATACCAAAAAATAAAATCCTTTACTAACAATATGTTACATCATTGTAAAATTGTTAGAAAGCTGGATTAGCAAACCGGTTATTGAGTTTGATTCTCACTGTGTGTCTCATACTTATTGAATTTGGGTTATTTCCTATAACTCCAATCTAAAAAAGAGGAACCACTCTGGATGAATTTTATAAATTATTTATTTATTCATTGATCTACAAGGAAAAACGAAGACGTGGTTAGGATTAGAGTTAGGGTTAGGGTTAGGGTTAAGGTTTATGATTAGAGTTAGGGTTAGGGTTAGAGCTAGTTTAATGGGAACATAATGTGTAGATTAATTAACAGATAAAATTAATTCAGAGTGGTTCCCCTTTTTTAGGTTGGAGTTGTAGGAAATAACCTTCAGTTTGATTCTCACTGTGTGTCTCGTACTTCTGGCTTTCTATCGCAACTAAGTTAAGCTTAGAAAATAACTATATACTACGTTTAATTTTGGTGGAGGCGTGTCATTTAATGGTTATTGTCGAAGGAAATGGACACGGTGAAAAGACTTAAAATCTTGGACAAGGCTGGAATAGCAAACCATTGTTATTGAGTTTGATTCTCAATGGGTGTCCCATACTTCTGGTCTTCCGCCACAACTAAGCTAACCTTAGAAAATAGCTATATACTACGTTAAATTTTGATGTAGACTGAATCAAATCATTTTGATATCATGTTACTTAAATGGTCACCCATGCCGTTGCTTAACTAGTCCCCCACTTAAGTATTGAATAAGCTCGTCGCTGTTGAACTTCAGTGATCTATCTTCGTGAAAGAAAAATTAAAGGGTGGCCCACGATTACTTCAGACATATTCGTGGCTGACAACGCCAATGCAGGATAGACAGGCACAGTCGTAGCAGCAGCTAAAGGTCTGGTCAGGAGTTTAATGCATTGTATTGTGGTTCTTCCTTCTGTGCCTTTCCACCTGAATTGACTTTAAGCGATGAATACGTGTAATGGAATATCAAATGTGTCAAATATCGGCATGAAATAACCTAAAGGAGTTGATATGCCATTAAACAAAGAAACCAAATAAAATAGTTTTCTCCGAAATCGGAGGTATTGTGAACCATTTGCACATAGCAAACAAATTGAAATAAACAAAAGGGATAAAAAAGAGAAGATAGTGAATTTTGACCGCTATATAGTGAAAAGAAGGCGTTATTGTAATGGTTACCCGAGTCCAGCAGTCGGTAGAGCTTTCGGCTAGGAATCACAAGGTTTCTGGTTCAATACCTGTCCTCGCCAACTCAGCGTATGACTAGCCCAGGGATCTGTGCAGTAAAGTGAGGAGCTGATGGTAGGTGTGGCACTCCACTTCAAACGCTAAAATAATCCCCTTGGTCTGGAACTAGAGAAAATGGATTAAAATTCCTCGCTGTCTGGCTGATACCGACATTAGGCCACTCTGACGACTTTACTTACGGACTTCAATACTGGTGCCGAAGTCACTCCTGTTGATTTTCAGGATGTTGCTGAGGAACCACTTGAGGAGTCGTATGTGGTGATAGTAAGTGACCCACGACCCTGAGACATAGAGGAGGATGGCGTAGACTATGAAACTATAAACACAGGCCATTGTCTCCTTCTTCGGGTGTCTGTTGTACCTCTCGCGTTTATAGAACACACAACAAATTCGTGGTAAGTTAGAACACTGCTAATGACTGGTAAAATAGCACACAGCCTGTTTAGCATAAAATGAGTTACACTGAACATCGCTCGGCCAATTCGACACTCATAAAAAATCCCCCCTTGTCCACTGAATAAAGGGAAAGAAGAATTCTGCCAGTTTTGTAATTTTGATTTTGTAATCACTAGCAAATATATGCACCCTCCGGGTGCAAGTATTTAAGTTTTAATGTAATAAAATTTTGTATTAAATTAGAAAGCCTAATGAAACTAAATAAGAATACAGATAAAAAGATTTGAAACAGACGGAGTATAATAAAAGATTTGAAACAGAGGGAGTATAATAAAAAATGGAACAACTGAAACTTACTCTTCCATCGCTCTCGTCTTTCATTGTTATTTTTTCTAATTTAAGTATTTAGTTATAAGAGGAAGTAAAGAATAAAATGACAATTATTTTATCTTGTTAATGGATTTCATTTAAGATTCATTGAAGAGATTTTTGCTTATATTCATTAAAATAAAACCAAACAGTTAGAAATCAATAATACTAAGCACATATTTATTAAATTCGATTTTTTAATATTAATATGCAAATTAGCCTTCCGGTTCACACTATAAACCGCTATTTTGTTGTATATATAAATATAATTGCATGTTCTCAGTACGTAGACATAGTTAACAGTATTAATAATGTAAGACAATTTTATTAATAATTGAGATTTAGATAAAAATAAAATCATGGAGAAAGTGATGTAAATAACTAAGGGAATTGTGACTTGAGTAGGAATATAGTTTCGGTTACAGACAGAAAAACATACAATCTCCATTATAATAAGATATTCTTTGTTTTATTCACCACATTATTTCTCTTGTCTGTCAATTCCGCATCGCGAAAATCAAATACAACTAATCCGTAGTAAGTTTAAAACACAGCTAATTTCTGGTAATGTAACACACACCCTGTTCGGCATAAAATGGGTTGCGCTGAGCATCGCTCGGCCTATTCGTTTCTCACAAACATATTTCCTTGTCCACTGAATAAAGGGGTGATACTCAGTGTAAATAAAAATCATCAAACAAAAGTAAAACCAGTTAAAGCAGAAAGAGAAGTAAAGGGAAATAAACAATTGTCAGTTCAAGTATATATTGTAATCATATTCTTTGTTTTATTTACCACATTATTTCTCTTGTCTGTCAATTCCGCAACGCGAGAATCATGTATATATATCCGCATCTATTATTTATTTTCTGTGTTATTCGGACTATTGTCCTCATCTTCATTGTTATCTGTACAACGTTTCGGCCGATATGCCCCCCTGCCATCTTCAGGTATTTCTTGTCGAACTCGGGAACTTTCTCAGACTCGGGAACCTTCTTGTCGTAATCGGGAGCCATCATGAAACATTGAACCTAACCCTTTATTCTGTACTCGGGGTATCCTGTTCTCATTCCGCTAACCATAGCTGGAGTAGAGGCGTTAAGCTATGTTAATTATTATTCTATGTTACTGCTGCCCTTGATAAGGATTGAACCTGCAATCTAGAGTTAACTGTCACGGAGGGCATATCGACCGAAACGTTGTACAAATAACAATGAAGATGAGGACAATAGTCCGAATAATGCAGATAATGCTAATCATCAAGCCTCATCTCAAACATTCACAGAAATATTTATTTTCTATAGCTTCATCTTTAATCTCTGTTTGATTATCAACGATAAAAGAGACTAGAGAAAAAGCTCTTTTCGGATAGTGATCGCTAAGAACAGCCATTAGAAGGCGTATGTCCCCCACGCATCTCGCTTCCTTTTAGGGCCAGTTTAACTCAGTCGGTAGAGTGTCGGTCTAGGAATCACAAGCTTCGAGTTCGAGACCGCCCCTCACCAAATCAGCGTATGAGTAGCACATGGATCTGTGCGGTAAAGTGAGGAGCTGATGGTGGGTGTTGCGCTCCACCTCAGATGCAAACATAATCTCCTTGGTCTAGCGCTTGTGAAAAGGGGATAGACTCATTCGCTGTATGGCCGATACCGACTTTAGGCCACACCGACTACATATATATATGTGTTTGTGTGTGTGTGTGTGTTTGTGTGAAAGTCTGTGTGTGTGTGTGTGTGCGCGCGCGTGTGTTTGTGTGTGTGTGTGTGTGTGTGTATATGTGTTCACACGATTGAATATTTTGTGCGGCGTCGAAATAGGCCTTTAAATCCTTTGGTCTAACTTGTTTACAAATGACTCTATGATACGTTTATTTCAAAGAAAGTTTATTTCCTTCCAATTCCCAGTTAAGGGATGTAGACGTAAAGTTAGGTGTCTGATGGGGTTTCCTTTTTTTTTCTTTCTTTCTTTCTTTCTTTCTTTCTTTCTTTCTTGTTTATTCTTTCTTTCTTTCTTCCCTACTTTCTTTCTTCAATTCTTTCTGTCCATTTTTATGTTCTTTCTTTCTTTCTTTCTTTCTTCCCTTCTTTCTTTCTTGCAATTCTTTCTTTCCATTTTTATGTTTATTTTGCTTTCTTTCTTTCTTTCTATCTTTCTTTCTTTCTTGTTTATTCTTTTTTTTTCTTCCCTACTTTCTTTCTTGCAATTTTTTTCTTTCCATTTTTATGTTTATTCTTTATTTCTTTCTCTTTTTCTTGATTATTATTTTTTTCTTTCTTTCTTACATTCTTTCCTTCTTTCTTTTTTCATAATATTTCTTTCTTCTTTCTACTCTCTTGTCTATTCTTTCTTTCTTTCTTTCTTTTTTTTTTTGTCTTCATAGTAACGAAGAAAGCAACCCCTGAAATTAGTTCAATATTTCTTTATCCCTTTCTTTCTTTCTTTCTTTCTTTCTTTCTTTCCTTTCTTCTTCTCTTCAGTGCATCCCTTCTTTTTTTCGTGCATTCTTTCCTTCTTTTCCACTTCTCTGCAGTCTATTCTTTCTTTCTGTATCTCTCTTTTTCTTTTCCGTCTAGGTCTTCTTTCTTTCTTTCTTTCTTTCTTTCTTCTCCCCAGCCTATTATTTCTTTCATTCATTCATTCTTTCTTTCTTTCTTTCTTTCTTTCTCCCAGCTTATTCTTTCTTTCTTCTTTCTTTCTTTCTTTCTTTTTTTTTCTCTGCAGTGCATCACTTCCTTCATTCGTGAATTCCTTCTTTCTTTTCTACTTCTCAGTAGTCTATCCTTTCTTCCTGTTTATCTTTCTATTTCTTTCCAGTCTAATCTTTCTTTCTTTCTTTCTTTCTTCTCTAGTTTATTCTTCCTTTCTTTCTTTTTTAGCGTATTCTTTCTTTCTTTCTTTCTTCTTTTCCTCGTCTCTCCAGTCTATTCTTCCTTTTTTATTATTTCCTTCATTCCGTCAATTCTCTCCATAGACTGTAACTAAAGAAACAAGTTATTCTTTCCTCACTTCCTTCCTTCAATTTTTCTTTTTTCTTTCCTTTCCTGAAAGAGCAGCAATTGCCCATGCATTGCATCTCCCCTCTTCACGCCACCAATGTTCTGTAAGGGAAAGGTAACACATCACTGGAAATGACACATCACCTACAAGTTTACACACTGACACAAAACATAGGTGGCAGCACCTTGCAAGAAATGACACACCACCTCCAAGGTTACGCAACATCATGCGTGTAAAAAAAACGCGTCTCCAAAGTAAGATAAATAATCCTGCGAAATGTTTCTTCTTCTTCTTCTTCTTCTTCTTCTTCTTCTTCTTCTCTAAACTCGTCTTCTTCTTTTCTTCTTATTCAACGCTCGTCTTCTTCTCTTTTTTCAATCGTCTTCTTCTTCTTCTTCTCTTCTTCTTCTTCTTCTTCTTTCTTCTTCTTCTTCTTCTTCTTCAACGCTCTTCTTCTTCAATCTTCTTTCTCTTCTTCTTCTCTTTCTTCTTCTTCTTCTTCTTCTTTTCTTCTTCTTCTTCTTCTTCTTCAACGCTCGTCGGCGTCTTCTTCTTCTTCTTCTTCTTCTTCTTCTTCTTCTTCTTCTTCTCTTCTTCAACGCTCTTCTTCTTCTTCTTCTTCTTCTTTCTTCTTCTTCTTTCTTTCTTCTCTTCTTCTTCTTTTCTTTCTTCTTCTTCTTCTTCTTCTTCCTTCTTCTTCTTCTTCAACGCTCTCTTCTTCTTCTTCTTCCTTCTTCTTCTTTTCTTCTTCTTCAACGCTCTTCTTCTAAACTCGTCTTCTTCTTTTCTTTCTTATTCAACGCTCGTCTTCTTCTTCTTTTTCAATCGTCTTTTTTTTCTTTCTTCTTCTTCTTCTTCTTCTTCTTCTTCTTTCTTCTTCTTCTTCTTCTTCTTCTTCTTCTCTTCTTCAACGCTCTTCTTCTTCTTTCTCTCTTCTTCTTCTTCTTCTTCTTCTTCTTCTTTCTTCTTTTCTTCAACGCTCGTCGCGTCTTCTTCTTCTCTTCTTCTTCTTCTTCTTCAACGCTCGGTTCGTCTTCTTCTCTTCTTCTTATTCTTATTTCTTATTCTTATTATTATTATTCAAGGAAGTCTGTTAAGCCCGTGTTAAAGGAATTCCTTTATAATTAGTTAATTCTGTCATTTTCTGTTAATTTGCAAATGAAAATAATTCTCCTATTAATGTTCACAAAAATAAGATTTAAAAAAATAATAATATAGAAACTAAAGAGAAATTAATTTTATGCTGTAAACTTCCAGGAATTCGGGTCTTAATGAATGTTTCTTTAAAACTCTAAAGGCTGGTTGGTTGGTTGGTTGGTTGGTTGGTTGGTTTTTATAGCATGTTAGTTTATTCAATTATGTTGGATCTGGATGTAATTGCAAAGAATAGAAATGCCACACTTACCAGATCTCCTTAATTGGAGTCACATAATTATAGGCTGTTTAGTGTCGTACTCAGAACGTATCTTTTTAGGTTTAAAATATTCCTAATAATGTATACACAATTAAATGGTTTAAAGTATTTATTGCTATTAAATAATAATAAGCATCTGTCTGCATTGTTATCTGATTCCAAGTATTCCTATCTAACACCAATAATAGGGCCGGTTTAGCTCAGTCTGTAGAGCGTTTGGTTAGGAATCACAAGGTTCCTAGTTCGATATCTGTCCGCACCAACTCAGCGTACCAGTAGCACAGGGATCTGTGCGGTAAAGTGAGGAGCTGATGGCAGGTGTGGTGCTCTGTCTCAAACGCTAAAGTAATCTCCTTGGACTAGCGCTAGTGAATAGGGGATAGACTTCCTCGCTGTCTGGCTGATACCGACATTAGGTTCCTCCGACGACTTTTTTATATGCTTTCAAGAAAGTAATAATGATAATGAATAAGTCTTTTTTGCAAGCTAACTGTAAGTCATTTTTTTTGCAATGTTTGGGTAAATGCTAGTCTGCCGCGCGTATATCATGTTCACATACCTAGGTAGCAATATCTCATCTACAGAAAACGATGTAAATATACGCATAGGAAAGTCATGGACTGCTATAGACAAATTTCCGATCTGTTTGGAAGTCGCGTTAGCTCAGTCGGTAGAGCGTTCGCCTAGAAACCGCAAGGTACCTGGTTCGATACCGGCTCTCGCAAACTCACCGTATGAGTAGCACAGGGATCTGTGCGGTAAAGTGAGGAACTGATGGCAGGTGTGGCACTTTGCCCCAGACGCTAAAATAATATCCTTGGTCCGGCGCTAGTGAAAAGGGGAGAGTCTCCCTTGCTGATTGGCTGATACCGACTTTAGGCCGCCCAAGACGACTTTACTTTATTTTTTATTATCTCTCTGATAAGATAAAGCTAGAATTAATCCAAGCTATAAACGTAGCAGTGTTACTGTATGACTGCACTACTTGGACTTTAACTTTAAATGCTAGGACTAAAAGCTAGATGGGAACTACGCAAGGAAGATGTGTGCTGTCTTGAAAAAAGTTCTGGAAGCAGCACCCCAAAAAACCTCCCAACGGCACGACCACTTATATCACACGAACACATAATACCATTGGGAAAGGTATGAATCCTATTCCCCCTCCAGCTATGGATAAATAGTAGGGCAGACTAAGCTCTTTAACCTTTGTTAGGCAAGCGATCTAGGAGAAGGAAAACTCTGAATTCACACCTGTTGAACTCCGCTTAAGAAATTGACCTGATGTCACATCCTGCTCGTGCTCAGAGGTTGATATATATATATATATATATATATATATATATATATATATATATATATGTGTGTGTGTGTGTGTGTGTGTGTGTGTGTTGAATTAAACAAAAGACACATCTCCTGTTTAACAATTTTATTTTTGATCTTTTCGAGTTTTCTGGCCAACTTTTTAATATTTGGGTGGAATTCGTGGATTAGTCCATCAAAGTTCAGGTCCCGGGTACTTTCGGCACTTGGAAGTGCCCTCATCAAGGGTGATGTGTTCCAGTATTAAAAAAATGATATTAATGTGAAGGCTGGAATGAGAAGAATTGATGGGAAAGGAGCTATAGGCATTTTAAAATGTGTGTACTGGAAGCTCTATACATAAAACAATACAAACCATCCTTAAACAAAATTAATTTCCAATGCAGTGCACACATTTTAAAATGCCTATAACACCTTTCTCATCAATTCTTCCCCTTCCATCCTTCACATTAATATAATTAAAAAAAAAAACTGGAACACATCACCCCTGATGATGGCACTTCGAAGTGCCGAAAGTATCGGGACCTGAACTTTGGTGGACTAATCCACGAATTTCACCCATTTCGGTCCGTTTTTTTAAGTTGTTGGCGAAATGGCCAATTGTCGGTATTAGCCGGTCAGCACGGGAAATTTCAGAGATGTAGCGCCACACCTACTGCCAGTCCCCGCACAGATTATCCAATATATGCTACTCATTCACTGAATTGTTGGGGACCGGTATCGAACCCAAAACCTTGCAATTCCTAGGTAAGTGCTCTGCCGACTGTGCTAAACCGACCCCTGCCCAGAGTACTTAATGAATTTTCCAATTGGTTATGCTGGAGTGAAAATTAATTAATTAGGGAAATTATGTTTTATTTCTATTCACACAAGATATTTTGTTAATTGTGCAATTAAAGACTTAATGATTAAATAACAAGTCCTTATGTACATTTTTTATTCTGTTGTGAAGGAATTAAATTAATCCAAGAGAAACCTAAATATGTTATATACTGATGGGGAATGTCGTCTTTTTAGACGGTTAGTGTAGAAACAGATTTTGAATCCAGGGTTGTTGAATTCAAATCTGAGCCGTTAGGTGATTGATGTTCCATAACCTTGATCTAACCCAAATCCTTCCGGTTACAAAGACTGTGGAAAAGACGGATCAGTTAGTATAGAAGCAGTTAGGCCGTTAGATGTCCTAATGTAAGCATAAGTACGGCTTCGCTCACCGCGCGGTTGAAAAGGTCTGGTTTCTGAAGTTAATAGAAATGTGATCACAAAGAAATATATGTCGTGGGTTGTCTCTAAGAACTAATGACAACCTTGACATAATTAGACCAGTCAACAACAGACCAGAATAGAAGTCAGAAGAAATTAGAAAAAATGTCCCAGCTACACAAGAAAGCTAATAGAAGTACCAGTCAGCTACTTAGAAATTACATAAACATTTAAATAAGAGAGCATAACCACGGTCGTCTCTCATAAATAGAATAGAAAAAAGAATCGGATCTCTCCATGATATATATAATATATATATATATATGAAGATGAGATTTTCTCGAAAATGCTTCTAAAAATCTATGAAAAAATCACTTATTTCACCAGGCCTGCGTTCCTCCAACTTAATAACAACAGAGGATTACGCCGGCTCGGTGCTTTAAAAAAAAACACGGATGCTTCTGCTCTGATGATGAGATTTTCTCGAAAATATTAGGGTTAAATAAATCATTTAACACGTATTAACATTGCATTGTAAATTGCCTTCAAATTATATTTTACACATACATCAATGCTTTCTAAAAATCAAATAAAAAACACTTATTTCACCACGATCTGAACGAGGCTTATTTTATAGTTAAAAAAAAAGAACTAAAAGAATTCGAATAAATCAGCACGAGCGCAATAACAACAGAACCGACATGCCATCACGAAAATCCCAAACAAATTTCAAATATCTGCGCGTTCCTCCAACTTAATAACAACAGAGGATTACGCCGGCTCGGTGCTTAAAAAAACACAGATGCTTCTGCTCTGATGATTGAGATTTTCTCGAAAATATTTAGGTAATAAACATCATTTAAACGTATTACATTGCAGTGTAAAATTGCCTTCAAATTTATATTTACTACACCTACATTTACAATGCTTCTAAAAATAAAAAAAAAAACACTTATTTCACCACGACCTGAGCGAGGCTTATTTTATAGTTTAAAAAAAAAAAAAAGAACTAAAAGAATTTCGAACAATTCAGCACGAGAGCATTTATACAACAGACGACATTGCCATCACGGAAAAATCCCAAACATTTCAAATTCTGCGTTCCTCCACTTAATAACAACAGAAGATTACGTCGGCTCGTGCTTTAAAAAACACGGATGCTTCTGCCTCAGTGATTGATGAGATTTTCTCGAAAATATTTAGGTAATAAACTCCATTTTAACACTTATTACATTGCATTGTAAATTTGCCTTCAAATTTATATTTTATATATATATATATTATATATATATATATATATATAATATATATATATATATATAATTATATATTACTATATACCCAGCAGAAGAAATGGGATATTATAACAAACAATCTTAAATTGGATTAAAATCAGGTTACTGATCCCTTTCTATGACAATAAAACATTGCACTGGAGATAAATCTGCGTGCAGCCTAACAGCTACATTTCTTTATCGGGACCTGCGCCAAAAGCTAACCACACCTGTGAGGTCAGTTAAATATGTTGAGATTACACATGAGATTTTTCATGTCAAAACTCACTCTCACCTGTTTAATTATTTAATCAAAACTAAAATATTTATAATTCATTCTATATTTGATATTTACACTGGACAAAATTGAATACATAAATAAATATATGATTATCATCTTTATCTTTTCACATTTGTCCCACATCAACCCACCGCTGACGTTACACACTGACTTACACACACATTAACATTTTTCACTTCGCTTCATCACTCGAGATGTGGCCAGTGATGATAGCGCGCCAGTAGATAAAACGAGTGGAAATGTACGTTCGCAACTCTAAGGAAAAAAATAGTCAAGAAATTATGACAAGACTTGTGGACCAAACAAAAATGATTTCAAAGAAAGACTGGTTTTCTGACGTCAAAATACTAGAAATATGTGGACAGGTAAGAAAATAGAAATATGCTGAAGAAGAACTCCCAGAATGAGTTAAAACACAAAATTGTGAAAACCAAAACATCCCAGAAGCAAGTTGCGCAATATCAATGTTCACACAAGAATTTAGAGTTAAAAAAAATCCAAACCATAAAGACTGGAAAAATATCAAGTTAGAAACCGAAAAGATAATTCAAATATTACATTTTCATCTCAATTAATAATGGAGATTTGCTTCCGGTTTTTGTCTGTACAAAAACTACGTCACTGCTTACGTCAACATTACCCAAAAATCCTCATAACATAGAATAAATTACACTCAAAATTTGAACATGCAACATTAACAGTCCTGATTGTTTTTTAAAACATGTTTTAATAAATTACTGGACTGGTATTATAATCATATATATAGTTTGTTTTATTTTAATACATTATTAAAGTTTACTTTTCAAATTGTTTTATTTTTTAATCCTTTAATGAATTTGATGATTTTACTTACTTAGGGTACAAACTCGCCGACATTGAATTTTTTAACTCCCACCCCTCAGGCAATATGTTTCAAAAAATCTATTTTCCATCGCCTGGAGGCTGTTTTTTATTTTGCTAGTTTTATTAAATGTACGTTGGAAAATATCTAAGCAACAATTTAGTCACTATTTTTTTACAACAAACCAAAAGCCTACTGATAAAGCAAGAATGATATGTAAAGAAAGGTTGGTTTTCTGATTTAGAAATACGTGAACAAGGGTTTTTGTAAAAAATCCTTAAGATGAGCCTCCAAAACGAGTTGAAACACAAAATAGTGAAAACCAAAACATCACATAACCGAGCAGCACGACATCAATGTAAACACAGGATGGAAGTAACAACTTAGAGTTAATAAAAACAAATCATGACCGAAAAGAATGTTAAATGGCCATCTCTAAGGAATAAAAACTGGAAAAATGTCAATGGGAGAAACCGAAAAGGTAAATAAAATATTACGTAATATCCCAACAGACAACATCACTGAAGTAAACGACCAAATTTATGCAGGAGCAAATCTAGTCAATGATAAAATTGGTATCCCCAAAAGGAACCCAAACAGAAACACAAAAGCTGGATGGGAAATGCGACAAGAGGGACAAATAAAAAATTAAAAAAACAGCGACAACAAACAAAAGCACAAAGGAAAGAAAAGACAAAAGGACATAATGAAATGAAAAGACCGGAAAAAGACAACAGCAAACAATACATATAGAAGAAACAAACCAAAAGATATTGGCGAAAAAAGGGGCGAAGAACCGGGCAATACAAGCAAAACAGGAACTTCCAAAAGAACCGAAGAAAAATTCTACCAGCAATTCAATTGTTGACCACTTTGCCACGAAAATCCCTCCTGAATAAAATGGTTGAATTCCGAGCCAGAACGCACAAATATCGTACCTTAACAAAATTGAAACGACACGTTCGAAAAGAATCAGTTGCGTCACAACTTGCATGCTGCAAATGAACGTTTGTGATACACATATACATATTTAGCATTACCTCTGATTGAGTACGTTGTGATATATTATATTTACCAACCCCTCCACACGAGCAGGATGTGACACAAGGTCAATTTCTTAAGCGGAGTTCAACAGGTTTGAATTGAGTTTTTCCTTCTCCTAGACCGGTTGCCTAAGCAAGGTTAAAGAGCCCAGTCTGCCCTTCTATTTACCCATAGCTGGAGGGAGAGTAGGATTCATACCTTTCCCAAGGATATTAGCGCTAAATGAAATGCAATTACCACGTCTAGGATTTGAACTCGGGGCGACGAGTCCATTTCCCATGACTTTAATCATTACACCACGCGCTTTCTACCGTTGTGATATAAGATCAATTTCTTAAACGGAGTTTAACAGGTTTTAATGTAGACTTTTCTTCTTTTTTGGTATTCACCAGTTTCTCGGTTATGTTATTTTCAATCAAGTGCTTGATGGAAAAATCGCATAGACAAGTGCCGTTAACTTTATGTCTTTGCTCGGAGAAGGCCTCCTCTGATCAACAGGCTGGGGGCATCAAGCCATAGCACTTATACGATTGTACCGACCGTATTGCTCTTATGGCAAAACCACAACCCTTATATCACATATGTGTCTTCGCAAACTTGTACGATATCAAACTATATGAACACACACACACACACACACACACACACACACATATAAAATCTAAGAAGTTCGTTTGGTGTTGGGGTTATGGATCGGCCTGTCAGCTTGACGGTCCGGTTTCAAATCACGCACAGGGGCGGTCTTCTGATCTATAGCTCTGCTGATGAGGCCTAATAGGCCGAAATTGTACATACAGAGATTGATTTTTCGATTTGTTTAGCCATACATTTAATAGGCATTCCCGCCTATTCATTATTAATTGATTAATTTCAAAATTAGGTACGACTCAATTAAGCACTTATTCTCCATATATATATATTATATATGTATATATGTTGTATTTTAGGTGGGCTCCGTATGCTTCTCTCGGTATATATATTTTTAAAAATGTTTTTTTTTAGATTGGGCGTTATTATGAAGCATTAAAAATGTATAATGATATGAACTCGATATTATGGAGTATTGGATTCACTTATTTTTTATTATTTTTTGTCATAAATTTCAGGTTCGTTTAGATATCCTTTGTCAAATGTTTATTACTGTTTAACGGCTTCTTTGTCTCTGTTGTTAGTGGCAGCGTCCGTCTGTGAAATATTTATAATAACGGGGAATTCCGATGTCTGCGTTTAAATCCCTTCACGTGCGTTTGTAATTTTAGAATCCATTTAGTTTCTGTGATTGTTTTCTAGATTGCGTTGTTGGAATGCGTGTTCTAATAAGATGCATTTGAGGTGTGTAAGGTTGTGTGATAAGGTGTTAAAATGAAGTGGTATTGTACTATGCGGGGATTTTTAGATTTAGATTCTCTCTCTCTCTCTCTCTCTATATATATATTATATATTAATATAGAGAGAGAGAGAGAGAGAGAGACAGAGAGAGAGTATCCGAATACTTCTTCAACGTTTTCGTTGGAGAAGTATTATGTCAGTATTTTATCCAATAGTGCTCAATACTTTTTAAAAAGTAGAGATTTAATAATGATAATTGTGAAAAAGTATCGGTCTATCATGGTTTCAATCAGTTAAACCTCAGTTCAGTAAGATGAAAAGTTTGAAGAGATAACTGAACCATAATTATTTACAATTATCATTATATTAGTATATATATATATATATATATATATATATATATATATATTAGCTGCTTGTGTTACTTAATTGTACGACCGTTACCATTCTTACAACATACTCGTCGAAAATCGTCCAAGATGAAATTCAAAAATGTAAATCCTGATTATCTGGTATGGCTTATCCTTCCAATTTCATATTTCTTATGAGTGTCGTTAACACAGTTATATAATGGACTATTTTGGCTTTTATCATAAAGAGAGAAAAGGAAGACAAAGGGCATGCTACACAGAAGAATATTATAAGAAAGAAAGAAAGAAAGAAAAAAGAGATTAGGATAAAGATAGAGAGAGGTGAACGCACGGAAGTGATATTTTACATATTGAACTATTTGGCAATAGCTAGTAAGTAAACATATTTAACCTTGTAATTATTAAATTATCATACTGTGGTATATCAGCAGGCCCAGCTAATATATATATATATGAAGGCAGACATACGTTAATTGGGAGGTCTACACTCATTAGCCAACTTTTGCAATTTAGAATTACAAATCCATACAATGGATATCTAAAGAGAATATCAGGAAGAAAAATTGGAAACTAGAAAAAAAACATTATTCGCAGACACATCAGCAATGTCCGTTTATTTCTGATGCACATATAAAAAGATGAAAAAATAATAAGTTAAATTTGATCAGCGAAAAAGCGGAACTGCACACGACTTGGATAATTGACATAAAAAACAAACTTCTACGTTTTAGTTCCCAATGGGAATATTTTTTTGCCCTTCATCACTTTCATCCTTCACGCTTTTCATATCAGCCGTACGTGCTTTGGTGGTCGATGGAATATTTGGAATTAGAATATCTAACACTTTCATAAAAATATGAACACCTGTTGGCGATCTCGGTCATCAAATTACGCAGAAGCGTAACATTATTATATATATATATATATATATATATATGATATTATAAAATATAAAACACACACAACACACCCAAAAACACACATACACACACACACACACACACACCACACGCACACACACATATATAATATATATATTAGCGCTAATACCTTTGTGGGAAAGGTGTGAATCCTACTCTCCTCCAGCTATGGATAAATAGTAGGACAGACTGGGCTCTTTAACCTTGGTTAGGCAACCGGTCTAGAAGAAGGAAACTGAATTCAAACCTGTTAAACTCCTCTTAAGAAATTGACCTGGTGTCACACCTGCTCGTGCGGCATGGGTTTGGTGAATATATATATATATTAAGAGAGAGAGAGGACAGACAGACAGACAGACAGAGCAAAAAATTAGGGAATAGTTAAATCATAAAATGAATATTTTTAATTCACATTACTTTTGGCCTCACTATATTATTACTTATATATTATAACTATCATTATACTATAGATATATACATAAAGATAATAAGTATCCAATAGACAGGTAAGTTGGATGATTCTATTTGGGATCATCTATATGCTCCATATATCCACAATGCATGCCCACGTAGATACACACCTTTAGATTTATACAATGATTAATTAATTTCCCTAAAAAAGCTTAATGCGCATAATTAATAAATCAATCATATACAGAACAATTTTTAATGAAATTATATATATATATCTATATATCTATATCTATATCTATATCTATTATATATATATATATATATATATATATATATATATATATATATGCATGTCGATATTTGAATAAGTGATGTATTATGAATGCATTTAAAAATTATAAACACACTCTCTGGCGCATACGACCCGTTTGCGAAAAACTATATATATATTATATATATATATATATATATATATATATATATATAGTGGAGGTGAGTTGTTTGTTACCATAAGTAAGAAATGGACGAGTTCAATCAAATCCATAACAAGGATGTTTCGTATAGCGCTAATACCTTTGGTGAATATATGAACCTAACTATCCTCCCTTTAGCTATGGGTAAACAGTAAGGCAGTCTGGGCTATTTAACGTTGGTTAGGCAACAGGTGTAGAAGAAGGAAAACTCCGAATTCAATCTTGTGAAACATCGCTTAATAAATTGTGGTAATTTCAAATCCTACGAGTGTTGAGGTGTTGGTAAATATGTGTGTATATAAGTAATACCTAATATAGATGATACGTAGTAATATGTAATGTACATATTACGTAAAAATAACCAAATTCATGTACACACAATTGTAGTTATACATATGAGTTCTTTGATACATAGATATAAAAAATAAGAAAATAGATATATATGCTCAAATATTTATTTACTATATGCAACATTTTGAAATGGAAACGCGTGGTGTAATGGTTAAAGTCATGGGAAATGGACTCGTCGCCCCAGAGTTCAAATCCTGGATATGATAATTGCATTTCACTTAGCGCTAATACCTTGAGAAAGGTATGAATCCTACTCTCCCTCCAGCTATGGATAAATAGTAGGGCAGACTGGGCTCTGTAACCCTTGTTAGGCAACCGGCCTAGGAGAAGTAAAACTCTGAATTCAAACCTCTTAAACACCGCCTTAGAAATTGACCTTGTGTTACATCCTGCTCGTGCGGAGGGTTGGTAAATATATATATGCAACATTTTCCTGCGTTTTTGTAATCAAAATGACTTAATATCTTTCATATTCTGTTTTCTTTCATTATTTTTCATTTCCTCATTCGGTCTATTTCTTTCTTGTTCTCTTTCTTTCTTTATTCTTTATCATATCTTTCTTTCTTTTTGGCTTTTCTTCTTTTCTTTCTTCATTATTTACAACTTCTTTCTTTCTTTTCTTCTTTTCCTTTTTTTACTATTTCCTACTTCATTTTTTTCTTTCTTCCTTTCTTTCTTTTTTTCTCTTCAGTATTTCTTTCTCTCTTTTCTTCTTTCCTTTTTCATATTTACTGCATCTTTCTTTCTTTCTTTATTTTCTTTTCTTCGTTCTTTCTTTCCTTCATTCTTTCTTTTCTTCTTTCTTTTCTTCCTTTCTTCTTTCTTTCTTTCTTTTCTTCTTTCCTTTTTTCATTATTTCCTACTTTTTCTTTCTTTTTCTTTTTCATTTCTTTTCTTTCCTCTTTTCTTTCTTCCTCATTTATTACTTCTTTCTTTATTTCTTTTTTTTCTTTCTTTCTTTTGTTATTCGTTCTTTTTTTCTTCTTTCCTTTCTTCATTATTTCTTACTTCTTTCTTTCTTTCATTCTTTCATTCTTTCTTTTCTTTTTCCTTTCTTATTTATTTTCTTTTTATATACTACATTTTTGTTTATTTCATTTCTTCTTTCCTTCTGTCTTCTCTTTTCTTTTTTCATTTTTTCCTATTTCGTTCTTTCTTTCTTTTGTATTATGCAGGCAGAGATTGACAGGATATTGATGTGTGCGTGTGTGTGTGTGTGAGAGAGAGAGAAAGATAGAGAGAGAGAGAGAGAGGGGGGAGAGATAGATAGATAGATATAGATAGAGAGAGAGAGAGGAGAGAGAGAGAGAGAGAGAGAGAGAGAGAGAGGGGGGTAGTATTCTTCACAGTGCCAACGCATATACATAGATAAGATTACTGGGTGCCAAGGACAAAAAACGAATTAGTGTATTGAGATTCGGTATCAAGAGTATCATACGTTACGTGAGATCACCTGCCAGACAGATTGATATGAGATCACGTTAATACGCCATTTTGTAGGGCGGAGAGTGTATTGGACGAAACTTTTGATAAAAATAATTAATTCAAACCTCTATTTACTTTTACGGTGTCATTGATAATCCCGAGTAAATATGTGTTATTATCGAAATCCCTAGTAATTTTACAATATGATTGAAATCCATAGAATATTTTATTTCTCTTAATTGACGACGTTGTCTGCACTTTCACTTCGTGCTAATGCCCTTGACAAGGTAAATAGTATCGGTAAATAGTAGTTCAGATTGGGTCCTTTAGCATTGTTAAAGCATTCAATCTTGAAGAAGGAAAACTTTGAATTCAAAACCAGCCTTAAAAAAGATTACATTATGTCACATCCTACTTGTGGCAGAGTGTTGGAATATTTTCGTATATAGGTGTGCTCCAATTCCCCTTCTGAATTTATAGACTAGCCTAGGTCACGTGGTTTATTCCTTCGCCAATCCCCAGCCATACTACGTTGCTGATACACTACTTAAACACTGATACTGGCCATAATTCTAATTGAACTTATTGAGGAGAGACTTTCAATACTCAAGACTATTGTCCCCATCTTCATTGTTATCTGGACAACGTTTTGGCCGATATGCCCTCTGGCCTTCTTCATGTATTTCTTGTCGGACTTAGGAACCTTTCGGACTCGGGAACCTTCTTTTCGACTCGGGAACTTTCTTGTCGTAATCGGAACCTTCTTGTCGTAATCGGGAGCCATCACGGAACTTTGAACCTAACTCTTTATTCAGTCCACGGGGATATCCTGTTCTCATTCCGCTAACCATATATTTTTTCATTAGAGGATTACCAAGGATCTAATTCCACTGGACAAGTGCTCTTTCTTAAAACCTATAGGATGGCCCATAACATTGTAACACGGAGGGGTTGAATAAATACATGATTGTATTAGAACCCTAGTCACCAATGTAGAGGCTCAGTTCTTCTGTTGTTCACAGAATCCAGTTCGTATTCCAAATCTGTAGTATTCCTTTGGTGTTAATCCAATTGATAGATCTTGCTGGCAGAAAGTTCAACCAGTAATTGATTTGTGGACAGTTGCAAACGATCTTATATGCTTTCTGCTGTCGTCTCTCATTGGCCAATTTCTATCGGATGTGGTTACTGATGTGGGAAAGTTCTTAAATAGAAGTGACGATTTTGTGTACATTTTATACCATGATAATCCAACAGCTTGGAGCCTTTCTACTCTGGACCCTCGGACACTCCCCAAGTTCCTGATCTCTCAGTTCACTCATACTGTTGCCAGAGTGCGCTCTGAAACACTTCATTAAAAGGGAATTTGAACAAAACTAATCTCAGACCTCCTGATAATTGCAGAAATATAAATTGCTATACTCAGTTTCATGTGTCACGGAGTGTAATGGTTATATAGAGGTCTCACCATCATCCTATACTTGTCGACTGGGACTGTAGAATACGACAACTGCCCCTCTGCAGAAAGGTGAAATCCCCTAAAAGGCCATCATGGTCGAGGGTGACATCCCGTGATGCTTGTCTCATGCATATATGTCATACCCTGGGGACCATGACATATATACCTATAAATGTATTTATAAGTTAAATTCTGCCTCCTGCTTGTAGGTGGCTGATAGCCTAGTGGTTAAGAATTCTGATATGAAAAATTGATTGGGTTTTAATCCCGGCCAGA
>CM042163.1:40691670-40706670 GCA_023376005.1 Doryteuthis pealeii
AGCTACTAACCAATCTTCCTGTGCTGTTATTATTGGGGGGAAAGTCGAATATTGATGATAGTAACGATACTGTGGTGATGATGATGATGATGATGAAGAAGAAGAAGAAGAAGAAGAAGAAGAAGAAGAAGAAGAAGAAGTGGAAGGAGTAGGAGGATGAGGCCGAACGAGATGATTCTCTGCTATATTAAACATTTTATTAGATTCGTTATTATAAGGATAATAATGTTAATAATTAGATTATTCATTGCTTCGATTTCTAAACGGGACAATCTGCTGGCATCCGTAGATACACATTCTATCTATCTATCTATCTATCTCAGTTAATATCTCTCTCTCTCTCTCTCTCTCTCTCTCTCTCTCTCTATATATATATATATATATATATATATATATATATATATATATATATATATATATGTAATAGTTATTGTCGTAGAAATGTATATATATATACATATATACACACATATGTATATATATATATATATATGTATATATATATATACATATGTGTGTATATATATATATATATATATGTGTGTGTGTGTGCATATGTGTGTATGTATATATATATGTATATGTGACTTAGAAAGAAAAATATAATTAAATATAATAGATTAAATTAATTTTATTTTCACATTAAATTTAAATTTCACATTATCCAAAAAAATTAAAAACCTTACATTCATTCTTAATTCTTTTACTTTATATATAAGAAAAATAAAATAATGATAATTTATTACAAAATTAATAAAAAATGTTTCTTAAAATCCATTGCTATATTAACCGTTTGGAGTTAATATTAATATTGTTTGAATAAGTGAATTCGTCTGGTGTCGAACTTGAAATATGTCTTTCTTTTTCAAAATCTGTTACAATAAGAGATACGTTAAGAAATACATGGATTGTTGACCGAGATATTTGTGGCGGAAGTGCTCATATTTGAAACTACAACATAATTTTTTTTGCAACATCAAGGCGTTCGTTTGGAATTCATATCACAGGACTATAAAATTTTTAAAATAAAAAAATAAAAAAATAAAAATCTGTTTTCAAATGCCTTTAAAGTAATAAAGAATTCATCATTCGCATCTGATGAGTCGGGAGAGTTAGACACTTTGTCTAAGCTCCCTGAAATAGACTATAATGCTAAATCTCTAAGTCATTTGTTATTTCTTTACTTTAGGACCGGTAGTGGTGCGCAAATGGGTTGACTGTTAGAAACAGAGCGACGAGAAAACTTACCAGCGCCCAAGTTTTCTTCTTCTGCTCGGAAGAGCGAAGTACGAGGCGCCGTCATCCCCAACCGGAATTCGAGGTCCTAAATGTACAAGGGAGCAACAGAGAGTTAAAAAGAGCAGTGGAAATTGTAATGTAAGATTATTAAGAAGAAGTTTGTCGCCTGGCTGGTGGGATTCATCAGCATGTCAAACCTGGTTGGGTTATTTTATGCCGACAAAGTTTGCTTTTACTAATTTTTGATGGGTATTCAAGATACTTTCAAATTCATTTTTTTTTTAAATTCGATTTTTTTATTTAACCTACAGATGGGACCCTAACAGGTACTACCACTACGGAGCAGTGTGGGCCTGAGAGTAATGGTGATGATAGGTACTCCACATTTTTCACAGCTCCAGAATTGGAACTTCATCATCAGAGAGTTTAACGTATTCTAAACATCGTTTGTTTTTTCATTATATCTTATTCATACTGTCGGATTAATTTCCATTTTATTTTCACATACTTGTCCATGAAAAAACTTTACATTTGAATGTTTACCCTTTTTTGATGATATCCATTAACACCACGGATTTACCTATAAATGTGGGCTACTTATTTTACAGTTGGATTGTATTACAATAATTTTGATATTCCATATACACTTTTTATACATATTTTACACTTTTCTATGACTTTACATCAGACTTTTTTGAGTCTTATTTCATTACTATAATGCTTCTGATTATTTTCAAAATTGAAAATGAGATTCATTTTATTTTTAAATAAAATTCATTTTGTTTTTAAATAAAATTGATATTATTTTTAATACAGACAGCACAATTTTTTTTTTTATTAATTCCAACGTTTGACTAGCAGCGTTCTGTTTTTACTAACGGTCTTTTTCCCGTCTTATATTTTTGTTGATGACCGACCCACGTGCGGTTGATACATTATAATGCAATAGGGTCCTCATATATATATATATATATATATATATATATATATATATATATATATATATATGTGTGTGTGTGTGTGTGTGTGTGTGTGTGTGTGTGTTTTGGAAAAGGTGACTTACGGGTGAAGATGGTCACAATGGTTAATTGATGCAAACAAGAAGGTAAGACAGCGATATAACAAATAAAAAGTGCTCAAATTCTGGTGAGTTCTCTTTCCTCTTATTTTCTTGATACTTATAGCCTATCTCATTTAAAGGAGACGAATAGAAGGAAGGAGATCGTGAAAAATTGAAGGAGAGACTCGGAGAAGGAAAAATGAATGAAAAGAAGGTAAGATAACGTTAAAAGTCGAAGAAGAGGAACAGGAAAAGGAAGAAGATATGAATCCGACAGTATGTGTTGAAAGTTTGTAGAAAAAAAACAAGATCTTAATAGTTTTGCTGACAGAAATCTGTTTCGACCATATGAAGCGGTCTTTATCAGAGCAACTATGTATAATAGGAAAGACCAAATAAATAGATCATTAATCACGAGGCACAAAACGAATTGGAATTATAATCAGACACTGTTGAACAGGCACACACACATAAGCACACACACACACACACACACACACAAACAAACAAACACCCCCTCACACACAGAGAGTTTGGAAGACATGAGACAACTTCTAGCAACAACTTCTGTTTCAGAGATCTTCTGTAGATGAACATTTTATCTCGAAATATTAAGAATTATAAAAAAAAATGACAGGTTAACAAACAACACCATAGTTACCTTATTTTTCAAAACCAACCACGAAAAGCACAGGAAAAGAAAAGAAGCAAATCATTGATCTTTGTTGATTTTTATATAAAGATTCCTTTTTTAAAGCAATACATTGATCCCTGCAACGAAGACCTGGAGCTACACAGAGGGGAGGTGAAGTCATCGTATTCTTTTGAAAAGGATCCCTACATCAAAGAAGAAGTACGTATATTCAATCCCCAACTGGAAGCGAACAGTCCAGCCTAAACATTCGGTTTGTGATACGGGAAATAAAAGAATATGTCCGATAGTTCCTTAGAGGTTAATGGGCCTGATGGTCACTTGATGACGGTCGGAAAGTAGACCGATCCAAACGAAACAATGAAGATTGACACTTTTATAGATTCACACTATCACTTATTAATATTATTATTACTAGTAGGACATCTATATATACCATTGTATGATAATTATTACAACGTTTGATATATTTACTAAAAGCTATTGCAAAATATTTCAATATCTAAAAGCTAAAAGAACCTTGATTTAACTCTCTCACTCACTCCTTTTCTTTCTTTCATTTTCTTTCTTTCTTTCATTCTTTTTATCTTAACCATATGTTGGATTGAAAGAGATTAGCGTTATCGCTTCGCACGCTCACTCCTCTCTTTGTCTTTCCCGTACTCTTTTTATTTATTTCTTATTATATCTTTTGTGTAGCATGTGCATTTTCTACTCTTTCTTTATAATAAAAAGAAAATTGTCCATTATTTAGCTCATTCCTAAGCAAAGGGTGTTGCAAGATGAGAACTTTCGTACAATTAAAGAACACGTGATTATTATTATTATTATTATTATTTTATTATTATTATTATTATTATTAGAGTTTTTCATACCAGCTTTAGCTGGAGTCTGAGTGACAACAAGTATCCTCAGGTCTCCTGGATTCTTCTGAGTATTCTAGCCGATTGCAACAGTGCAGTAGTCTGGATGGTCTCAATTCCAGCTCTGATTTCCAGATCCACCAGTCTTTTTTCCAAGTTTATTGGGACCGTTCTAAGTGCACCAACTACAATTGGTATCACTTTCACTCTATTATTATTATTATTATTATTATTATTATTATTATTATTATTATTATTATTTACTCCTTTTGAGTTTTCACATCAGTGTTAGCTGATGGTCTTTCACTGGAGTCTGAGTGATAGCAAGTCTCCTCAGGTCTCCAGGACTCTTCTGAGTATTTTGGCAGATTGCAGCAGTGCAGTGTTCTGAATGGTTTCAATTCTTCCTCTGATTTCCAAACTTTCCAAACCCTTCTCCAATCCTTTTGGGATCGTTCCAAGTGCACCAACTACAATTGGTATAACTTTCACTCTATTATTATTATTATTATTATTATTATTATTATTTTATTATTATTATTATTATTATTCGAGTGTTTCATACAGCTAACGCTGAAATATAAATTAGAAGCATCAATATTAATTAATAGAAGCATCAATATTATCATGGACCACTGTTAACTATGAAATGCTAATTAGAACCCTTCGCCCCTTTCTAGATAGAAGCATCACTCCTTTCTTGATAGAAGCATAACTCTCATCATGGACAGCTATGAAATTCTAATTAGAATCCTTTACTCATTCCTAAATTCAAGCCTCACTTTCATCTTGCACACTTCTCATAAAAGTGACTACGGATGCCAATAAAAATCTAAACCATGACTTTATAGCCATAAGCAGATCCACACCACACAAGACTGACGGACATACAGAAAAGTATCATGTGACTCGGTATCCTGTACAGCACTGCGTATTAAGCCTTTTTATATACGAGGTCGCCCCATCGTGGTTTAATGATCAGAAAACTACTGAATATCGACTTTGATCCTCGTTGGATACTTAATACTTGTCAACTCGTGTCAAATACGAACCATGGCGAACGGGTTGGGTAAATTATTTTTCTTAATCCTTTTTATAGATTAAAATACGTTTTTGAGGGTATATCTGTGTTTAATAGACGTTTGGCCCATCCTGTCTGCTTGGGCTGTAGAATACACCGACTGCACCTCTGCAAAGGGATAAGGACCTCCCTCACCCCATGACGTCAGCTGTTGGCCATAAGAGGTGACCTGTGGTGCTTAAGGACGGAATCCTGGTGGCTGAACAATCCATAACATGCAACACTCTACTTTAGCCCTTGGAGGCCCCCTCCGATCAATCGACCGGTCACGTCAAGCCGTAGCACCTATATGAGTCACCTGACTTATTCTTATGGCAAAACCCCAGCCCTTTTTATGGTATATGTGCTAGATGGCGGTGGCTGAGGGATTTAGCGTCCTGGGTATGATGCTAAACTGCATCTATTGGTGAGGTTTTGGAGCTCTGGAGAGCGTGGAATATCCATTCATTTCCATTACTTCTAGGTCTACCCTGCTTATCCAGATTGATAGTACCGGTTAAAGTCACATCTATGGGTAAAATTAAAACACAGTATATTATATATATAATATATATATATATATATATATATATACCAACCCATCCGCACGAGCAGGATGTGACACAAGGTCAATTTTTTAAACGGAGTTCAACAGGTTTAAATTCAGAGTTTTCCTTCACCTAGACCGGTTACCTAACCAAGGTCAAAGAGCTGAGTCTGCCCTACTATTTACCCATAGCTGGAGGGAGAGTAGGATTCATACCTTTCCCAAGGTTATTAGCGCTAAGTGAATTAAAACACAGTATAAGATATTGAATTAAGTTTATCATTCTGGCCAGCATATGACTCTTGACAAAAAATGTTCACGTCAGGAGGATGGACAAAGGCCGCATCCCCAAAGACCTACTGTATGGTGAATTAGTGGAGGGTACCTGATCGGTAGAGAGACTACGCCTGCGTTTTCAAGATGTCTGTAAAAGGGATATGAAGGCATGCCCCATCGACGCCAACACATGGGAGACCTGTGCAAAAGACCATGTGACCTGGTGACTCCTTGTCAAACAAGGAACAAGAAGGAGTGAGACAGAAAAGAGAGACAACAGCAACCCCAGCCAGCATCACTGTTTTTTTTTTTGCGGTTACTGCACCAGAGATTGCCGTTCAAAAATTTTGTCTGATCAGCCACTCACGCAGCTGCAGATAAATAAAAATTATAAAAAAAGTGGATACTACGCCATCGTCTTCAGTAGACGGACGGATGCCAACCAACCATGGGTTAAATAGATTAAAAAATGATTTGAAAAATATGTTTAAAAATTGAATACCCAACAAGAAGGAATAAAACAAACGTCTGTGGTATAAAATAACTTAAGGGTTAACATGTCGTAAAAATCATCGGGCTGTGATGGTTAACAAGCTAGTCTCGTAGATCCATTAGTAAATAGTGAGTTCGATTCTTACTGCATGCACCATACTTGTGATCTTGTGTCAAATCCTACCCTGGTGCACGGGTTGGGTAAATAATTCTTTTCAGAATTTTTATACATTAAAACTCGTGTTTGCGGTTAGAACTAAACAAACTACCAAACATCTTGGTATAATGGCTAAAAAGTGTTTATTATTATTATTATTATTATTATTATTATATATTAATAGTATGTATTGTTAGTGTATTTGTCAAGTGCTCGGATTGTCGGATCTAGACTATCTTCAATGTTGGCGTGACACCTCCCCCTTCTTTTCTTGGCACATAGAGTCTCTTTATATCATCTCTCGAGTGTAATGCCTTGTGCATGGTCATGGGTTTCCTTGTCCTTTGGTCCATCTACCGTAGCAGCTCTCTTGTCTATTATTAATTGGGTTTTGCACACCGGCATTAGCTAATTGTATTTGTTGTGGGGTTATTTAAGGGTCACAAATAAAGACAAAGGACTGGTGAAAGTTGATACAATTGTATTGAACAAAGAAAGTAGAATTTACAGAAGGAAAGTGAAGTTACGTCCGACAATACAGTCTAGAACTGAATCGTGTCGCTTGTTCCCCAAGCTACAATTGTCTTTGCTACTTATAGTAGTAGTAGGATTATTCCATTATGTAAATAGGTTATATCACCTATAACAGTATTTCACTGAAGTCTGAGTGACAAGAAGTCACCCCAGGTCTTCAGGACTCTTCTGAGTATTCTAGCCGATTACAGCAATGCAGTAATCTGTATGCTCTCAATTCTACCCCTGATTTTCAATTCCTCCAGTCCTTTTTCAAAGCTTTTTGAGACTGTTCCAAGAGCACCGACTACAATTGGTATCTCTTTGATCCTCATATTCATATTCATATTCATATTATTATTACTACTGAATAGCGAGTTCCGCCCTGTCGGCTGCGGCGTTAGAATGCACCGACTGCACCTCTGCAGAGGGGTAACACTCCCCCAATGGGGCAACCTGTTGGCCGTGGGTGGCGACCCGTGATCTTAAGGATAGAGCCCTGGTGGATGAGCTGTTCATGACATGCAATATTCCACTTAGGCCCTATCTTGGGCTAGACGGGCGGTCGAAGAGGCCCCCTCCGATCAATCGGCTGGTCACGTCAAGCCCTAGCACCTATATGATTTTCCCAACCCTATTACCCTTATGGCAAGCCCCAACCCCTTTTTATCATATGGGTGTTAGAAAGCGGTGGCTGTGGGTCTACATGTCCTGGGAATGACGTTAAACTCTATCTGATGGTGAGGTTCCAGATCTGGAGGTTTGGGGAATGTGGAGCACCCCTTCATCACCATTGCTCCCTGGTCCACTCTGACCCGGAGTGGTAGTACCTGTTAGGGTCCCGTCTATGGGTTAAATAGAAAAATGTATTTATAAAAAAATTGTATTATCCATTAAGAATTGACTTATTTCAAAACTTTATCGGCATTAAATGACCCACTGAAGTTGATATGCCGTAAAACAAACAAATCAAAATGAATAGCGAGTTCGATCCTCGCTGGGAGTCTCATACTTATAACCTCGTGTTAAATCCTACCCGTGGTGAACGGGTTAGATAAATAATTTTTAAAGCCTTTAATTCATTACATTTTATACATTAAAACCCGTCTGTATTTAACCGTCTTTCGACATAAAAGGACCACCCCCTTCCCATCTTAGTCCGTTTAAATCGAGAATCTTCTGTATATAAACCTTAATCAGTCGCATTGTTCCCAAGAGCCTGGTAATTGCTTGACGTCTCCCGCTGAACATTGTATTCATTGACAATTTGCTTATCAATATTCAGATATCTCCGGCAGTCATCACCCCCCCCCCTCCGCTTCGAGTCGACTTAATGATAAGCTTAATCTAAGGCCTTAATTCTCGCTAATCATTTCATCTTCATCGCACAATGACTCTCCCGCGGTAAAGATTTTCCGCGGCAATCTTTTTTTCCCGCCGGCACCTTCGCTTCCCGCCAATATTCTCCCGCGATTCAACTTCCGCTGTTCAATATTCGATATTGAAATAACATAGTCGCCATTACCATCTTCATCTCCTTTACAACCGCTGCGGCAATACTGATTATTTGGGATGTGAAATAAACAGTTTTGATAATCGATTTATTGATTAGCTCAGAAATTAAAGTTCAAGGAAGCGCGGATAAATGTCGGCGAGGCTTAGAATACTCTGACTGTATCCCTTATAGAAAGCTAAGACCCTTTTCCTAGCCTCCTCCGTAAAAAATCAAACTGCTTTGTCGGCGGGACTTAAAAACACTGACTACATCCCTAGTACAGTGATAGGATTCTTCAAAAAAATGGGGTGTCCTGAGTATAGACGACCTCTTCATTGCCATTACTTCCAGATCCACTCTGACCCAAAATCTACTGTTAGGGTACAATCTATGCGTCAAATATATCGATTTAATGTTTTTGGTATTCAATAGAAATACTTGAAACTTTTCTGCAATTTCATAAGCGGGGTTTAACAGGTTTGAATTCAGACTTTTCCTTCTGCTAGATTGGTTATCTAACCAAGGTTAAAGAGCACATTCAGACATAATATTTACCCATAGCTGGAGGGAGAATAGTTGAATTCATACCTTTCTCTATGGTACTAGCGCTATGTGAATTGCAAACAGCCTCACTCAGGATTTGAACTCGTCTCGCCATGTCCATTTCCTTCAGGATTAATCCTTAGATCACGGGCCTTTCAAACAGTTATATTTGACCCATATATATATATATATATATATATATATATATATATATATATATATATATATATATATATATATATATATATATATATATATATATATATTTACCAACACAAGCAAGATGTGACACAAGGTCGATTTCTTAAGCGGAGTTTAACAGGTTTGAATTCAGAGTTTTCCTTCTCCTCGACTGGTTACCTAGCTATGGTTAAAGAGCTCAGTCTACCCTGCTATTTGCCCATAGCTGGAGGGAGAATTGGATTTATACCTTTCCCGATGGTATTAGCGCCATGTGAAATGCAAACAACATCGTCCAGGAATTGAACTCGGGTCGACGAATCCACTACATACGACTCTAACCACGCGCCTCTCTATTAGACCCTTATATAGGATCATAACAGGTACTACTGTGACAGAGAACGAGAAACGAAAAAGAGCAAGACATTGTCTTGCCTGCCGGGATCGAACTCGCGTCCTCCCGCATGCAAAAACAAATGCGTTTTGGGCACTGGGCCGACGCTAGGTTCGACTGGTGTGCCCGGATATTTGGCTAATATGCCCATAAAATAACAAGTGAGTCGAGCGCTGGACAGTGAGCAGCAGCAGAAGCAGTCAACGACGAATCACTTTTCAGTAAAGAAATGGATTTTCGTCGAACAGAAACAAAACTAAATAGGAAATGTGATTTTGAACTGCTAAAGATTATTTCGACTACGACGACGGATTTTTTCCAGCTGCTAGACGAAGAATGTGTTGACCAACAGAGGGTCTAGCTTGTGAGAAGACGGAGAACTCGCTTGTTTTTGGTTCCCTCTCGGTGGGAGCTTGTTGATTCGAAGTTCTATTTCGCCCCATATATCCCCCCTTCTATAACTACTACCCTGGATCTGGGAGTAATAGCAAAACATGTAGTACCTTTGTACACCCCCAAAGCTTCAGTATTTTGAGTATAACAAAATAAATAAATACTAAGATCTGGGAATTGCAATTGAAAAAAAAAGATACCTTAAAACTACCACCATGTCAGTAATAGTGGGATGATCTGGGTATAATCAAGAAAGGGAAAGATAAACTCACTAGAAGTGGCTACCCGGCATCCCCTGGGTAGAGGGGGGATTTAAAAAAAGTTAATCTCGCATATCCATTATTACTTATCGTGATTAAGATCCTCGCTGGTTGCCCCATAAAACCCCCCACGCAAATTTATAACAATATTGTAAGAAATTTCTATTCAATGATTTACAATTCTTTAAAATAAAAAAATAAAAAGATATAAATGAGGCGATTAATTCAATCAATCAATATTATTTTTCAAAGCGAAAAAAATATGGAAAAAAAAGATGAATAAAATAACACGCTAATGACTTTCCCTTCTGTACGTTTCAAATTTGAATTTTTAAATATCTTCGCAAATATAAATCAAATCTTCATCATTTTTGCTCAAAAACCAAGCCCCGGTGATATTTAATGTTTCTATATATTTACTTTGTCGTTAATTGTTTTATTTTCAAAGTTTCCTGCTGACATGCATGTACGCACAACTGCCCTTTATATACGTATAGTTTAATAAGACATCTGGCAGTACTACAAACGTATAGTCATCGGTGTTACCTAATGTCGTTATCAGTCAAACAGCGAGGGAGTCTAATCCATTTTCACAAGCGGTACACCAGGGATATTTTCTATGTCTGAGGTGGTGCGCCATATCTACCATCAGCTCTCCACTTTACCGAACAGATTACTGTGCTACTCATGCGCTGAGTTGGCCAGGGCTGGTATCGAACCAGAAACCTTGTGGTTCCTAGGTGAACGCACTACCGACTGAGCTAAACCGACCCCTAAAAATTGCACTTTGAGGAATTACTCATTTGCGTAGTAGGCTAATATTAATTCGAGTGGAATTAACAATCAAATAACATCTGTGATATATCTTGTCAACTGCTCCAGGACAATCAAAGCGTTCACCGTCTTTATCACTGCTTCATAATTCGGTGTTAGCGCAACATTTTCTATTTTCATCGTAATATTCACTGAACATTTTGGTATCAATACGTCAAAGTTTTTTTATGATAAAGTCACAAAAGTTCAGTACTCGAAACGAATGGATAGTAATTTAAAAAAATAAAAAATAAATAAAAATAAATAAATAAGTAAATGAATAAATGTATAGGTAATTGATGTCGTGTTCCGAAAATGGCCAATTTCGTGCAAAATTAAAGTGCCAATTTAATATAATTTTCTGATAGAGCTCGATGCGGAGTATCACATAGTAAAAGATGGTTGAATTCTGATGTGAATTGGGGGAGATATGGGGCTTCAAAGATGCCCCCAAAATGCCCTTTTTCTGCCATCATATTTTGGTGAGAATTCAAGTAATCAATTTTATTGTTTTTTCTCCTGGATTCTCATGCGTAGAATTTGTTGATGGAGAAAAAAACGTGCTCAATTCGGAATTTTAGGTAAGATTTGAGGCCTGATTCCCCCCCCCCCCCCCACACACACACACCCGAGAGTGGCTGAAAATGGCCAAATTAAAGTGCCGGTTTAATGTGATTTTCTGATACAATAACTCCTTTAAAAAATGTAAAGCATCTCTTTAAAAAAAAAGTTTTTAAAAAAAGGAATCGTAGACATTATAGAATTTGCGGGATAAAAATGTAAAATAAAAAGTAAAGTCGTTGGGGTCGCCTAAAGACGGTATCAGCCAGACAGCCTGGTAGCCTTGCGGTTTCTAGCCGAACGCTCTACCGACTGAGCTAACTCGGACTTCCAAATGATCGATAATTTGTGTATACCAATCCATGCCTTTCCTATGCGTATATTGACATCGCTTTCTGTAGATGAGATATTGCTACCTAGGTCCGTGAACGTGATATGCACGCTGCAAACTAGCACTTACCAAATATTGCAAGAAATTTGACTTACAGTTAGCTTGCAAAAAAGATTCATCATTTCTTTCTTGGAAGCATACAAAAAAGTCGTCAGAGTGGCCTAATGTCGGTATCAGCCAGAAAGCGAGGCAGCCTATCCTCTTTTCACTAGCGCTAGACCAAGGAGATTGCTTTTGCGTCTGAGGTGGAGCACCACATCTAACATCAGCTTCTCACTTTACTGCACAGATTCCTGTGCTACTCATACGCTGAGTTGTCGAGGGCCGGTATCGAATCAGGAACCTTGTGGTTTCTAGCCGAACGCTCTACTGATACTTAAATTTAGCAGGATACTGATTAACCCGTGTAACTTTTTGCACACAACACACACACACACACACACATATATATATATATATATATATATATACTAACAAATATATGCACCCTCCGGTGCAAGTATTTAAGTTTTAATATAATAAAATATCATATTAAATTAGAAAGGCTAATGAAACTGAATAAGAATGCAAATAAAAAGATTTGGAACAGAGGGGGTATGATTGAAAAATAGAACAACTTTGAAACTAACTCTTCCATCATTTTCCCTTACTCCCATCTTTCATTGGTAAATTTTCCTAATTTAACTATTTAGTTAAAATAGGAAGTAACGAATAATATTACAGTTATTTCTTCTTGTTAATGGATTTCTTTTAAGATTTATCCCCGAGATTTTTGCTCATAGTCATTAATATAAAACCAAACAATTAGAAATCAATAATACTAAGCATATATTTATTAAAATCAAATTTTTAAGATCAATATGCAAATTAGCCTTCCAATTCACACTATAAACCGCTATTTTCTTGTATATATAAATACAATTGCATGTTATTAGTATGTAAATATGATCAACCGTCTTAATGATGTAAAACAATTTTATTAATAATTGAGGTTTAACTAAAAATAAAATCATGGAGAATGTGATGTAAATAACAAAGGGAATTGTGACTTGAATGGTAATATAGTTTCGGTTACAGACATACAAACCCACAATCTCCATTATAATAAGATATATCTATGCAAACACACACACACTCATACACACATATACGCAAAAATAAACACACATACATACAAATAACCACATACATGCACACACCTAACAGCTGACCCTGAACTGGACCCTGAACTGGAACCACTAGACAAATGCTCTACCGACTGAGCTAAACCCGCCGGTTAAGCCCAGCTCATAAAAATGCAAAATATGAAAAAAAAAAAAAAAAAAAAAAAAATCAAACTATAAACGTGAGCAAGTATTTTCAACTACGAACGTGATAAAAAAAAAACCAGCTTGCGACTGACTGATGAAGATGTAGAAAAAAAATCTCTGCTGTTCTCTGTAACTGATTTAGCTTAAACCATTAACAGTTTGATGGAATCAAAACAGACACAAATGTCTCATTAGGGGAATACCCTTCATCTTGTACGTATGCTAAAACAATAAATTAGATAAAAATGTCCAATATATTTATATAAATATTTTTTCATTAGATCTAATGGAAGTAGGTTTGTATACCACATATGAACTCATGCACTGAAAAAAAAAATGAACGCATGAAATATTAAATTATTACCTCAAAGCATCATTATAATGCTTAAAACTACATAAGTCTGTGTAAAGAAATAGTTATCAATAAAGAGAAATAGTTTCTTGAGGCCGTATGATTTTGCGTAAAGTTTTAGTATTTGCTATTTCAGCAACAAATGCTCAGAACTTATATCAAAATGTAGACATGAAAATAAATCTTATTATAATGAAGATTGTGTGTCTGTCTGTCTGTAACCGAAACTATATTCCTACTCAAGTCCCAATTCTCTTAGTTATTGACATCAGATTCTCCATGATTTTATTTTTATCTAAACCTCAATTATTAATAAAATTGTCTTACATTATTAATACTGTTAACTATGTCTACATACTGACTAAATGCAATTATATTTATATATACAACAAAATAGCGGTTTGTAGTGTGTACGGGAAGGCTAATTTGCTTATTAATATTAAAAAATCGAATTTAATAAATATGTGCTTGGTATTATTGATTTCTAACTGTTTGGTTTTATTTTAATGAATATAAGCAAAAATCTCTTCAATGAATCTTAAATGAAATCCATTAACAAGATAGAATAACTGTCATGTTATTCTTTACTTCCTCTTATAACTAAATACTTAAATTAGAAAAAATAACAATGAAAGATGAGAGTGATGGAAGAGTAAGTTTCAGTTGTTCCATTTTTTATTATACTTCCTCTATTTCAAATCTTTTATTATACTCCCTCTGTTTCAAATTTTTTTATCTGTATTCGTATTTAGTTTCATTAGCCTTTCTAATTTAATACAATATTTTATTACATTAAAACTTAAATACTTGCACCCGGAGGGTGCATATATTTGCTAGTACTTATAAAGTCAACTAATGACTCCAAAGATTAAAATCAATTTGTAAAATTTTTATTTATAAAATAATATTAAGATTATATAAATAAGTAAGTAAAAGTAAAAGTAAAAGTAAAGACGTCGTGGTGGCCTAAAGTCGGTATCAACCAGACTGCCAGGGAGTCTATCCCCTTTTCACTAGCGCCAGACCAAGGAGATTGTTTGGGCATCTGAGGCACGGCGGCACACCTACTATCATATATATATATATTAATATAAAATTCCGTAGGTGTTCTGATGGCACAGTGGTTAAGAACTGCCGGGCTTCGATCCCAGATTGAGGTAGAGAGCTACCGTTTGGGAAACGTGTTACCTCAAAACACGATGTCTGTGAATGAATATTATATATACTAGCAAATATATGCACCCTCCGGGTGCAAGTATTTAATTTTTAAAGTGATAAGATATTATACTAAATTAGAAAGGCTAATGAAACTAAATAAGAATGCAGATAAAAGATTTGAAACGGAGGGGGTATAATCGAAAAATTGAACAACTGAAACTTACTATTCCACCACTCCCATCTTTCATTGCTAAATTTTCCTAATTTAACTATTGAGTTAAAATAGGAAAT
>CM042163.1:40709170-40731670 GCA_023376005.1 Doryteuthis pealeii
CACACACATATATATATATATATATATATATATATATATATATATAATAACTAATACACTGATCCCGCAACCCTGTAAAAATAATGGACTCTTCTAATTTAAAAACAAAATAGATAAAGGAAAAGAAAAACGAAAAAAAAATGAACACCAAATCATATACCCTCCTGATGACAACTGAAAAAGCAGTCGAAAGCGCTCGGGCAGATAGTATGGGAAGAATTCTATTTCAACTGGACCCTAACATTGGTAAAGTCATCAGGTGGCCTAAAGTCGGTATCAGCATAACAGCAAGGGAGTCTATCCCCTTTTCATAAGCGCTAGACCAAAGAGATTGTTTTATCGTCTGAGACGGAGCGCCACGGCTACCATCAGCTCCTCACTTTACCGAACATTTCCCACTGCTACTAATACACTGAGTAGGCGAGGGCCGGTATCGAACCCGGAATCTTGTTGTTTCTAGTTGGACGCTACAAATATAATCTTAAAAGTAAGTTCGGACGCAGAGAAACTGTTCGTGCGGCTTATGCCACCACTGTAGTGTTAGTTGTGCGCCTCACTCTTGGCTTTGCATTTGTTTCTGATGGAGCTCACTATTGACGCTACCGCCAAGTGTAAAGTTCACGCAGTTATTCGGCTTTTAACACAAAAGGCATTAAACCAACTGAAATTCATTGTTAATTAACAGAAGTGTATGGCAAGTTGTGCATGGATGTCAAAAAAGGCTGCAAGTGGTATAGAGAGTTTACAACTGCAATAGCCCCTACAAAAATGTATCACCCGAAATGGTGATTATGTAGAACAATATTCAACTGTTCGAACTTTGAAATCATGTAAAAATCACTGAAAATTAACAATAAACGTTTTTGTGATCTCTAAATATTTTGGAGAACTTACACACACACACACACACACACACACACATATATATATGTGAAGAAAACTTTGTAGAAAAAACAACAAGATGTTAAATGTTTTGCTGACAAACGATGTGAAGAGGTCTTTTTCAAAGCAACATTGTAAATATTTACAATGTTGCTTTGAAAAAGACCTCTTCACATGGTCGAAACAGACGTTTGTCAGCAAAACATTTAACATCTTTTTGTTTTTTCTACAAACTTTTCTTCACATATTGTCGGATTAATATCCATTTTACCCTTCACACACACACACACACACACACACACACACACACACACATATATATATATATATATATATATATATATATTTATTATTTGCTTTACTTAGGTATTGAGCACATTTTACATTTTAGCTTAAGATAATCCTAGCAGTTTATATATATATTTTTCATATATATATATATATATATATTATATATATATATATATATAATATATATATAAAATTCTTTTTTCTTAGGCAAGTTTTATAGTATTAACCGATTATTTTCGGTTGGAACGACCCTCTTGGCCTTTTCTCTTTTTCATTTTTTTCCCTAAGTGAAGTTTGGTAGTATACTTTTACTATCAAACTATTTGCTGTTTTTTTTCTTACCTCAAGGATTGAGCAATAAGTTTTGTACACACGCACACACACACACACACACACACATACACACACACACACACACACATATATATATATATATATATATATATATATATACTTTTTTGAGCGGCTCAGTAGCTGATCAACCTGCACTACGATTTGTTTAATGTAATCTGTTGCTTGTGCAATATATATATATATATATATATATATATATATATATATATATATATATATATATATATACATGTTTTGGGCAGCATATTTTTTTAATGCATTGGGTGTTGAACAAGACAGACATTTCATGGCCAATTTCTTAATATCGGGATGGAGTCTGTTTATTAGTACACTAAAGCTTTCATCCTTAGTACTTTCAGCACTCTGAAGTGCCATCATCAGGGGTAGATGTAATTGAGTTCCTGGTTCTATTCAAACACGAAATATAATTAATCGGCCGTGTAGCAGTGGGAATAAGTAGGAGGAGGAACTCACAGAAATTGTATGAAAGGGTGAGCAGATTGGAAGGAGACGAATATATATATATATATATATATATATATATATATATATATATATATTAGTTTATATTTATTTAAATTGGAAAAGTTTGCTATCATTGGTTTCTTGGTGTGTATGCCTAATTTCTTAAGCAGAGCAATCATCAGGCAACGAAAAATGTTTGGAATAGGATACAAATGATATAGATTTGGTCTAATGTGTGGGCTTGATTAGCTGTATTCGCGTTTCACCTATTTGTTTACGTGTTTGCGTGTGGTTTGTATAAGGTCGGATGTGCCTGTTCTATTCGAACCTGTACGTATATTGGCATGCACGCACACATGAACGTACGTAAGAAGCACGACGTCATGATCACATCCACGCGTCTGTGTGCGTATGAATGTGTGTATTTGTGTTTGATATTCGTATTTGCTGACGTATGAGTGCTCGTGTGTTTAGTAGAGTATATTATAACATATATATTATAAATATATTATAATAAAACTATACTAATACAACATTCACATCAGAACACAAACGCACCACATAACACATTCACTACATGCGCTCACACACACACACAATATATATATCTATATATACATATATATCTATATATATATATATATACATATGAATATTTTTTTGGGAGAATATGTGCTTAATTGGAGTCGTACCTAATTTTGAAAATTAATTAATAAATAATTAATTAATTAGGCGGGAATGCCTATTTAAATGTATAGCTAAACAAATCGAGAAAAATCAATCTCTGTATGTACATTTCGGCCTATTAGACCTCATCAGCAGAGCTATAGATAGGAAGCACATATTCTCCCAAAAATTGTCGGCAAAATGCCATATCCAAACACATCATGTTTACAAACTTAACATATGAATATGTACATGTATATATATATATATATATATATATATATATATATATATATATATATATATATATATATATAATATGAATATATATATATATATATAATATGAATATGTACATATATATATATATATATATATACACACACACACACACACACATATATATAATATATATATATAATAATATATATATATATATATATATTATATCACTCCATTTTAATCCTCAAACACTTAAATTCTCATTTATGAAGTGCCATATTCCTGAGAATATTAAAATGTCAAAAAATTCATTATTTAAAAATTCATCACTTTTTATGGACTGATTTTCCTAAACAACGACATTTTGGGGAAAAAAAAGATTACTTCCACATTTGAAATTATTTTTGTAAACATCTGCAAAGTCTTAAAGCTAAAGTTCAAGTTTCATTCACATGTGAAGCCAATACCTTGGCATTCATAAGCCTATTGGTCATGACATAATCATCCTCTGACCATGGCCTTTCGAGGAAACTGGTTGAGATTTGCATATATTTATACCGAACTTTGTGGCCATTCTCTCCTTCTTAATCTAACTATCTATCTATCTATCTCTCTATCTATCTATCTATCTCTCTATCTATCTAAATCTTTTCATACTTTTCATCTTTTCTAACTGGTCCCTATCTATCGATCTATGTATCTATCCATCTATCTCTCTATCTAATTCTTTTTATATCTATCTAACTCAGTCCATATCTATCTATCTATCTATTTATCTGTCTCAGTCAGTTCATATTTATCTATCTAAATATCTATCTATATATTCGATTTTCTCTTTCTTACGTTATTTCTGTCTCTCTATATATGATCGTTTCTTTCTCAATTTTTATTTATCTATCTATCTATCACATTTACTTCAAATGGAACTGTGTCCATACATATTCTTTCTTTCGTTCTTTCTTTCTTTCTTTCTTTCTTTCTTTCTTTCTTTATCTATCCCTCCCATTCTTCATATCTTTCTTTATTTATTTTCATTATTTATTTCTGACTGTTTCTTACTTATATATATATAAGTAAAGAAATAACAAGGCTTAGAGATTTATCATTATAGTCTATTTCAGGGAGCTTAGACTATAATGCTAAATCTCTAAGTCTTTTGTTATTTCTTTACTTATATATTTGCTCTGTGACTCTAACATTAAGAGCACACATTGAGCTCTCAAACTGCGACAGGTTTTTTGAAATAAAACTCTTGTGTCGTGAGGAAGATTTCTTCCCTGGACTTTTGGATTATATATATATATATATATATATATATATATATATATATATATATATATATATATATATATATACCTCAGTGTCTTTTTCCTTTTGACTTTCTGTTTTTCTTTTTTCCTATGTGACTATTCTTTAATTTTTCTTTCTTTCTTTTCATTCGTTCGTCCCTTAAGTTTTGATCACACTGATTGTGGCGCTAAACTAGTTATATCTATCTATCTATCTATCTATCTATCTATCAGGTTATTTGGAAAATAATGTTTCAATTTTTAATAAACTTTTATTGACGAATTGGTCAATTTAAACAGTATTTCAATCAGTTTAAATATAATCCTTGAACATCGATTTCAATAGAATTAGCGGTATGAAGAAGCCCATATATATATATATATATATATATATATATATATATATATATATATATATGCATATACATATGGGTTGAAATAAATTTAAATATTACAGTTTTTAAGCCTTTTTTCCTAAATATATTGCTCTGTATATAATCTCAGAATTATTGAATATTCAACAGCTCTTAATTTGGCCGATACCAATTTTAACATTTCGTTGTTAAAAGAATGTCGGCTTAGAATCATTCCTACCACCGAATAACTTGGTGATTTACTTATATATATATATATATATATATCCAATAGACAGGTAATTTGGGAATGATTCTATTTGGGATCTTCATTATCCTCCGTATATCCACATGTGCATGCCCATGTAAATGCCCACCAATAGATTTATACAAGGATTCTTTCAAGGAGAGATCAATCTATGATAATTAATTATCTAATTATACTTCCAATCAAAACGAAAAAGGTGAACAGACCGTCATTTGTCGATAATAATTTTATTGCAGGTTAGCGTAGATATAAAAACCAGCGGCGTAACTATCAATTTCACGCCTCTGCGATTTCCAAACCAAATAATTTACATACGTTCGATTTTTTCATTAAATACTTTTGTATTATCTGCGTTATTCCGACCATTGTCCTAATTTTCATTGTTATTTGTACAACATTTCGGCCGATATGCCCTCCGGCCTTCTTCAGGTATTTCTTGTCGGGCTCGGGAACATTCTCGGACTAGGGAATCTTCTTTTCGGACTCGGGAACCTTTTGGGACTCGGGAACTTTCTGGTCGTAATCGAGAACCTTATTGTCGTAATCACGGAACTTTGAACCTAACCCTTTATTCAGTCCACGGGGGTATCCTGATCTCATCCCGCTAACCATAGCTGTGGTAGAGGCGTTAAGCTGTGTTAATTATTATTCTATGTTACTGCTGTTCTTGGTCAGGATTAAACCTGCAATCTAAAGATATCTGTCACTTAGAACTGTCTTAACCTAACTACCTTATCCACTAGGCCATGTGTCCAATTGGCAGAAGGTCGGAGGGCATATCGACTGAAACGTTGTACAAATAACAATGAAGATGAGGACAATAGTCCGAATAACGCGAGATAATACTAATCATCAAGCCTCATCTCAAACATTCAGAAAAATATTTTGTGTGGTGCATCATGGGAAGAGTGTTCGAGTTTTAGGAGTATACTAGTTTATATTGTATTAGATTTAAATGCTCTATTAATGATATTGAGCATACAAATATAGACCATATTATCAATATTAATCTACAGCAATTTATATCTATCAATATATGACCAGTTGGCGCCTACACTAGGGCTCCAATCATGAATCTTTACATAGAGGTTAAGCTCATATTCAGGAACAGGACTTGCTAATTGGATCTCAATACAATGGGGGTGGGAGAGGAGACGTTTAAGTGAGGGAGAGAGAAAAGGAGTTGTATTAACGTTGAAATCACATAACGGTAAGAGGAAGTCAACTACGTCACGAACCTCTCTGATTGTTTGGTTTGGTTTGGTTTTATTTTACGGCATATCAACCTCAGTGGGTCATTTAATGCCGATAAAGTTTTGAAATAAATCAATTCTTAATGGATAATACAATTTTTTTATAAATACATTTTTCTATTTAACCCATAGATGGGACACTAACAGGTACTACCACTCCGGGTCAGAGTGGACCAGGGAGTAATGGTGATGAAGGGGTGCTCCACATTCCCCAAACCTCCAAAACTGGAACCTCACCATCAGATAGAGTTTAACGTCATTCCCAGGACATGTAGACCCGCAGCCACCGCCTTCTAGCACCCATATGATAAAAAGGGCTGGGGCTTACCATAAGGGCAATAGGGTTGGGAAAATCATATAGGTGCTAGGGCTTGACGTGACCAGCCGATTGATCGGAGGGGGCCTCTCCGACCGCCCGTCTAGCCCAAGATAGGGCCAAAGTGGAGTATTGCGTGTCATGAACTGCTCATCCACCTGGGTTCTCTCCTTAAACATCACGAGTCGCCACCCACGGCCAACAGGTGGCACCATTGGGGGAGTCTTACCCCTCTGCAGAGGTGCAGTCGGTACATTCTAACGCCCCAGCCGACAGGGCGTGTCTCTGATTGTTTAAAACAATTACTTACAATATCAGATTAAACAATCAAGCAGTTTATCTTTTAAAAATGATATATTAAAACGCTTGCTCCTAAATCTTCCCTCCGTTATCATCCTGTAACAACCTTTGGCTAAAAATAAGACCGTCCAAATTGTTCAAGATGCAATGCAAACATGTAAAATCAGATTATCTGGTGGGGCTTAATCGCAGATTTATTTTATGTCCCATTTCATTTCCCCCAATTTTGAAAATGAAACATTCCAAATGGTCTTGCGTCTCTTAAATGCACAACGTAGAATTTAAAAAAGAAGTTACATGTTTTTTTTTGTTTATTTATTTTTTATTTTTTTGTAATGTTGAAATTGTGAATAACAGAAGACATTTTGTCCATTTTGATTTTATTTCGTCCCGCCCCTCTTCCCTAATTTACACTATGTTTTAGCGAGCCAGCATCAGGGAAATTTCTGGCCCAACTTTCTTTCCGAGTCGTAGTTTTGTCACTTTTTATCGACAAATTAATGTAGATATTTTAAACACCTTCTCATAGATTTTATCGGTAAATCAATGTAAATATTTCACAATGTCTGGATGGTCTCAATTCATCCTCTGATTTCCAGTTCCTCAACCACAATTGGTATCAATGTGACCCTCATATTCCACAGCTTTTTTAATTCTCTGGCAAGGTCCAGGTACATGTCTATCGCTTCGCTTTCCTTCATATTCACCCTGTGATCCACTGGAATTGCAAAGTCGACCAGTTGACAAGTTATTATTATTATTATTATTATTATTATTATTATTATTATTATTATTATTTTCACTCCTTTTGAGTTTTTCACATCAGCGTTAGGGGATGGTATTTCACTGGAATCTAAGTGACAACAATTTTCCTCAGGTCTCCTGGACTCTTCTGAGTATTCTATCCGATTGCAGCAGTGCAATAGTCTGGATGGTCTCAATTCTTCCTCATTATTATTATTATTATTATTATTATTATTATTATTATTATTATTAAAGAAGAGTGAGTGACAGTTAAATGAAGATTATTATCATTTTTACGTACTGAACTATTTTTTAATAGCTCCTACGGAAACATATCAAGTGTTGTAATAATTAAATTATCATCCTACGGTATATCCACAGTTCCCGCTACTTAATATTATAATGCTTCTGTTTAGTTTGTTGTTAATAGACGAGCAATATCAACGGAATTATTTTTAGAAATAAAAATAAATCTCTTGTGAAATAACATATACGAGCAATATTCAGAGGAATCTTATGTCAAAATTATAAACTTTATTGTGAAATAAGATCCCCTTTTTTTCGTCCTTAATTTAATTAAAAAGGCAAAACTCGATTAAAAAAAATCAGTTTGAACAATTTAAGCGTAAAATACTTTAAGCGTATAATACTTATAAAAAGGAAAATACTTATAAAAAGGAAAATTAATAAATTAGAATGGAAAAAAATATTAAATAACGACGTCGTCGTCCTCGTTGTCAACATAGTTGTACTCGTAGCAAAAAAAAAAAAATGAAATTTAAAATAAAACTGGGTGGTCTTATTGAATTACTTTAAGGACTTTACAAACGGTAATATACAGAGTACTTGAGCCCCCAACCCTATTGCTCTTATAGCAAGCCCCAACCCTTTTTTATCATATGGGTGCTAGAAGGCGGTGGCTGCGGGTCTACATGTCCTGGGAATGACGTTAAACTCTATCTGATGGTGAGCTTCCAGTTCTGGAGGTTTGGGGAATGTGAAGCACCCCTTCGTCACCATTGCTCCCTGGTCCACTCTGACCCGGAGTGGTAGTACCTGCTAGGGTCCCATCAATGGGTTAAATAGAAAAATGTATTTATAAAAAAGTGTATTATCCATTAAGAATTGATTTATTTCAAAACTTTATTGGCATTAGATGACCCACTGAGGTTGATATGCCGTAAAACAAACCAAAACAGAGTGCTGGAACAGTAACTCAATATGTTCACTTGGTTATAATTTCTTCAACATTTCCTAAAGTGTTCTGCTTTAAGTCAGTACGTTTTGTATTCTTAGACACCAGTTTATTGAAAATGTTCGATATTATTCGAGCGCTACCTTCTCCGGCTAATACACTATGAATAAAGAAATCTGGATGGAAGAAGGACTTATGATTTAAACAGTTATTGATAGTTTCACACAAACAATTATCAAACATGTTTACCTAGTACAGCTTGCTATTGAAAATCGAATATAGGCACCCAGGTTCGCAAGCATTTTCAGGTGCATTTCTGGGAACTGTGAATAACTCCACTTTACCCGGGTATTAATCAGATACTCTTATGATTTTTGTGGCCATCCTTTAGGCTGCAAGCAACAGTGCTGTACAGAGATCTTTGTGTTACGCAGACCGCGATCCTTAGTGAAGAATTCTTTGGTTACTCCTTAGCGTCCCTTAATATTGGATATACTCTTTTGGTTGTTTCTTGGTGTTCCAATTTCTTGCAGGTCCTTTGTCAATGAATGAAAATGGATCTGTCAATATCAGCTGATTAAGTAGTTAACCAGCCTCCTATTCGGGCTATTAATTGGCTGAGGTTTAAACCACATGACCTCGTTTAGTCTATAAATTTCAGTGGTGGATCGCAGCACGGCTTATATAGAAATATTCCAACGGATACTGCAGTTAATTTATAAACACACACACACACACACACAACACACACACACACACACACACACACACCACACACACACAAACAAACAAACAAACATATATATCTAAGCAGGACAGCTGTCCAATCTCCCCACTGATGAGACGATTCAGCAAGCTCCGGATATAGTTTGAGTTATCATCGATATGGTATTGTTCTCGGCAGATTAGTCATGTTCTCCTTATCAAATCATCTATTGTGCAAAGGTGCCAGAAGGTGCTTACTGGAGTGCACATGTGCAAATGCCAACGTTTATTCGGTCCTGCATCCATCATTATGAGGCAGATCATGGAATAGAAACATCCGGACTCACCAGTGACGAAGAAAATCAAGACTCAATCTTACGCGTGGAAGATGATGGTAATCCTTTTTCGGACCCAAAAGGGGCCTATACTGGAAGAGTACCTGGGACTAGTGTAGTGTGTCTGTGTGTATAAGCACAAAAACGTCGGCACACACGTGTGAGATGTGTGCATGCATGTGTATATTTATAACACAGATTGCATGTTTCATTTATTTTTTTAAAATTATTTTTTTTAAATTTAGGTATGTGTGTCATATGAATGTGTGCATATCTATAATGTGCACATGCAAGGTGTGTGAGTGGGTATCTGACGTTAACCATATGGTCATATATATGTGTGCATGTGTTAAATGTATATATGTTTGTATATTATATACACATGTATATTTAAGTATGTGCATATACATGTGTGTGTATATGTGTAAAGAACTTGATATATATATATATATAATATATATATATATATATATATATATATATATATATATATATATATATATATAATCAACACACACACATTGATATGTTCTGGCTGCTTTCAAGTGTTACTTCAATTAACTGTGCAAGATAAAGTGCTTGGCTAGTCAACAGACTGAAGCTAACAATTCGCACCAAACACCGAGGCCTGTTATCAAAGAACATTTTGTTGTTGCATGACATTGCACGCCCACATACGAGTTGCCAGACCGTGGAAACCATTAACCTCTTGGGTTTTGAGAAGCTGGCACAATCTGCCTACAGTCCAGATGTAACCTCTTTCGACAACCTTATCTTTGGATCGCTCAAAGATGGTTTACGATGTCGTCAATTTCTTACAGCTAAAGATGTGAAAGAAGCGATGCATGAATGGTTGCACGACCAACTGAAAACGTTCTTCGCAAGCTTGTAGACCACTGGACGATGTGCATCGAAAAGGAAAAAGACTATATAAAAAAATAAGGAAAAAGACTATATAGAAAAATAAGGAAAAAGACTATATAAAAAAATAAGGAAAAAGACTATATAGAAAAAATAAGGAAAAAGACTATATAAAAAATTAAGGAAAAAGACTATATAGAAAAAATAAGGAAAAAGACTATATAAAAAATTAAGGAAAAAGCTATATAAAAAAAAATAAGGAAAAAGACTATAAAAAATTCAGGAAAAGACTATAAGAAAAATAAGGAAAGACTATATAGAAAATAACGTACTTGTTTATCTCCTAGTTTTGTTTGGATACTTTGAAAAAGAAAACAATAAATACTAACTTTTTTGCGTTGGGATGGAGGTTTTTCTTTGGGGTGGGTGTCTTCGGGGAGGGGTTGCTTGGTTTATTTAGTTTGGTAGGTGTATTGTATTTTTTTAAAAACAAACAACAACTACAACAACTAATCCACCTGAAGACGACAATGGACGTAGTTAAAAACGATTGAGAAATATGTGGATCCCATTTCCTACCATTTGGATCTCGATACACGAGGGATTGAACGTAATCATTTAAAATCTTCAAAACCAAAACATTCTATGCAGAAAATGATGACGTCAGCAGAATTGGGGGACGTTAGTAGTTTGCTGACTTTAATATGTAATCTTCAAACCAAACATTCTATGCAGAAAATGATGACGTCAGCAGAATTGGGGGACGTTAGTAGTTTGCTGACTTTAATATGTAATCTTAAAAACCAAACATTCAATGCAGAAAATGATGACGTCAGCAGAATTGGGGGACGTTTAGTAGTTTGCTGACTTTAATATAATCTTCAAAACCAAACATTCTATGCAGAAAATGATGACGTCAGCAGAATTGGGGGACGTTAGTAGTTTGCTGACTTTAATATGTAATCTTCAAACCAAACATTCTATGCAGAAAATGATGACGTCAGCAGAATTGGGGACGTTAGTAGTTTGCTGACTTTAATATGTAATCTTCAAAACCAAAACATTCTATGCAGAAAATGATGATCACGTCAGCAGAATTGGGGGACGTTAGTAGTTTGCTGACTTTAATATGTACTCTTCATAACCAAAATTAGGAACAAAATCCATCAAATTTATTAAATTATATCGATATCGACTCAATAGACCGGTTTCATTTTTGCGCATTTTTCAATGATCTGCTGGCAACCAAATACGTCTTGAGAGTAGATTTTGGCAAGCAAAGAAGTCGAACAGAAACTCTTTTGGATGAGGCGAAAGATGCAAGCAAGAAAGAGTAAGAATCCACTATATGAAATTACCATGAAATTACTATGAATTCAAAAAATGTCCTATGGGATCGTCATCTACTTTTTTGTATAATCTTATTTGGTATCATCTATATTTAATGAACTAATCTTATTATAAAGGAGATTGTGGATTTTTCTGTCTGTAACCGAAACTATATTACAATAAAAGTCACAATTCCCATAGTTATTTACATCACATTCGCCATGATTTTATTTTTATTTAAACCTCAATTATTAATAAAATTGTTTTACATCATTAAGACTGTTGACCATATCTACATACTAAAAACATGCAATTGTATTTATATATACAACACAATAGCGGTTTACAGTGTGAATGGGAAGGCTAATTTGCATATTGATCTTAAAAATTTGATTTTGATAAATATGTGCTTAGTATTATTGATTTCTAATTGTTTGGTTTTATCTTATTGAATATGAGCAAAAATCTCTTCAATAAATCTTAAAAGAAATCCATTAACAAAAATAAATAACTATAATATTATTCTTGACTTCCTATTTTAACTAAATAGTTAAATTAGGAAAATTTACCAATGAAAGACGGGAGTAATGGAAAATGATGGAAGTGTTAATTTCAAAGTTGTTCTATTTTTCAATCATACTCCCTCTGCTCGAAAAGTTTTTATCTGCATTCTTATTCAGTTTCATTAGCCTTTCTAATTTAATGTGATATTTTGTTATATTGAAATTTAAATACTTGCACCCAGAGGGTGCATATATTTGCTAGTACAATTAATACAGAAAAGAGTAAAATCAAAAGTTGAGGTTTAATTTTACTCATATACATTCTTCAACAGAGATCACTCAACATTACTGATAAATATATCATTACATATTATATTATATAGACTGGTTAATATATCTCTATTATATATTTTACTAGAAGTGGATACCCAGTATCACCTAGGTAGAGAAGAAAAAAAGTGGTGTAATTGTTAGCAAGCTAGGCTTGCAGATCCGTTATTACTGAATAGCGATTTTGATCCTTACTGGCTGCCCCATAAAAATCCCCATGTAAAAAAGACCTTGTGTTAATCCGGCCTGGAGGGAGGTCAGAAAACCCCCTCTTCCCTACCTGGGTATATGAAATGACATCACATATATAATATAGTAAGACATTTTAATTCAATATTTTACCACTTTGAAAAAATATATAAATAAGGCGATTAGTTCAATTAATATTATATTTCAAAGCGGGAAAAATAACATGCTAAAAATTAGATAAAGTACCTGAATTAAAGTAATTATTAGTAATTAGAGAGGATGTAATATTGAATGTTGCTGAATTAATGGAGACTGAATTGCATCGATGTATTTGCAGTGAACTATTTGTGCAGGTAAGCATGTTTCTTATTTTCAACTACTTTTTATTCAGTTTGGATAATGACGATTAATAGATGCTGTAATTCTTGAAGCTATAATGGTTCATAAGCTGTGTATTTTTATTAGGGCAGGTTTGAAAAAGAAAGAAAAGGGATCGCCTTCTGAAAAATAGATAAAACCAGACTGACTGACGCCAAAATTCAAAACTCCCGCCGACTAATGGATATTCTGAGAGCGGGGCAATGGAAGTTTTCTTGTAGCAGAGTCAGAAAGGCAGTGGCAAGCTAAGTGAGCAGACATTGACTACGATTCTCCTCGAACCGGGTGGACTAAAAAAGAGAAGTAAGCTTTAACAATAACAAGATTCTGTAAAAAGGAGAATTTTTTGACCCAGCCACATCTTTATAAGTTGTTGTTCATTTGATGCTATTTTTAATACACATATAAAGGACAATTTTGTTTCGACTCAAACATCTTTGTTCCTCACTTGTACTGTTTTGCTTGTTTCTTTGATGTTACATTTCACATAAAAATTACCTTCAACCTAGATACAACAATGCGGGTTAAATCGAATTTAACAGACCTAAATTCCACTATCATATGTCACCACGCCGAAAGAATTTTTTAAAAAATCAGAGAATTAACCGAATTTAATGAAATTTTCAGTGTTGATGTATTAATGAACAAAGGATAGAATGCACCAGTTATTTTATCTAAAACTTTTACATTTTTTCCAGGTCAGTCAACATTGAACCACATATCTTTGAGGCGTAAAACAGATTCTCAAAGATACGTGATTCAAAGTTAACTGACCTGAAAAATGTAAAAGTTTTTAAATAAATACCTGGTGCATTATATCTTTTATTCATTAATATATCAACACTGAAAATTTCATTAAATTCGGATAATTTTTGATGGTGGAATTTAGGTCCGTTAAGTTCGATTTAACCACAATGATATTGTTGTTGTTGTTGTTGTTGTTGTTGTTTAAGAATCTTGGTTAATCCAAGTCTGTAATAAGCCTCCAGTCGAGAGATAGGTCAGCTATCCTTTCTTGGTATTGATGGTCAATAAGACTAAATACGTCAAATGTATTTATTATCCAAGTTATAACAATTTCTACTCTATAGACCGATTTCATTTTTGCATACTTTTCTAAATATTTCGGTAAATTTTTGACTCTCCCTCGTATATATTTTCCGTTGTGCATGTTGCACTAAATAAACCGGTTCAGAACGTTTTGCGGAAACGATAATTCTTTTCGGATGGTAAATTTCTAAAGAGCCATGATTATATATGAGGTCTTGGATCATTGAGAAATAATAATAATAATAATAATAATAATAATAATAATAATAAATCAAAGGCTAACGAGGAAATATTAAGAGAAAACAAAAGGTGCAAAATGGAAGAAGAAGAAGTAAAAGAAAGAAGGCAAAAAAAGAAAAAAAAACACAGAATAGAATGGAGATCACTGACTTCCGCTAAGTTCCGTTAACTTCCGGTAATTTATTCCTTCCATTGTTCTTTCATCTTTCATTGTTTTGCATCTTTGGGTCGTTTTGGCATTTCTGTTTATTTTCTTGTTTCGCTTTTTGGAGTTTTTTGTTTGCCTCGTTTCTGTGAGTTTCTATTTTTATTCTTTCCTCTTTTGTGCGAATCAGTTTTGTTCTTTTCTTGTTGCATTCAATTGTTTATTTGGCACGCAACTTCTTCGCACTCATTCCTTCTTCTTTTTTCATATCTTTCTTGGGCAGGTTTTTTTTCTTCTTTATTTTGTTTTTCTGCATTTTTATTCTTCTATTTCACTTTCTTCCTTTTTTTCTTTTTTTTTCTCTTTTCCTTCTTTCTTTGCTTTCTTTATTCTTTCTCTATCTTCCTTCATGTTTTCCTTTTTTTTCTTTTTCTTTTCTTTCTTTTTTTTTGCCTTCGTGATTCATTGTTTTCTTTATATTCTTTCTTTGTTTTTTGCTTTTTTCTTTGCTTTTCTTCACTTCTTCACTTCGCACTCATCCCTTTTCTTTCATATCTTTCTTGGGCAGGTTTTTTTCTTCTTGATTTTTTGTTTTTCTGCATTTTTCTTTTTCTTCTTTCTTTCTTTCTTTCTTTCTTTCTTTCTTTCTTTCTTTCTTTCTTTCTTTCTTTGCTTTCTTTATTCTTTTTCTTTCTTTCCTTCATGCCTTTCCTTTTTCTTTTTCTTTTTCTTTTCTTTCTTTTTTTGCCTTCGTGATTCATTGTTTTCTTTATATTCTTTCTTTGTTTTTGCTTTTTTCTTTGCTTTTCTTCACTTTCTTCACTTCGCACTCATCCCTTCTTCTTTTTTTCATATCTTTCTTGGGCAGGTTTTATTTTCTTCTTGATTTTTGTTTTTCTGCATTTTGTTTTTCTTATTTCACCTTCTCTTCTTTCTTCTTTTCTTTCTTTTTTTCTTTCTTTCTTTTCCTTCTTTCCTTGCTTTCTTTATTCTTTCTTTCTTTTTGTCTTTACCTTTTCTTTTTCTTTTCTTCCTTTGCCTTCATGATTCATTGTTTCTTTATATTCTTTCTTTGTTTTTGCTTTTTTTTCTTTTGCTTTTCTTCACTTCGCACTCATCCCTTCTTCTTTTTTGTTTTTCATATTTTTCTTGGGCAGGTTTTTTCTTCTGATTTTGTTTTTCTGCATTTCTTTTTCTTATTTCACTTTTCTTTCTTTCTTTCTCTCTTTCTTTCTTCTTTGCTTTCTTTATTCTTTTTCTTTCTTCTTTTGTCTTTACCTTTCTTTCTTTTCTTTCTTCCTTTGCCTTCGTGATTCATTGTTTTCTTTATATTCTTTCTTTGTTTTTGCTTTTTTCTTTGCTTTTCTTCACTTTCTTCACTTCGCACTCATCCCTTCTTCTTTTTTTCATATCTTTCTTGGGCAGTTTCTTTTTCTTGATTTCTGTTTTTCTGCATTTTTATCTTTCTTATTTCACCTTCTTTCTTTCTTTCTTTTTTTCTTTCTTTTACTTCTTCCTTTTTCTTCTTCCTTTTCTTTCTTTCTTTTCTTTCTTTCCTTCCTGTCTTTACCTTTTTCTTTTTCTTTTCTTTCTTCCTTTGCCCTCATGAATGCATTGTTTTCTTTATAATCTTTCTTTATTTTTGCTTTTTTTTTGCTTTTCTTCACTTTATTTTTTTATCGACTTTCTTTGTCTTTCTTTGTCTTTCTTTCTTTCTTTCTTCTTCTTTTGTTGCTTTCTTTGTTTCTTTCTTTTTCTTTGCATACTTGACATTTTTTATTTTACTTTCTTTCCGTTCCTCAGTCTTTTCCTTCTTTTCTTCCTGTATTTCTTTCTTGGCTGTCTTTACTTTCTTTTTATTTTCATCCTTAATTTCTTTCTTCATAATTTTCCTTAGGTTTCTTTCTTAGTTTTCACTGCTTTTCTCTTTCTTTCTTTCTTTCTTTCTTTCTTTCTTTGCGGCCTTTACTATTTCTTTTTCTTTTCTCTCTTTCTTTCGCCTTTATTCTTTAATATTTTCTTCCTCTTTAGTTTCTTTATTAATTTTTTTTAACTTTCTTTCACGTCGTTTTTCTTTCTTCCTTTCTTTGCTTTGCTTTCCTTCTTTTTCTTTTTTTCTTTGCTGTCTTTACTTCTTCTTTTTATTCTATTCCTGCCTTCATTCTTTGATTTCATTTTTGTTTTCTTCCCTTTCTTTCTTTCTTGTTATTCTTTTATTCCTTATTTCCTTCTTTCTTCCTTTCTTTCCCTTCTTTCTTTCTTTGCTGTCTAAACTATTTCCTTTTCTTTTCTTTCTTCCTTTGCCTTTATTCTTTATTGCATACTTCATATCGTTTCTTTGGTTTCCTTCTCATTTTTCTTCACTTTCTCTCTTTCTCCGTGTCTTTTCTTTGTTTCTTTGTTTCTTTTTTTTATTTTCTTTGTTTCTTTGTTTCTTCTTTATATTCTTTACATCTTTTCTTTTTCTTTCTTTCCTTTCCTCCTTCATTTCTTTCTTTCTTCTTTTTCTTTCTTTTTCCTTCCTGGCTGTCTTCACTTCCTTTTTTTATTATTATGATTTATTTATTTCTGTATAATATTCCTTTGGTTTCTCTCTTACTTTACACCAATTTTTCTTTCTTTCTTTCATTCTTCTTTTTCTTTCTTAACATTTTTTCTTTTCTTTCTTCCATTGGCTTCATTTGTTATTGCTTTCTTCATATACTTTCTTTGGTTTTGTTTTTCTTCACATTCTTTCTTTTTCGGTTTTCTTTCTTTCTTCATTCTTTCATTCTTTCTTGTTCTTTTTCTTTCTTTCTTTGCTGTCTTACATTTTCTTTTTCTTTTTCTCTTGCATTTATTCTTTTGTTTCTTTCTTGTTTTCTTCACTTTCTCATCTTTCTTTCATTCTTTCTTTGCTTTCCTCTTTCTTTTCCTTTCTTTTTTTCTCACTACTTTTCTTCTTTTCATTCTTCATTTGCCCCATATTCTTTATTAGTTTCTTCATGTTCTTTCTTTGCTTTCCTTCTCATTTTTCTTCACATTCTTTCTTTTTCCCGGTGTTCTTTCTTTCTATCTTTCTTTCTTTCTTCTTTTCTTTTTTCTTCGTTTTCTTTCTTCTCGCATATATATTCATGCTCCTTACCATTTTTTATACATCCAGTCTTCCGATTTCTCTTTTAAACCCACTTCCTCTAAAACAAAAACCAATATCCTATTGAGCAAGGACACCATACAGCATTTCCTCAACACAGATGGCGAAATTATTGCAGAATGATCAATTTCACATGTTTCAAACTTTTATTTTCTCTTTCATTTCAAGATAATATTTTCACCCACAAAAAAAAAAAACAAGTTTCATTAAATATTTCACGAAACTTGTATTTCATTTTTAGCCTTCACATCTGTGGCAGCAATAACTAAAGATATCAAGAAAGTAATCACTTCCACTTACCCCCTCCCACAAACATACACACACGCGCAAACACACACAAACACACACACACAAACACACACACACACAACACACACACACACATATATATATATATTATGGCGGTTTTGTATGAATATATATATCTTATATATATATATATAAATTGTTTTTTCTTTTGGCCAAATATTGTACCAATAGATTATTATTTTTTTTTTTTATACGATTATCTTGGTCTTTTCTTATTAGGATTTACTAATAAGTTTGGTATATTAAATCATGTATATATATATATATATATATATATAATATAATATATATATATATATATATATATATATATACATATATATATATATATATAGATAGATATATATATATATATGTGTGTGTGTATGTGTGTGTGTGTGTGTGTCACTCGGTTGATTTTGTTTGTTTGTATTGAGAGCTAAAAATTGACGAATAAGTTAGCTTCAGATACGCTTATGTTACTAAGCTCACTAAAATCTTTTAGGTTTTCATGTGAAATGCAAACAGCTTCGTCCATGATTTGAACCGTTTACATTTCCCACGAGGTTAATCCTTACCCTAGGGGCACTTCCGCCCCCCCTCTCTCTCTCTCTCTCTCTCTCTCAGCCTTTCTCCCTCCCTCCCTCTCTGTATATATATATATCCAGGGACTCATTTAAGGCAAGTATGTGTGTCCAGGGACGCACTGAATCAAGAACCTATCAGCATCACTGAGTCAAGATCCCGCTGTAAATAGATAAATAAATAAATAAACCTTCTCCTCTGCAGGTTCAGGAAAAATTGTTTTCGTTTTATGCTTGTAGCTGCTAAATATACATACTAAATGCTTTGTGTAACAAAAGCCATTGTATTTGCCTCTTGGAACAAAGACAAAAGAACAATTTTTACTTACCGCAACCACAAAACCATTGCATATCATATATATATATATATATATATATATATATATATATATATATATATGGGAGTAAATATGGAAATAAATCCGTCAATATTAAGAAATTTGAAAAAACGAGTGTTCAAAAATAGGATAAATTTATTTATGAACGCTTAAACGTTTCGGTTTCTTTAAACCTTCATCAGGATGTATTAAGGGGTGAATAAATTGATGGATGTTTATAGATGACAGGAGATAAAAAATCTTTATAACATTTTTTTTTGTTGTAACAACAAAAAAATTCCAAGTTCCAAGTGCACCAACCACAATTGGTATCACTTTCACTTTCATATTCCATAACTTTTTCAGTTTTCTGGCAAGGTCCAGATATTTGTCCATTTTTTAATTTCCCTTTAGCTTCACCCTGTGATCTGCTGGTACTGCAAAATCCACCAGTTGACAAGTTCTTTCTTTTTTGTTTATCAACACTAGGTTTGCTCTTCTTGCTGGGATAAGGTGAGCCGTTTTTATTTCAAAATCCCAGAGAGTTTTACGTGTTTCCTTCTCAAGAACAGATTCTGGTTTATGCATATACCATTTTTTTGTATGGTCAAAATTTAATTTTTTGCCTAATTCCCAGTGGATCACCTTCCCAACCCAGTCGTGTCTAGTTTTGTATTCTCGTTGTGCTAGTTTGCTACATTCGCAGAGTATATGGTTTACAGTCTCATCTCTATTACCGCAAAGTCTACATTTACTATTTTGTTGGGTCTTATCAATTTTCGCTTTTATATAGTTTGTCCTTATGGCATTATTTGGTGCAGCAATTATTAATGATCCTGTTTCTCTTTTGAGGTTTCCTTTCTTAACCATGTCCAAGTCTTTCCATGTGCAACCTCTTCGATTTTGTCGTTTGAAGTGTCCATATAATTGTTTTTCTTCCCATTTTGTTTTCTAGTCTTTGTTGTTTTTCTGTTTGTCCATCTGTCACTTCTCTATAGTTGGCCGCCATAAGTAATTTGTCTTTGCTCTTCTTGTGTAATCCTCAAGTTGTTGGATAGTGGTTTTCTACGCAGTCCTCTATGTTGGCAAGACCTCTTCCCCCTTTCTTGGCACCTTATTTCTTATTATTATTATTATTATATATATTATTATTATTATTATTATTATTATTATATTATTATCTAATCTGCGTATTTTGTATACAGTATACATAACATTCTCTCGTGCAGCAAATGCTTCTTGTCGTTCATTCATCAATGTTATTTTCGTTACATTGATCAGCTAATTGATAACTGCATTTAATTGGGGCTCATTATGTTCGCATTTTGAGAAGGTGAGGAAATGGACAGCGGACTTGTGAGAAATAAATGACGTCCTGAACGACGTCATTTTCAATATTAGCAACCCTTGAAGTGGCAATATGGCTGACAAGACAAGCGACAGCCCAACAGGCAGAAAAATCAACTCCCCCCCCCCAAAAAAAAAGAAAAGAAAAATGACGTCAAATTAATCGGGTCAATAGTGTATTCGCTATTGCTTGCATTTATCACTCTTCCACACTATCCCTCGACTTTTCTTTCTCTATCGCTCGCCAACTAACTTACTCTCCCTGGCTCTGTGTGTGTGTGTGGTGTGTGTGTGTCTCTCTCTCTCTCTCTCTCTCTCTCTCTCTCTCTCTCTCTCTCCCTCCATAAATCTCTCTGTATGTCGTTTCTCTCTGTCTCTCTTTTTCTCACTCTCTATATAAATATACATCACGAGGTATGTTAAAAAAGTATTGAGTCTAAAGCTTAATCATTTTGAATGAGCGGTCGCGCTCTGCGAATCGTTATATTAATTTATATTTACTAGTACAAAATAATAATACCCACCAGGTGATGTAAAAATAGATTTTTGAAACATATTGCCTGAGGGGTGGGAGTTAAAAATTCAATGTCAGCGAGTTTGTACCCTAATTAAGTAAAATCATTAAATTCATTAAAGGATAAAAAAATAAATCAATTTGAAATGTAAACTTTAAATATGTGTTAACATAAAACAAACTATATATACCAGTCATGTATTTATAAGAACTTGTTTAAAAAAAAATGTGGACTGTCTAATGTTGCATGTTCAAAATTTAAGTGTATTTATTTTATGTTATGACAATTTTGGGTAATGTGACGTAAGCAGTGACGTAATATTTGTTACAGACAAATACCGCATATATATATATATATATACACGTGGTGTAATGGTTAGTCGTAGAAAATGGACTCGTTCACCGAGTAAAATCATGGACGAGGCTGTTTGCATTCACAAAGCGCTAACACCCTTGGGAAAAGTATGAATCCAACTATTCCCCCTTCAGCTATGGGTAAATAGTAGGGTAGATTCGGCTCATTAACTATGGCTAGGTAACCAATCTAGGAGAAAGAAAACGCTTGAATTCAAAATTATAAACTCCGCTAAGAAATTGACATTCTGTCACATACTGCACGTGTGGAAGAGTTGACATGATTATATATAGGTATTTATTGCATTTAAAGAAATAAAAATGCGGCACGAGGCCAAAAATGGGAGGAGGTTGGTCATCTCTATCCTTTTAAGTTACCTATTCACATTCGTGACCCGATTCGTACAACAAATTCCATTCACCATAAAACCAATTCGCACTAGGAACACCCGAACTTACCAGTCTCTCTATGAAAAACCTACACCTAACCCATATATACATAGTCAGAAGATTTGATATTTATTTACACTAGCAAATGTATGCACCCTCCGGGTGCAAGTATTTAAGTTTTAATATAATAAAATATCATATTAAATTAGAAAGGCTAATGAAACTGAATAAGAATGTAGATAAAAAGATTTGGAACAGAGGGGGTATGATTGAAAAATAGAACAACTTTGAAACTATTCCATCATTTTCCCTTACTCCCGTCTTTCATTGTTAAATTTTCCTAATTTAACTGTTTAGTTAAAATAGGAAGTAAAAGAATAATATTAGTTATTCTTCTTGTTAAGGGATTCTTTTAAGATTTATCTCCGAGATTTTTGCTCATATTTATTAAGAAAAAAACAAACAATTAGAAATCATAATACCAAGCGCATATTAATAAAATTAAACTTTTAATATCAATATGCAAATTAGCTTTCCTGTTCACACTGTAACCCACTATTTTGTTGCATATATAAATACCAATTGCATGTTATTAGAATGTAGATAAAGTCAAAAGTATTAATAAGGTATAACAATTTTTCAATAACTGAGGTTTAAATAAAAATAAATTCATGGTGAATGTGACGTCAATAACTAAGGGAATTGTGACTTGAGTAGTGATTTAGTTTCGGCTTCAGACAGACAAACACACAATCTCCATTATAATAAGATTTAAAAATCCACGATGCAAAAAATGAAAAAAGGGGAAAAATTAAAATTTTGATAAAAATAAAATGATTATATATATATATATATATATATATATATATATATATATATATATTATATATATATGCACCAACTAGTCGAA
>CM042163.1:40734170-40761670 GCA_023376005.1 Doryteuthis pealeii
ATTTTTTGGATTTTATATAAGGGTTTTCCTGTTCAGAATAAAGTCCTCGGGGCGGCCTAAAGTCGGTATCAGCCAATCAGCGAGAGAGTCTATCCTCTTTTCACTAGCGCTAGACAAAGGAGATTACTTTAGCGTCTGAGGTGGAGCGCCACACCTACCATCAGCTCCTTACTTTACCACACATATCCCTGTGCTACTCATAAGGCTGAGTTGGCGAGGACCGGTATCGAACTAGGAACCTTGTGGTTTTTAGCCGAACGCTCTACCGACTGAGCTAACCCGGCCCCTGAATATATTTATGCAAATATGCAAAATTGGCTTTTTATATGAACCTAGAGAAACAGTACAGATTTTGGTCGTTAGTGTAGATGTAACCTTATCAGTGAATTAATAAAAGTCATACCAGGTATGTTTTTCGTTCACGTTCTTATTACTTAAAAACTAAGGATCATATATCTATCTGTGAAGTAATAAAACTCATACAATGTATGTTTTTCGTTCACGTTCTTATTACTTAAAAAACTAAGGATCATATATCTATCTGTGAAGTAATAAAACTCATACATGTATGTTTTTCGTTCACGTTCTTATTACTTAAAAACTAAGGATCATATTATCTGTGAAGTAATAAAACTCATACAATGTATGTTTTCATTCACGTTCTTATTACTTAAAAACTAAGGATCATATATCTCTGTGAAGTAATAAAACCCATACAATGTATGTTTGTCATTCACGTTCTTATTACTTAAAAAAACTAAGGATCATATATCTATCTGTGAAGTAATAAAACTCATACAATGTATGTTTGTCATTCACGTTCTTATTACTTAAAAAAACTAAGGATCATATATCTATCTGTGAAGTAATAAAACTCATACAATGTATGTTTTTCATTCACGTTCTTATTACTTAAAAACCTAAGGATCATATATCTATCTGTAAAGTAATAAAACTCATACAATGTATGTTTTTCATTCACGTTCTTATTACTTAAAAAACTAAGGATCATATATCTATCTGTGAAGTAATAAAACTCATACAATGTATGTTTTTTCATTCACGTTCTTATTACTCAAACATTAAGGATCATATATCTCTCTGTGAAGTAATAAAACTCATACAATGTATGTTTTTCATTCACGTTCTTATTACTTAAAACCTAAGGATCATATATCTATCTGTAAAGTAATAAAACTCATACAATGTATGTTTTTCATTCACGTTCTTATTACTTAAACATTAAGGATCATATATCTCTCTGTGAAGTAATAAAACTCATAAAATGATAGTTTTTCATTCACGTTCTTATTACTTAAACACCAAGAAACATATATCTATCTGTAAAGTAATAAAAGTCATACCATGTATGTTTTTCATTCACGTTCTTATTACTTAAACACCAAGAAACATATATCTATCTGTAAAGTAATAAAAGTCATACCATGTATGTTTTTTATTCACCTATCTATTACCTAAACACTAAGGAACATGTATTTATCTGTGAACTAATAAAAGTCATACAATATATTTGTCTTCCACGTATTTATTATTTAAACACCAGATAACCTGTATCAATATGTGCAGTAATAAAATGTCCACGAATAGTGATTTCAGCTCACGTATTCATTATTTAACCACTAAGGAATATGTATGCAGTAATCAAAGCCACTAAAAAATTGTGTTCAGTTCACCTATGAATTATTTAAACACCAGAGATCATGTAATTATCTGTCAATTTATAAAAGCCACACAAAGAATATTTTCCAATCACACAATTAATATGAATTAAACACCAAAGAACATGTATCAATCTGTGAACTAACAGAATTCTCACAAGATATGTCTCCCATTCACCTATTTATTATTTAAACACCAAGGAACACATAGTTCCTGTTAAGATTTCATCTATGAGTTTATAGAATAAAAAAAGTAAGTCGACGGGGCGGCCAAAAGTCGGTATCAGCCAGTCAGTGAGGGAGTCTATCCCCTTTTCAATAGCGCTAGAACAAGGGGATTGTTTTTAGAATCTGAGGTGGAGCGCCACACCTACCATCAGCTCCTTACTTTACCGCACAGATCCCTGTGCTACTCATACGCTGAGTTGGCGGGGACCGGTATCGAACTAGGAACCTTGTGGTTTCTAGCCGAACGCTCTACCGACTGAGCAAACCCGGCCCCTAAGGGGGGTGGTTATAGAATACAATCCTATATTTCATACCCAAATAAGGATAAAAACACATAAACACATTTCTTTTACCAAACTTAAAGAAAAGAGATTAATGCAAACACAAGAACACAATTCTTTATCTAAACTTAAGGAAAAGTGATTAAAAGCATTTATACATTAGTCAAAGTTTGATTGGACAAATCATGGGGTTGCTTACTACTACGTCCTCACATAAGCGCCCAAAAAATTAATTACCATCCGATCCTCTTTTGGAATTATTTAAACAGAAGAGAAAACCAACATTCACACAGATCCCATCTCGCTGTCAGATAGAACTCATGACCGACAACAACAAGAAACAGATGTCCGAGCGAAAGACTCACCAACACCAAAACAAACACACACCTTCTGAGTCACAGCTTACCACTACCAAAGATCTCACCACAGCAATTAATATACATTTCACCAGGTTGTATTCACAAACTTTAATTTTCCATTTTGTCTATTCTAATTCTGCATACCTATTTTACATTGTAAATATTACCCTCTTCTTATCGAACCTTGACGAATCTGCATACACATTTGCATTGTGACATTACGCATATAGTGTGACTCTATATAGTCTTGCTATAAACATCAGTGGCAATGTTATTGTACTAGCAGATGTACTAGTTGACAAGAAATGATATGCTATGAAACTTTTCTAAACTCTACTTTTACATTTCACATTTCACATTGAACATCCGAATAAATGTATTTCTTATTTTATAAATACATGCTTTGTTTTTATCATTTCTCCATATTTTCTGCCTAAACTGTGTCTTATCATTTTATCGTCATTCCTAATTATTATTGAACACATCGCATAACGCTCTACAAAGAGATTCGTCATTTAATTAATATTTATTGTCACTACAAAGTGACAACCCTGACCTCTACAATTAAATAGATGTAAAAGGAGTATTAAAAATGTGTTTTAGAAAATTGAGTTTGAAAAAAAAAGATTGAATATCCAAGAAGTATGTATAAAACAAAATGTCCTCAGCATAAAATAACTCGACAAGGGAGGACATGCCGTAAAACCCAACCAACCAACCAACCAACCAACCAACAGCCAACCAAGGAACACATATACATCTGTAACCTATTAAAAATCATACAATTTTACGTTCACATATTTATTAATTAGACATCATATTTGACAATTAAATAACCCACAAGGGTTATTACACCGTTAAACACCAAACCTGAAACTACCTTTTTAAAAAGACAAGTTTTAAAACAGATTCTTCTCACAAAAAAAATTAACAAAAAAAAAAATTACTTGTACAGTAATTTGTTGTCTTTAATAACCGCTAATACATAGAAAAATATTCTAGCGTTGGATTTTCACTATTTTAACATACACAATTTTTCAAGTTTTCCCAAAGGTTTCGAGCTTAACAGTTATCAGATATAGTGTGACTCTATATAGACTTGCTATAAACATCAGTGGCAATGTTATTCTACTAGCAGATGCGTCGTTGACAAGAAATGATATGCTATAAAAACCAACCAACCAGCCAACCATTCTTTTAAATAACCAGACCTGAAACCTAAAATTAGGATTTTAATCATGGATATCTATGACAATCTCTCGCCAACCTTACCCTATCAATCATTGCTCTCAGGAGGTCCTGCACAGAATCCAGTATCTGCGCAGAGTTGGTCAATGTACGTCTTTGCTCAACGGTGCACTGGCGTGACTCTGTGCTGGTTTCCATAGAAAAATGTCACTTACGAGTTTGTCCTAAAGCCTCCAGCAGTGTCCAGCATGTCCTGTTCATCTTACTCAGATGTTTTGTGTGATAAGTGGCAAGTGGCTATACAGCTGCTTTCTCGTGGGGTGTTGCTTCCACAACTTGTTTAAATTACATACTGTAATCTTGGGCAGTTCCCATCTAGCTTATTCTCTAGGCGCTTTGTTAGTGTCCAAGTGGTGCACTCGTACAGTAGCAACACTACAACTATGGCTTGGAAGAAAACTTTTTTACTTAAAGGGTGGGGGGGGGTCAACGTTTGCTCATTTGAATAAAATTCCATAATTTTCAAAATATCTAGAAAAACTCAGTAACTACCTTTATTCAATATGAAATATTTAAATTGAATATTCATCTAATCTATTAAAAAATAGTAGACTTAATAATCATGTTAACTAAGACATGTTTTCCGAATTTTTATATATTCCGTTTTTTTTCTACTAACAATTGTAAAAGACACCTGGTTTTAAAACAGGTCTTTCCTCACGACCATCTACCATTTGAAACCGGACAAAAACGTGTTTTCTTTGTTCTTATATATATTTGTGTATTTATTATTTAAACGTTAAATAATGTGTATCAGGCAATTTCATTGATTATTTTGTGTTGTTTTTTTTTTAATTAATTTCCTCTCAGCATTAGATTGTTTTGTTTTATTTTATTTTTCTTTCTTTCTCAGTCGCATTGACTCCAACAACTCACTACTTGTGACATTCAATGTTTCCCTTTAATAAACAAGCGACGAACAAAAGATTTATTTCACTTTTTTTGTTTAAGAATATTTTCTTTTTATTTCTCTCACTCTCTCACACACCACACACACACACACATACACACATATATATATATATTATATATATATATATATATATATATATATATATCGTAGTATTGCATTTTAGTCATGGTTATTCAATGAGAACTGCGGGCGACCGTCAATAAGGTTCGGCAGACACGTAAAAACGTAATTTCATCTCGCACTGGTCATCGATAATGAAAAAAGAATCCGTATGGCCATAGAGTCATAAATAGCTCTATATTAATTTCAGAGCATGCCATTGACCCACGTATCATTGATGGACATATGTAATGTTAACAGGAAATAAAAAAAATTACCCCTTGGCAATAATAAAGAGTGAGGGGTGGTGGAAAGAAGGTGTCAGAGTTAGCGTCATTTATTATAAATTTGCCTAATGTAAATTAGTGTATGTGTTTGTATACGCAACTCCAGTCATCTCGAACAAAACAGACTCCAGTCGAAATATGCAATCTATTATAGATTTGCCGTGTGTAAATCTGTATGTGTGTCCCTGCGAATATGTGTATGTGTGTGTCCCTGTAAATATGTGTGTCTCTCTTCAATCATCTAGAGCAAAATAGTCTCCATTTTTAATATGTAATCTATTATAAATTTGATTAATGTAAATCTCTGTGTGTCCATTTTCAATCATCTAGAGCAGTGGTTCTCAACAGGGGGTCATTGGCCCCTGGGGATCCTGTAACATTTTTGGTGCATGTAAGCAAAAAACTATTCAATTATAAAAATACAATATGACTTTTAAACATCGAATGGCTATGGGGGTCCAACTGATTAAAATAAGAATCAAAGAGATTCATAGGTGAAAAAAATAATCGAGAATCACTGATCATGAACAACTCAGTCACCAGTTTAGATATGTAATCTATAATAAATTTCCTTTATGTACATCTGTGTGTCCCTGTAAATGTATGTGTATCTACCATCAATCATCTAGAGAAAAAGGCTTCATTTTAGATAAAGTAAGTAAAGCAAAGTCACCGGGGCGGCCTAATGTCGGTATCAGTCAGACAGCGAGGGAGTCTATCCCCTTTTCACTAGCGCTAGACCAAGGAGGTTATTTTAGCGTCTGGGGTTGAGCGCCACACCTACCATCAGCTTTTTACTTTACCGCACAGATCCCTGTGCTACTCATAACGCTGAGTTGGTGAGGGCCGGTATCGAACAAGGAACCTTGTGGTTTCTAGCCGAACGCTCTACCGACTGAGCTAACCCATTTTAGATAGATAATCTATATATATAAAAGAAAGTTTGGTGTGTACGTGTCGGCATATAACCCCGAAAAGAGACGTCACTCAGATTCGAAATCTTTCATACACATTAATATCCTTCTAACTAAGAAACACACCAAATTTGGTTATTGATTTTTACTGATTAAGAAATATAATTAATTAATTAAACCAAAATTAACCGATTAGTGGAACTGGTTGTATACCAGCTGCTGCTGATAATACAATATTGCTAGCCGCCTGCTTTCTATTATAGCGATACCAACAGTTTAGTTTAATTTTAGTAAACAAAATCGCATTCTAAGCAGTTCAGTTCGGAATTTCTCCATTATTTCTGGTACAATCTTTAAAATATTTATTTGGTTCGAAAGAAAAAAAAATCTTTCTAAATATGTAATTTGTATGTGTTTTTATCAAAATTATTTAAAATTGTTTCAAAAGCAAAAAGTCTATTAAATCTTTAATAAACTAACATTTTACATTTTTTTTAGTCCGGTCTTGGTCCGGGTACTTTTGCTAGTCTATTATAAATGTATATTATGCAAATCTCTATGTGTCCACATCCAGTAATTTAAACAAAACAATCTGCAAAATATATATTAAATCTATTATAAATTAGCGTTATCTAAATCTTTGTGTATCACTCTAAATATGCCTGTGTCCACCTTCAATAATATATAGCAAATGAGTTTACAGTTTTGTCTGGTTTGGTTTATTTTTGCTTCTTTGTTTAATTGCATATCAACCGTCAGAGTCTGCTGCATCGTTTGTCACAGTCGTAATGGAGATAAATATATTCATGCAGCATAAAAAAAGTATTTACATTTCTGGGTGCAAATAAATAAAAATCTATGGTAGACCATACAGCAACATTTTTTTACATTTTTTATTTCGAATCATAAAGGGAGAGAACCTTTTTCAATAAGTTTGCTGATCCATATACGAAAATACAATCATTAGTAATAATTTCTTAAATATATAAACATCTCAGAAAAATATATTGCGCTTGTAGTGACCCGGTTTGTTGGTGAGTGTTTAGTTGAGGAGTTGAAGAAGATCCGAGTTTTGATCCCCACAATTTAAATGTATAAGACTACGGAAAGGAAGTTTCCGTAGAAAACAAAAGAAGGCACAATTAATAAAAGAAAGAAACTTTATATACATTAATTTACAATTGGTATACTCAATTGTTCTTTTAGCGATGTTGCCGACTGTATGTGTCTGTACGTAGTTGTGTGTGACAAGTGTGACATGTATTGTTTATATTTGTGCGATTGGTTGTGTCAACATTGTAGCATTTTTTGTCTATGATTGAAACTTGTGATTGGAATTTGTTTTGTTGCACGAGAGAGAGAGAGAGAGAGAGAGAAGAGAGAGAGAGAGAGAGAGAGAGAGAGAGAGAGAGAGAGAGAGAGAGAGAGAGAGAGAGAAATTGGAAACGAAAATACGAGACCAACCTGATATATCATTTTGTGTCTTCGGGCAGCAACTTCTCCCCATTGTGTCAATGTTGGGGAAGAGCATAAGCTCCCACTGTCTGTTGTTTTTCAGCTCTATGGGCCTTTTTATAATTTTCTTTTTGTCATTGTCTACGTGATCATTAAGCTAAACTATTCATCAAATATCAGGTGATTTGCAATGATGCAATATCGAATGATTTTGGTACATTCCGATGGCGTACATATTTTCCTATGGTATTTAAACCATTGTTTCTATTGTTGTTAAAATATTTCTAAACTAATATTTATTTGATTCTCTTTTGTTTACATCTTTCTAAACTTAGCTTATATAATTGTAAAAATAGCTATTTAAGAAAATTTAATTATTCTAAATTATTCAATTCCACATGCCGTAAAAATATAGGGGCCAATCCCTACACGATTCTATAAAATTACATTTTTAGATAAACTAAATAAAGCTTAATCTATGGTGAAAATATTGAATGCAACATGCCACCTTCCAGACGTTTAAAATTCACAATTAAATGTGAATAAAAATAGAATAATTGAATCAGAGAAAATAATTTTTTTGTACATCAATTCAAAGAAAGATATTGTTTTTAATCAATGCCAAAACCATCCTTATAGAAGAAGTGAAGTGGTACTATTCAAACCAGAACTATTGTAACACTATGAGCGTCAACTAATTTTTAACGAAAAAGAAAAGTGTAGAATAAATTTTTTGTGTGTAAGTATCGTTGGGTTTGTTTAGGTGTAAAATGCAAAAATCAAAAATATCAAGTAAATTTTTGATTTTGCGTATTGTTTATACATAGAAAAAAGATTGCAGTGTTAACATTAAAAGATTTGACATGGCTGTCAGATCAAAAGGATGACCTTGGGTTTCACACTTAGTTCACCCAAGTCCGATGACACAGATATAGATACAATTGTTTATATAAAAATTTCTCGTTTTTAAAGGAAAACAGGCAGTCAGGCACGCAGACACGGACACGTACAGTGGGGCCCCGAGGATAGTCGAATTTAGATCGAAAAACAAAATTTGTCACAGGCTACGGGAATTTCTTAATTAAGAGGGTTACAACTAGAAAAATTGACTTTTGCTGCTAAAATTGATTCCAGAATTTCACATAAAACAAAACGCAAAACGAAGCTCATCGTGTCTTTATTTATCCAAACAAGTGTGCAAAACATACCATATATTACTCCTATTCATTATATATGAATAAAAACAGTTGTTATTGTTGATGGTGTGTTGCCTGATTTTTTTTAGAGTTGCCAGCAAACCCGGCAGTTCATTTCTACTAACTTCTTAACCCGTCACAAAGACACTCCGACCAAGTTGCGTCGATCCCAGTTCTGATTTTCAGTTGCGCCATAGGGAGACCTCGATATAGTAGGCCATGATTACACCAGAAACGCGGTCATAAATAGGACAGGAGTATAAATTGTATATTAAAAATATAGACCGCTTTATTCTAGAAGGTGGAGACCCACACACGGATTTGCATACGGCAAAGTTATAAGAGATTACATATCTAAAATGTAGACTGTTACGTGGTAGATGATTGAAGGTAAATACACACATATTTACAGGAACACACATACAGATTTGATAGAAAATAAGATGTGAAAAACGTTGATAGAATATCTATATGAATTTTCGCACGAATTGGGTCGATGAAAGATGGAAAACACATCTATGATATTAACATGGAAAGAAATACGGAGCAACTAGTGAGAATCGAACAATGGCCTTCTAGGTTTTTGCAGTACTCGGTAAACCACGCAAGACGTGCCTTTATCACTTATATTATCTTAGATTGGTACAAGGCAAGAAATATGGGGCGCCCATTGAGAATCGAATAATTATTTATAACTCTATCACTTCATAAGGATTTCGACAATCTACGATCTGTTTGCGCCGAATCAGGGTAAGCAATCGGCTTTGTCCCAAGAGGTGATAATTCGTCACACCCCAGGGCGAGAAATCTCTCAGCCCTGACACTTAGGGATTTTAATGTGGTCACACATTGTTCACGAAGATCCCGTAAGTCGTTTATAAAATGCGGAGAGGCGAAGTGCTCGTACGTGAGGTCAGGTAGGAGGTTAGAGAAAGCCCTTGAGTGGTGGCCTGCCTCGTGGCTGGAGAGATTTTATATTTATCTGATGTAAAACGCTCAGCGATTAAAATATGATGTTCAGTGCGACGCAGACCCCACAAATCTATAATTCAATTCGAAATTAGGGTTGAAATTTATTTATTCTCTTAGAGAATTTTAAATTTATTTCTTTGATAAAAATCTGGGTATGATATCCTCTTTTTGTTGGGTTATTGTTTCGTATGTACAAAGAAAAGGAATAGGGAAAGAATAGAGTGTAAAAATAAAGAAAAATGAAAATGATTTTTGATGAAATGAAGAAGAAGAAGAAGAAGAAGAAGAAGAAGAAGAAGAAGAAGGCAGTGTAAGAAAATGGAAATTTTGGAGATGTAGAGTAAGTAAGTGTCGAGTAAGTAGATGGAGAGTAAGATGGAGAGGATAAAAAGACAAGTAAAAAGGAGAGCAAAAAGTTACAATCAAATAAGAAAAACAATGGAAGAAGAAGAAGAAGAAGAAGAAGAAGAAGAAGAAGAAGAAGAAGAAGAAGAAAAAGAAGAAATAAAAAGAAGGTTCGTTGTTACGTATGTACAAAGAAAAGGAATAGGAAAAGAAGAGATGAGAAAAATAAAGAAAAAGCATAATGATAAAGGATCAAACGAAGAAGAAGAAGCATAATAATAATAATAATAATAATAATAATAATAATAATAATAATAATAATAATAATAATAAGAAGAAGAAGAAGAAGAAGAAGAAGAAGAAGAAGAAGAAGAAAAAGAAGAACCGTAAATACTGTATATATAAATTGCTACTTTCAGAAGAAGAAATATTAGATGAAAATAGATAGATAGATAAATAGATAGATAATCAGTTTAATGACAACCCTTCATTTAAAATACAAACTTAAAATGTTATGGGCCAACGTTTAGGCTTTAAGCAAGAGACGGTTGTCCAGCGGATTTCCCTGATAAAGAATCCTTTGGTTCTCCTTAGTATTGTAAGTTCCTCGTCAATCGTTGCAAATTAACTATGGAAAGTATCAGTTTAAGTAGTGAATCAGCCACGCATTATGGCTGTTGATTGACGGAGGAACAGACCACGTGACCCCGCCTAGTCTATACATTTAGGTGGTGTATTGCAGGACACCTTATATTACAAAATAATAGGGCACCTCACGTGATGTAATGGTTAGCAAGCTAGATTCGCAAACCATTATTAGTGAGTTCGATTCTCACTGGGTGCCCCATACTTCTGGCCTTGTGCCACATCTAAGCTAAGCTTAGTAAATACCTATATTAGAAAATAATCCAACACATCACTGTTCAGACAATAGTTGATTTCTTTTGAATTGTCCTGATGACGGTTGACTATAAACTTCACCATCAAAAATAATATCTAATTTTTTTGGAGTACTTGGTTTTCTATTTTCTACCCCCCATATATATATTATTATATATATATATAATATATATATATAATATATACCAAAACTGTTGGTAAACCCTTGCAGTAAGAAAAAAACCCGGCAAATAGTTTGATTGTAAAAATATACTACCAAACATTACCTGGGGAGAAAATTTTTTTGAAAAAAAGACCAAGATAGTTGTACCAACCGAAAATAATCTGTTGATACTATAATACTTGACCAAAAGAAAAAAAACAATTTATATGTATATATATATATATGAAAAATATATATTCATATAAAAACCGCCAGGATATACTATAGCTAATAAGTAAAGAGTGCTCAATACCTACGTAGAGCAAATAATAAAGATAAACCTAATGAGTCAGATATACTTAATAAAAGTTTCGCTTAGTGCTCTTCAGGACCAAGATCTTAGCCCTGAAGAGCACTATGCGAAAATTTTATTAGGTATATATGACTTATTAGGTTTATCCTTATACAGACACACACGCGCGCGCACACACACACACACACACACATATATATATATATATATATATATATATATTATATATATATATTATCAATGACGAGTATCATGAATCAGATTCTGTTCCATAACAACTGCACATGCCAGAGTCAGAATTACGTAAGAAGATAAGCCGACCGGGAGTACTTTTGATGTGTCGAGTGTCGCAGTTGTGAACTAGAAGAAAAAAATCTGCGTGATGTGGATATAATCAGAGCATTTCTAAAAATGTACAACTTGCCGGCATGTGCGTTCGCTTTTGTTGAGTACTTTTCAACATTTGTCCCGCGGGACAAAAAAAATCACAGTGTGATCGTCGCAAAATTAACCCTTAAAACCACGGCAACACAAGTATATATTCCCACCGATACTTTGTGGAAGGAGGGTCAAAATTCAGTGACCTGAAAAAAATCAAAAAGTTTAAAAATAAAATAACGAATGCATTACAGAATTCGTTTATAGATACATCAAGACTAAGAAATTTCATCAAAATCGGATAATTCCCTGATTGTTGGTAATTCTTCAATTAGGGGGATTAAATTCATTTTGTAAAATACTTCTGTGATGCCACAATTGGTATTACCTAAAATGCACTGACTACAAAAGGTATTGAGTTCTTATTAAGCGTTACTGGAACCACAATTTAAATTAACTTAAATTAACAAAGAGGAAGCAATTAATAACTCATTAATATATAGGGTAGCCAAGAAGTCATTGAGGGAACAGATATCATATATTTTTTATTATCAAATTACGTAAGATATGAAATACATTACATAATATACATAGTTTGCCATAAGGTCATGGGTGTAAGATAGGAAATAGACACCTCGAGACGTGTTCAAATTTTGGATGATGCACTTTGCATTTCCCATAGCGCTAATTAGTGACTTCTTGACCACCCTGTATATCTAAGTCCGTTTCGGTGCTATTGTACGGCTCTACCATTTTGGATTCTAACGAAACACTTACAGATAAAGAAGGAATGGAGCCTCACAAGGATGTTGTCGTGAACAAATGATATTGGACCGGGTATCTCCTTTGGTTCTGGTTTCCATTTTCTATTCTTGTTATTTTCCTGATTATCAGAGACAAACCCAGACACATAATTGTGTATATTACTAGCAAATATATGCACCTCCGGTGGAAGTATTTAAGTTTTAATATAATAAAATATCATATTAAATTAGAAAGGCTAATGAACTGATAAGAATGTAGATTAAAAGTTTTTGGAACGAAGGGGGTATGATTGAAAAATAGAACAACTTTGAAACTAACTCTTCCATCTTTTTCCGTTACTCCCGTCATTGGTAATTTTGCCTAATTTACTGTTTAGTTAAAATAGGAAGTAAGAATAGTATTAGTTATTTCTTCTTGTTAAGGATTTCTTTTAAGATTTATTAAGAGATTTTTGCTCATATTCATTAAGATAAAACCAAACAATTAGAAATCAATAATACTAAGCATTTATTTATTAAAATCAATTTTAAAGATCATAGTAAATCAGCCCTTCCCATTCACACTGTAAACTGCTATTTTGTTGTATGTATAATACAATTGCATGTTATTGGTATGTAGAAATGGTCAACAGTATACGTAATGTAAAACAATTTTTATTAATAATTGAGGTATAAATAAAAATAAAATCATGGTAAATGTGATGTAAATAACTAAGGGAATTGTGACTTGTATAGTAATATAGTTTCGGTTACAGACAGAAAAACCCACAATCTCCATTATAATAAGATTAATCTGGAATTGGAGTTTCTTTTACCAATTTGGGGGTTCCTCTTTCTCTTTTGGGCTGGGTGTCTCTCGGGTTCTGGGTTGCATTTTCTGTTCATGTTAGTTTAATGATTGTTAGACACAAACTCAGAAACATATAAATTATAATGACCTGTTATATACTGGTCTTTTCACAGTACCCTCTATATAACGTTATATACCTTTCTTACTTCTTTACTCTGGTCGTATCTTCTTCTGGTCGGCTTTGCTATTCTGATCGTCTATCTTCTAACATCTTGGTCTTGTATATCTTCTAAGGTCTGGTCTTCTTGCTATGTTCCTGCTGGCTGGTCGTCCTGGATTCATTTCTTAGTCTTGTTACCAAGACATTCATCAACCACAGAACATTTTACTTATATAAACTTTTATTTCCTTAACTATACATTTCACGTAACTAAATATCTGACTAACATAGCTCGCGTGAGAGAGAGTCCCAGCCTTAGGCAGAGCACAAAATGGCCGACTGCTCTGCCTGACGTCCAACTGCAAAACTGGGGACTCTGAAAAAGTTCCCACGTGACTTCACATATTTGGCGGGCTTCTGTAATTTTCCATAGAAGGACCCGGCCATGGTATGAAAGGGCGGTCATCCCCTCAGAATTACAGGGGATTGACAATAATTTTGCAACCACATAGATTATGTAATTGACCGACACTTATGAACGTGTTGCATAATGCTTTTTAAGTATTTCTATCGTGTTTCTGTCCAATCTTCCATCAGTTTGTATCACAGTTTCAGATGCCAATACAGACAGTCAGAAAATTATGATGACCCACACTCATAACCTCACAATAAAAAAAGCCATACGACCACGTGCCTCACTAATACAAACCATTCGAGTCACATGAGCAGGACATGATGGACATTACTGGATAAGCAAGGAAAATTTAATCACAAAGGTTCTCCAATAGAGAGAGAGAGTGAGAAAGTGAGAAAGTGAGAGAGAGAGAGAAAGAAGGATAAGAGGAGAGAGAAAGAAAGAAAGAGAGAAAGAGAGAGAGAGAGAGAGAGAGAGCAGTGAGAGAGGCACGTAGTGTTATGGTTAACGTTTTAAGAAATGGGTACGATGAGACGAGTTAAAATCCAGGACGAGGCAGTTTGCATTTCACATTGTGCCAATTCCCTTATGAAATGTATGAATCCAACTATTCTATCTCTAACTATGGGTAAATTGATGGGCAGACTGGGCTTTGCAGCTTTGGTGAAGCAACCGGTCTAGAAAGAAGAAAAACTCTGATTAAAACCTTGTTAAACTTCCCTTAAGAGATTGACTTTGTGTCGCATCCTGTTTTTGCGGAGGAGTAGGAATATATATATATATATATATATATATATATATATATATATATGAGAAGTAAATACACAAGCGATGTATTTATGATATGGCTTTTTTTAGCCGACAATTTTTGGGAGAAATATGTGCTTAATTGAAGTCGTACCTAATTTTGAAAGTTAATTAATAATTAATTAATTAATTAGGCGGGCATACCTATTAAATGTAACGCTAAACAAATCGAGAAAAATCAATCTCTGTATGTACATTTCGGCATATTAGGCCTCATCAGCAGAGCTATAGAAAGAAAGACCGCCTTGTGCGTGATTCGCAACCCGACTGTCAAGCTGACAGGTGAACATGTTAACCCCTACACCAAACGGACCCTCTTGGATTAGAGTCGTGGAAAATGGACTCGTCGGGTCGAGTTCAATATATATATATATATATATATATATATATATATATACTAGCAAATATATGCACCCTCCGGGTGCAAGTATTTAAGTTTTAATGTAATGAAATATCGTATTAAATTAGAAAGTCTAATAAGAAGGCAGATAAAAAGATATGTAACAGAGTGGGGGTATAATAGAAAAATAGAAATGAAACTTACTCTTCCATCACTCCTGTCTTTCATTGCTGAATTTTACCTATTTAACTATTTAGTTAAAATAGGAAGTAAAGAATAAAATTACACTTATTTTTTCTTGTTAATGGATTTCATTTAAGATTCATTGAAGAGATTTTTGCTTATATTCATGAAAATAAAACCAAACAATTAGAAATCAATAATGATAAGCACATATTTAATAAAATCATATTTTTAATATCAATATGCAAATTAGCCTTCCCATTTACACTGTAAACCGCTATTTTTTGTATATATATGTACAATTGCATGTTATTTGTATGTAGATATGGACAACACTAATAAAAAGGTGAAGCAATTTTATTAATAATTGAGGTTTAAATATAAAAAAAAATCATGGAGAATGTGATGTAAATAACGAAGGGAATTGTGACTTGAGTAGTAATATAGTTTCGGTTACAGACAGAAAAACACACAATCTCCATTATAATAAGATATATATAGATACCTAAAGAGAGAGAGAGAGAGAGAGAGAGAGAGAGAGAGGGTGATGAGGAATAGATTAGACCCTGGTACAAAACCCCAGCACACACACGCACACACACATACCTAAACATATCTTGAAAAACGTAGTCTTAGGGATATCAAACCGAATGACCTGAGTTGCTTTTCTCTAGGAAAAAAAAACAAAACTATTTGATTCTATGCAGGTAGCACATATACTACACTCTCCTCAGCTGTAGTTTGTGTGCCCCCACCCACACACACACACTTACGGTTCTCTATTATTAGTGTGTGTGAGATGGGAGCTGACTGATAGACACGTCTGTAAGCATACTCAGCTGTAGATGCGATGTGAATCCAAGCAAATCGCCAACAGCTGTGAACAGCTGCTCCGAGGCTGCGCGGGAAATAAAGACTCATGGCAAGCTTAGGTTGGTCGCGTGCCTCGATCCATTCTGCAACGTTTTTTGCGCACGAGCCCAACACCCCTTTCCCGCCATCTCCACGGGGAGGGTGGGAGAAGAGGGAAATCTAACACCGACCCACGGAAACGTTCCCCCCATCCGAGCTGTTTAAGAAAAAAAAAAGGCCACCCTTCTTTTTTTCTCTGCAGGTACTCTGGTCTTGTTGCTCGCTTCTCTTTCTCTCTTCCTTTTTTAAATTTTTTTTTACTTTTTTTTATTTATATTTGTTAGAATTTAGTCACCAAGCCCGTGTAATTTTAATCAGCAAATATAAGAATAACACGAATTCTTCTTCAAGTGATAAAGAAATAAACTATTATTTCTCTCTCTCTCTCTCTCTCTCTCTCCCCTCTCTCTCTCACTCCCCCTCTCTCTCTCTCTTTCTTACTCACCTCTCTCTCTTTCTTACTCACCCACTCTCATTATATATATATATATATATATATATATATATATAAGAGAAATAGGAAATTAATCCGACAATATGTAGAGAAAGGTAGACAAACACGGGAAGTTGTACAAGATGGATGTTTAATGTATGTAGTTATGTCGACGTTATAATGTTTCGGTCTAACAAAAGATGGTCTAAAGGATTATGATGTCAACATCACTACCTATAATAAACATTCATCTTGTACAACATCCAGGGTTTGTCTACCTTTCACCACACACACACACACACACACACACACACACTATATATATATATATATATATATGTGTGTGTGTGTGTGTGTGTGTATGTTTATGTGTGTAGGTATCTCCTATAAGACAGGAGGAGTTCGCTCTGATGCCCTTTAAATATATATGTATGTATGTATGTATCAGTTAAATTCTCGCTCCGATTTGTAGGTGTGCTGATGTGTGTGTGTGTGTGTATGTGTGTGTGTGTGTGTGTGTACAAGATGGATGTTTAATGTATGTAGTGATGTCGACGTTATAACGTTTCGGTCTAACAAAAGAAGGTCTAACAGATCGAAACCTTATAACGTCAACATCATTACCTATAATAAACATTCATCTTGTACAACATCCCGTGTTTGTCTACCTTTCACCACACACACACACTTATATATATATATATATATATATATATATATATATATATGTGTGTGTGTGTGTGTGTGTGTGTGTGTAGGTATCTCCTATAAGACACGTGGAGTTCGCTCTGATACCCTTTACATATATATGTATGTATGTATGTATCAGTTAAATTCTCGCTCCGATGTGTAGATGTGCTGATGTGTGTGTGTGTGTGTGTGAGTCATCCACAGGCACCATGTTTCGGCGTATTAAAGCTCCTCAGTGTGGATAGACATAGTAGGCTATCCAGCCGGGATCGAAACCAGACCGATTTATCATCAGTAAGAGTTCCTGAACATTTGGACATCAGCACACCTACAAATCGGAGCGAGAATTTAACTGATACATACATACATATATATGTAAAGGGCATCAGAGCGAACACCACCAGTCTTATAGGAGATACCTACGTCTTTTTAGAAATGGTTTTGAATTCACAGTTTTCCTTCTCCTAGACTGGTTGCTTTAACAATGCTAAAAAACCAGTGTCACCTACTATTTATCGATAGTTTGGTGGAGAATAAATGAATATATGCCCTTGTCAGAGGTATTAGTAGGAAAGGAAATTCAAATAACCTTGTCAATTAAAATGTACAAGAGCTTTCGACGATACTCTAAAACACTAGAGGTTTAAATGATATTAAAAAATAACTAGGGATTCTTATAACCATAGACTCGATCTTGAAGTCTGAAATTGTTATGTAATTACAATACAGATCATAAATTTTACCTTCTCTGTATGGAGAAGAAGCTGGCTATTGCCTCATACCCAAATCCTGAAATATTAGTGAACCGCCAGGGGGAACAAAACACATCAATAGACAATTAACGATTAATCATACATTTATTTTTGTGCCTACATCCGTTCAATATCCCAGATATTTGATTTAAACAATTTATTATTATAAGGAGTTTTTCCACACCATCATAAGCTGATGGTCTTAAACTGTTATCTGAGCGACAACAAGTTTCCTCAGATCTCTACGGCTCTTTTGAGTATTCTCCTCGATCTCAAGAATATCGTTATCTGGATGGTTTCAATTCTCCCTCTGATTTCCAATTCCCGTAGTCGTTTTTTTTAAATTTTGGGGAGTGTTCCAAGTTCACAAATTAGAATTGGTATCACTTTCACCCTCATATTCCACAGTTTTTTCAATTCTCTGGCAAGGTCCAGGTATTTAACCATATTTTTGTTTTCTTTCATTTTCACATTGTGATCTGCTGGGATTGCAAGTTCCACCAAGTTTCTTTTTCTTGTTAATCAATACTAGGTCTAGTCTTCTGGCTGGGATAAGGTGATCCGTCTTTATTATTATTATTATTATTATTATTATTATTATTATTATTATTATTATTATTATCACTACTTTTGACGTTTTCACATCAGCGTTAGCTGATGGTATTTCATTGGAGGCTGAGTGATAACAAGTCTCCTCGGGTCTCCAGGACTATTCTAGCCGATTGCAGCAGTGCAGTAGTCTGGATAGTCTTAATTCTTCCTCTGATTTCCAGATCCTCCAGTCTTTTTTCCAAGTTTATTGGGACCGTTCCCAGTGCACCAACAAAAACTACTGGTATCACTTTCGCTCTAATATTCCACAGCTTTCTCAATTCTCTGGCAAGGTCTCTGTATCTATTCATCTTTTCGTTTTCCTTCAGCTTCACCCTGTGATCTGATGGAACCGCAAAGTCCACCAGTTGACACGTTCTCTTTTCTTTCTTCGTTTTTTTTTTGTTTTGTTAATCAACACTAGGTCTGGTATCACTACTGGGATAGGGGGATCCGTCTCTATCTCAATGTCTCAGAGAATTTTATGCGCTTCATTCTCAAGAACAGATTCTGGTTTATACATATACCATTTTCTTGTATGGTCAAAATTTAGTTTTTTGCATAATTTCTAGTAGATTATTATTATCTTAAGCCCTAATTCTAAATTTTTTTTTACCACACCCCACCCCCAAATTACGACCCTGAATTTATAATAATGCTAAAGTTGCTGGTTCATGAGAATTTCATGATTAATAACACAACTATCAAGACTGAGGAGTGTGTAGTATATGTGTTCCCTATATAGAATCAAATACCTTTTTCCATGAGAATTCCTTGAGATATTAAGAAACATGACTCAGGGCATCCTGATATCACCAAGACTACGTTTTTTAAAAAGATATGTTTAGGTATGTGCATGTACGAGTGCGTATGAATGTGCGTGATGGTTTTTTTTTATACCGGTGTTTATGCCGTCATGTGTTTTCACAGCTGAATAAGCTGGCCGGGTGGAATAGAGACCGACATTATATTTTTATGAATTCTTTTAGCTTTCACAACCCCTCATACGCAGATACAAATACACAGAGGCAAACAAACATACACACGTGCATATACACTACTATATAAATATACACATAGACACACACACACACACACGCACGCACACACACACACACACACACACACACACACATATATATATATATACGTTTTAAAAACGAATAGCTTAAAATTTCCGACTGTAGTTTCTCGCCGTAGCGCGAATCTTCAGGGTATTTTTTGTCCTACCATCGGCCTGTATTTATAACTGGGTTGTACTCATTTTCTATACAGTGTGTATGCTACATACCCCTCTTTACCCCTACGTAATGCAGGAACTTACTAGGCAGACCCTATGCTTGTTTTTGTTCCTACATTTATTGGTTAACTCTGAGGGCGAGTTCAATATATAGTAAATAGTAAATATATTTGTTTGCTAGGGGGATATAAAGGTAACTGTGATATATATATATACATCATATGTTTTTTCATAATGTTAAATTTCATACTGTCGGATTAATTTCCATCTATTTTTCATATATATATATATATATATATATATATATATATTATATATATGTGTTTGTGTGTGTGTGTGTGTGTGTGTGTGTGTGTAAGTTAATAAAAATGACTGGTAAGAAAGGGATGATTCTATTTAGGATCATTGAAATCCTATTGTACATCCATAGTGTATGTTCTCGTAGGTGCAAACTTTTATACATCCCAAGAGAGCTCAATGTATAATAACTAATAAATTAATTATATGCCGAGCAATATTTAACTTTCAAAGAATGAAAAACTTAACAAATCGTCATTTAATTATTATAAATCTATTTCGATCAGAAACTCAAAATGAGTCGTCTCATCAGATAGATTGTAAAAAATACAGGGAAATTCGAATTAAAAAATCGAATAGAAAAATTCTGGGCAATGCTTTTGGCTGAACTTGGAAATCGGTCTGAAAAATTAATACATATTACAGGGTGACCCAGAAAAAACAGAACCCAAATTATTTATTTATTTACCCATTAAACTAACCCTAAACTATCTATCTATCTCTGTCTCTGTCTCTGTCTCTGTCTGTCTGTCTGTCTGTCTCTCTCTCTATATATATATATATATATGGTAAAATAAGGAATTAAAGAACAAAACACAGGCACAAATGTGTAGTATATCTCGAGGCAATATTGAATTTCGCTGGAATATTGAATTCCGCTTTTTCAGACTTTTAATTCAATATTCCAGCGAAATATACTACACATTTTTGTCTGAGTTTTGTTCTTTAATTCCTTATTTTACCTCATTCTCTCGGATTCATTCCAACCCCCTTTTCCTCATATATATATATATATTATATATAATATATATATATATATATAGAGAGAGAGAGAGAGAGAGAGACATAAATAGATAGATTTACCTACACCTCCGCACGAGTATGATGTAACACAGTAAACCTCTTAAACGGAGTTTAACAGGTTTGAATTCAGAGTTTTCCTTCTCCAAGACTGGTTGCCTAACTAAGATCTAAGAGGCCAGTATGCCGTACAATTTAGCTAGATGGAGAATAGTTGGATGCATACCTTTACAAAAGGCATTGCTTTATGTGAAATATAAACACACCCGTCCAGGATTTGAATTCGTCTCGCGTGTACATTTCCCACGACAATAACCATACATCTCTATACACCTCCATACACACACAGACGCATACACACACATGTGTGTATGTGTGTGTGTGTGTATGTGTGTGTGTGTGTGTGCATCATATCGCGCTGACTGTCTTTTGCCACCCGTACCTATCGCGCTGACTGTCTCTTGCCACCCGTACCTATCGGTCAACGCTTCTGTCAAGTACTACTCACGACATCCAGTGTCCGTACTGAGCTGATTAAGGAAAGTACATATTTATGTCCATATATAACTCTTCATTAGAGAATGTCACTTATGGGTTCGTCCTTACGTCTAGAGCAATTTTCCGCGTGTCTTACTTGAATGGTTTGTGTGAGGTCGGTAATTTGCAGTACAGCTGCTTTATTGCCGGTTACTGCTTCAGGGATATATATATATATATATATATATATATATATATTATATATATATATATATATATATATTATATATAAGTAAGGTAGGCTATGTGTTCTTATATAAAACTAGAGCTTTTTGATTTTTGCCTGGATAATGTGCGTGGGCAATTGTGCAGATGCCATAAAAGATGTTATCAGTGTATTGCTACACAGTTTGCCTGTTTGGACATAAAAGCTATTAATTTGCTAAATACGAAAATATCAGCGTTGCCACTTTACCATTAGTAAACTTAGGGCCAGGCAATTCAATAAAGTATTTTTGGACCGGCCTTTCTTCTCGAGTTGATCATAACTTAAAACGTTAAAGCTTCTGATTTGAAAATTTCCAAAATTGGCTAATTTGAATAACATGTTAGGTACTTTAAAATAAAGCATGATATTCATGAAGAGGCTCATATGGATTTCTTTAATATATATTATATATATAATATATATATATATATATATATATATATATATATATGAGTATGAAAAGGTGGAATGAAACATCACACAATGCTGTTAAAGGGAAAACAATTCATAATATAATCATAGCTGATATTGATCAATATTTCGATTTTACAAAAATCATCCTCAGAGCTCATTTACTTCGTGGTGATTGTATAGGAGATAAATGTCAAATCAGTTCAAAAACAAAAAACTTTAATTTTGCAAAAAAGAACGAAAGTTGTTACATTATTCACCAATGTGGGCATTCACGTTTGTTTTTTGTTTTTGAACTGATTTGACATTTATCGCTGACCACAATCACCACGGAGTAAATTAGCTCTGATGATGATTTTTGTAAAATCGAAATATTGATCAATATCAGCTATGATTATATTATAAATTGTTTTCACTTTAACAGCATTGTGTGATGTTTTCATTCCACCTTTTCATACTCATACTGTCTGATTCATTTCCTTTCTTTTAATTTTTTTTATATATATACATATATATATATATATATATATATATATATATATATATATATATATATATATATATATGTTGATAAAATGGGTGCCATATTTATAAGTAAACATTTCTCAATATCATGGATATACTATTTTATATTTAAATTAAGGTAGCGTGAATATACACCCAGCGCCGCTCGGTCGGTTACTGAGATTGTCCCGCCTACGCCATTGTTCAATCACATAGGTGAGCGACTATCAGTTACCAAGCTTATATATATATATATATATATATATATATATATATATATATATATATATATCCAAAAGTACAGAGAAGAAATCTTCCTTACGACATAGGAGTTTTTTTAAACAACCTATCGCAGTTTGAGAGCTCAATGTGTGCTCTTATTGTTAGAGTCACAGAGCAAATTTATAAGTAAAGAAATAACAAAAGACTTAGAGATTTTGCATTATAGTCTATTTCGGGGAGCTTAGACAAGGTGTCTAATTCTCCCAGCTCATCAGATGAGAATTAAACACTTTGTCTAAGCTCCCCGAAATAGACTATAAAGCAAAATCTCTAAGTCTTTTGTTATTTCTTTACTTATATATATATATATATATATATATATATATATATATATATATATAACGAGGGAAGAGGAGCACTGAGAGTAGTTTTGACTAACGAGAAAAGAGAATCTTTGATTGGAATTCAGATTTTTCCATCTCCTGGAACGATTACCATACAAATCTACCCTACTTATTACCCATAACTGGAGGGAGAATAGTAGGATTCGTACCTTCTCAAAGAGTATTAGCGCAATGTGAAATGCAAACAGCCACTTCCAGGATTTGAACCCGTCTTGCAGTGACCATTTCCAATGGCAATAACTATTCCACCATTCAGTATTTCCTGTAATACATTTGAGGGCCATATGTGGCTCTCTAACCGCATTTAACATAAAAGATGAAACATTGTGAAAACGTGTGAGTAGACTCCTCCTTTAATTTGACTTGAACCGTGAAATGGTTCAAAGACGTTTCCACTCAAAAGTTCGGAGTCAGCATGTTTTCTTTTATAGTGTAAACCTCCCCCTTAAATACTTTAAGGGTTGGTAACTCTGTTACTTCGTTTAACAGAATATCAACCTTCGTAGGTTATTTAATAACAAGGCCAATGTTATAGAAGAAAGCTAGTGGTACTATTTAACCCTATAGCTGGAGAATGGAGAGATTCATACCTTCCCCAAATGTCTATATATTTACGAACCCCTCCGCACGAGCAGGATGCGACACAAGGTCAATTTCTTAAGCGTAGTTTAACAGGTTTGAATTCAGAGTTTTCCTTCTGCTAGACTGGTTACCGAGCCATGGTTAAAGAGTCAAGTCTGCCCTGCTATCCACCCCTAACTGGAGGGAGAATTGGATTAATACCTTTCCCAAGGGATTAGTGCCATGTGAAATTCCAACAGCTTCGTCCAGGAATTGAACTCGCGTTGACGAGTCCATTTCCTACGACTCTAACCATAAGACCACGCTTCCCAAAATGTATAAGTCCGAAAGTGGACGCTATAGCGTGATTAGAGTTCGAACAGTCAATTCAAATCAATTTCTTATGTATTTTTTATAGTAAAGTCCTTTACAATGCATTTTTATATCAATTTTATTTCCAATGCATTTTTCTCGTAAAATCATTTCCTATATACTTTTAGTAGTATAATTTTCTATATATTTTCATAATAAAACAGTTCTAATGCATTTCATAGTAAACTGTTTTCCAATGTATTTCTTATCATAAAATGATTTCTAATACATGTTTATAGTGGATTCATTTACCTTGCAATTTTCGAGAAATCATTTTCAATGTATTTTAGCAAAATAATTTCTAATGTATTTTATAGTAAAATCAATTTTTAATGCATTTTAAGTAAAATGAATTCCTATGTATTTATAGTAAAATCATTTTTAATGCATTTTATAGTAAATAAATTCCTATGTATTTTATAGTAAAATCATTTTAATGAATCAATTTTTAATGCATTTTTGGTAAAATAAGTTCCAATGTAGTTTTATGGTAAAATTATTTCCACTTAATTCTTATTGTAAAATAAATCCTGAAGTATTTTATAGTAAATTCCTTTCCTTAGTATTTTATGGAAAAAAACATTTACAATGCATTCTTATAGCAAAATCATTTCTTCAGCATTTTTTCATAATAAAATAATTTCCTATGTATTTTCATAGTAAACTCATATCTAGTGCATTTTATAGTAGAATCAGTCCCAGCATATTTTATAGAAAAATAAGTTCTAATATATTTTTATTGTAACATTATTTCCTATGTATTTTTATTGTAAAATCATTGTAAAAGATGTTTTATTGTAAAACCATTTTCAATGTATTTTTAATGTAAAAAAATGTTCAATGCATTTTTATTGTAAAATCATTTCAAATTAATTTTCGAGTAAAATCATATACAATCTATTTTTATAGAAAAATCATTTCTAATGAATATTTATAGTAAAAGTAATTTTCAATGCATTTTTAGAGTAAAACCATTTCAAATGCATTTTTATAGCAAATCATTTTTAATTTATTCAAATGTATTTTAAAAGTACAATCATTTGCTATATATATATATATTATAGTTACATAGTTTCCAATGCATTTTTATTGCACAAATTTTTCCAATGAATTATTATAGTAAAATTAATTAATGCATATCTATTGTAACCTCTTTTATTGTTAGATAATTTTCTATGTACTTTTATAATGAAAAAATTCTAATATATTTTTATAGTAAAATCTTCTCCTATGTATGTTTATAGTAAAATCATTTTTAATTCATATCTAGAGTAACGTAATTTCCAATGCATGTTTTGTGTAAAAAATCATTTTCAATTCATTTTTATAGTAAAATCATTTCATATGTAGGACCATATTACCTTTAGGCACTCCTTTCTGATCTCGATTAAGAAAGGCATGTTTTTACATTTACACCGTCAATATCCGGTTGTTTGTTAGGGGTTAGGGTTAGGAGTTAGGGTTAAGGGTTAGTGTTAGGGTTAGCTTTATAATTTTAAAAAAATATCTAAAAATTGTCTGTTAAAACAACCGGATATTGGCGGTGTAAATGAAAAAATATCCTTTCTTAATCGAGATGAAAAAGGGGTGCCTAAAGTTTATATGGTCCCCTATGTATTTTTGGTTTGGTTTGTTTTCTTTTACGGCATATCAACCTCAGTGGGTCATTTAATGCCGATAAAGTTTTGAAATAAATTCATTCTTAATTGATAATACAATTTTTTTATAAATACATTTTTTTATTTAACCCATAGATGGGACCCTAACAGGTACTACCACTCCGAGTCAGAGTGGACCAGGGAGCAATGGTGATGAAGGGGTGCTCCACATTCCCCAAACCTCAAAAACTGGAACCTCAGATAGAGTTTAACGTCATTCCCAGGACATGTAGACCCGCAGCCACCGCCTTCTAGCACCCATATGATAAAAAGGGGTTGGATAATGGAGATTCGCTCTCTTTTTGTCTGTAACAAATACTGCGTCACTGCTTACGTCACATTACCCAACACATAATCCAACGTCATAACATAGAATAAATATACTCAAAATGAGAGCATGCAACGTTAGACAATCCTCATTGTTTCAATAAATACATGCCCGGCGTTATATATTTATATATAGATTGTTTTATTCTAATACAATATTTAAAGTTATCGGAAGTGTTTCCATTTCAAATTGTATTTCTTTCTTTCTTTCTTTCTTTTTTTACTCCTTTAATAAATTTGACGATTTTACATACTTATGGTACACATTCTATGACATTGAATTTTCAGCTCCCATCCCCTCAGGCAATATCTTTCAAAAAAATATTTTTACATCGCGCGGAGGGTGTCTTTTTATTTTGCTAGTATCTAAAATGTAGACTGTTTCGTGGTAGATGATTGAAGGTAAATGCACACATATTTACAGGAACACACATACAGATTTAGAAAAGGAAAATTTATCATAGATAACATCTCTCAAATGTAGACCCGCGGCCGCCGCCTTCTAGCACCCATATGATAAAAAGGAGTTGGGGCTTGCCATAAGGGCAATAGGGTTGGGAAAATCATATAGGTGCTAGGGCTTGACGTGACCAGCCGATTGATCGGAGGGGGCCTCTCCGACCGCCCGTCTAGCCCAAGATAGAGCCAAAGTGGAGTATTGCATGTCATGAACTGCTCATCCACCTGGGTTCTATCTTTAAGCATCACGGGTCGCCACCCACGGTGGCCCCACTGGGGGAGTCTTACCGCTCTGCAGAGGTGCAGTCGGTGCATTCTAACGCCCCAGGCGACAGGGCGGTATGTATTTTTATAGTAAAATCGTTTCATCTATTATAACCGAAAGATTATTGGTCATTTGTTTTGTTTATATTACCAGTACATTAGATGACACATCTCTTATTATAATGGAGATTGTGAGTTTGTCTGTCTGTAACCGAAACTATATTACTATACAAGCCACAATTCCTTTGGTTATTTACATCATATTCTCCATGATTTTATTTTTATTTAAACCTCAATTATTAATAAAATTGTTCCACATTACTTACACTGTTGACCATATCTACATACTGATAACATGCAATTGTGTTTATATATACAACAAAATAGAGGTTTACAGTATGAATGGGAAGGCTAATTTGCATATTGATCTTAAAAAATTGATTTTGATAAATATATGCTTAGTATTATTGATTTCTAATTGTTTGGTTTTATCTTATTGAATATGAGCAAAAATCTCTTCAATAAATCTTAAAAGAAATCCCTTAACAAGAAGAAATAACTGTAATATTATTCTTTACTTCCTATTTTAACTAAACAGTTTAATTAGGAAAATTTACCAATGAAAGACGGGAGTAACGGAAAATGATGGAAGAGTTACTTTCAAAGTTGTTCTATTTTTCAATCATGCC
>CM042163.1:40771670-40774170 GCA_023376005.1 Doryteuthis pealeii
TCGGAGAGACTCCCTTCGATCAATTGGCTTATGACGTCAAGCCCTATCACGTATATGATTGCCCCAACTTTATTGCTTTCATGGCAAGCCCCAACCCTTTTTATCATATGGATGCTAGAAGGCGGTGGCTGCAGTTCTTCATGTTCTGGAAATGACGTTAAACTCTATCCGATGGTGAGGTCCCAGTTCTGGAAGTTTGGAGAATGTGGAGCACCCCTTCATCACCATTGCTCCCAGGTCCACTCTGACTCGGAGTGGTAGTACCCGTTAGGGTGACATCTATGGGTTGAATAGAAAAAATTGTTTATAAAACAACATTAAGTATCCATTAAGAGAGAAATTGTCTCAAAACTTTGTTGGCATTAAATGACCCACTGAGGTTGATATGCCGTAAAACAAAACAAAGAATTTTAAAAATAAATTGATAAAATAAGCGAGTTCGAATTCTAGTCACGTTAAAACGTTCACTTTCAAACTGATATCCCTGGGAAAGGCATGAACTCGCGCATTCCCCCAGCGATTGATTAAATAGTACCACTACTGTTCTTTTACAAGGAGGGCTTTGGTATTAAATTACCTATCAAGGTTAATATACCATTAAACAAAGAAACCAAACCAAACTTGTCTTTTTCTCTTTTTGACCAAAATTGGAACATTTGTCTACTGTTTACCAGCGGGTGTTAAAATTAATGAGGGTTCGCATATTAAAGACTGGGTCCCTATGGATTCTGTCCTAATTCTTCGGCCCAACACAACCCCTTCCCTAGGCCCGACCCCCGACTGTCGACACGATTCTAAAAGTTAGTTTCACCCACGTTCAGCGGGGAGGGAAAATGACAAATGCCAAATTTTTTGGTGCTGGTAGGGAGTGGGGGTCGTCTCAATTTGTTTACATGAATCAGATAAGGATTTTTTTTTGTATACAATATTCCTTCGCAAGAAAGCTGTCAAAAAATATGACAGACCTAAACATTCAAATCGTGAAGATTCAAGCCGAATGGACATTATACGTGTTTTTTTTTTTCACGGGTTCGAGTAATTTGAAGCTGGAAATGTATTCATAAAAATAAATAAATAAATAAATGAATAAGATAGAATAAATAAATGAATTAAATGAATAAATAAAAAAGAAAGAAAAAATAGACTTTATAGAAAGTCAAGTTCGTTATTTATTGGTAGAATGATTTCGAGGAAAATATCTAAATTTCCGGAGAGACACGGGGAACTTCGAATAATAGTTGGAATAAAGACTAATTTAGTGTTTCTCCTCGATTTGGAAACTTGTTGTCAATGCAGATTAGAGAAGATGTGTCTGTTTTTGCCATATATATATATATATATATATATTGGGAAAATAAGTTCTTAATTGAAGTCGTACCTAATTTTGAAAGTTAATTAATTAATTAGGCGGGCATACCTATTCAAATATAAGGCTAAACAAATCGAGAAAAATCAATCTCTGTATGTACATTTCAGCCTATTAGGCCTCATCAGCAGAGCTATAGATAGAAAGACCGCTTGTGCGTGATTCGAACCCTGACTGTCAAGCTGACAGGCGAGGACCGTAACCCCTACACCAACCGGACTTTCTTAGATTTTTCGTTTTGTTTAGAAGTAGGTTTTTATTCCTCTTATAGTGACTTTTTCTACACGGCAGTATGAGAAGTAAATACACAAACGATGTGTTTTGATATGGCTTTTTTAGCCAACAATTTTTGGGAAAATATGTGCTTAATCTTCAATTTTACCTAATTTTGAAAGATAATTAATTAATAATAAAATATTGTCGGCTAAAAAAGCCATATCAAAACACATCGTTTGTGTATTTACTTCTCATATATATATATATATATATATATATATATATATAAAGTATTATGCATGTCTGTCTATCTGTTTGTACAGAAACCGAGCGCAGCTCTTTTTATAAAAGGTTTGTTTGGTTTGTTTTGTTGTGTTTTACGGCATGTCAACCTCGGTGGATCATTTAATGGCGATAAAGTTTTGAAATAAATCAATTCTTAATGGATAATACAATTTCGTTTATAAACTCATGTATTTTTCTGTTTAACCCATACATGGGACCCTAACAGGTACTACCACTCCGGGTCAGAGTGAAGCAGAGAGCAATGGTGATGAAGGGGTGTTCTACATTCCCCAAACATTTAAAACTGGAACCTCACCATCAGATAGAGCTTAACTTCATTCCCAGGACATGTAGACCCTCAGCCACCGCCTTCTAGCACCCATATTATAAAAAGGGGTTGGGGCTTGCCATAAGGACAATAGGGTTGGGAAAATCATATAGGTGCTAGGGCTCGACGTAACCAACCGATTGATCGGAGTGGGCCTCTCCGACCGCCCGTCTAGCCCGAGAAAGGGGCCAAAGTGGAGTATTGCAAGTTATGAACTGCCCATCCACCTGGGTTCTATCCTTAAGGTGGCCCCATTGGGGGAGTCTTACCCATCATCAGAGGTGCAGTCGGTGCATTCTAACGCC
>CM042163.1:40779170-40799170 GCA_023376005.1 Doryteuthis pealeii
ATTTTAAGTGAACTATTACGCAACCCGTATGCGACGGGAGAGCATCTACTGTATGTCTGTATATATGTATGTATGTATGTATGTATGAATGTTCAATGTTCCTTTGCAAGCCATTGAAGCTGCAAGGATAGACCGGGCAAATCTCAGGAGACGTGTCGAAAATGTGAAACTCTGCCGGCAAATTCTGGGATGTGTGGATCTGTGAGGAGAGTGACCGGGCCCTGCTGTCAAAGGCGGGCTTGGTCAATCACATGAAATCACATGAGAGCTATCCGACTGCAATTGATGTCTCTACAATGCCACACTCTGATTCCCAGCATCAACCCCAGCATGAGGGCTTTTTATGTTCCTGCCACACAAAAGTGTGCAGAGAAGCTGCTGATCTCATGCTTCACATGAAAGTTCACAGTGATGCGTATACAACACTTGTCGACTCAGTCAACACCGATCGTTATTAGTGCCAGATATGTTCTAAGTTATGCAAGATTGAAAAGTTCATGAAGGACCTCACAAATAGACAATGAATGAAGGAGTGGCAGTTGCCTGACAAGACGTTGCAATCAATATGTATGTATGAATGTATGTATGTATGTATGTCCAATTTTCCTTTGCAGCCCATTGAGTTCGACAAGAAAATTTCCTGAGTTCGAAGAGAAGGTTAACAAATTCTAGGAGGTGGTTCCCGAGTTCGAGAAGGTTCCCGAGTCTGACAAGAAATACCTGAAGAAGACCGGAGGGCACATCATCCGAAAGGTTATGCAGATAACAATAAAGATGAGGACAATATTCCGAATAATCCAAATAATACAAACTAAGGAGTGTTATTTGGGATAATCTGTAGCACATTAGTACACCATTCTTCTGTTATCAGCTCATTCCAGAGAAACTGACTGTTCCTTACACAAGTCTTTACCCTTACATACAAACCAACTGTTTAAGTAGTTGAATAGTTCAGTTTTAAGTGAATTATTATGCACTCGTATGTCCTATGCAATGGGAGAGAAACTACTGTATGTATGTATGTATGTATGTGCAATTTTCCTTGGCAGCCCATTGAGATACCAAAGAGCCACAGGTCTTTTTGGTAAAGTGCAATTTAAAAATAATGCTCGTCATATCTCAGAAGAATATTGAAAAATACCAATAATATATTTTTATAATAAAAATAATTGATATTATCTTCCTTGAGGAAACTGGAATTTTTTGATATTTCAAAGAATTTAAATCTTTCTCGTCCATTCTTTTGATTCAATTGTATTCTTATCAGTTCTTTAACAGCCAGTTGCAGACTCTTTGAAACAATATTTATTGGTATATAAAAATAGATATGGGGTGGTATAATAGTTATATGGGAGGTGTAATGGTTATCTGGGTAATGTAAAGGTTATCGTTTTTAGAAGTGAACTGGGCGAACCAGGTTCAAATCATGAAAGAGCTTGTTCGTGTTTAACATCTTACACTTGCGGAAAGGCATGAACCCTTCTCTTGGGGATATTATATTTCTTAAGAAATTTCACTTGGGGTTTTTAGAAGTTTATAAAATAAGAATTCCCGTTTTTTTTTATTGTTTGATAATAGATGATACCTAATAATGCAATCATACCTCTATTTACGTCGTTTCGACTTACGGCATTTTCAGAGATACGTCGCTTTTCAAAAATATTGAAATATTAAAATCTTAAATGCTATGTAAAGTATAATAACATTTACGTCGTCTGAAAACACAGCTGTATCATTCATACCTTAGGGTACCGTTAATTCAATTGTTTACTTTTATTTTTGTACCTGAGAAGTAAATGAAAAAAGAGATAGATACATATAATGTTTAGATCAGAGAAGAAATTTGAAAAACGCTCGGTTGTTATCAATTAATCTTTTGTTTTTATTGGCTTATATTGCTATATTTCAATGTGTATAATATCATCATTAGAGCCTGATTTATTATGAAACGAAGAAAACAGTTTTTTGAAAAATATGACCAGTTATTTTTCAAAAGACTGTTTTCTTCATTTCATGATAGACAGGCTCTGATGATGATCTTATACAGATTGAAATATTGCAATATAAGCCAAGAAAAACAACATTAATTAATAACGTCTGTGTCTGTTTTTTTTTTTCAAATTTCTTCTCTGATATACTGTCGAGTTCACTTCCTTATTTTAATTGACATACAAAGTTTAGAGAATAATAACATTGATTAAGAAATACAGTATACCTCTATTAAATGTTTATTCGTTGCTTCTCCAGTAGTTTGCAACATGTCTTGCTTGTCTTACTTTGGTGTATGTAATTGGCGGTAAGCGGCCATATAGCTGCTTTTTGTAGGGTACCGCTTTTAAGATTTGTTCAAGACAGCACATAACATCCGTATGCAGTTCCCATTTTAAGGTTTGCCATCCGGTGTGGAGATGTCTCCATCTTGTTTAAAACATGAACTCCGTTTTATCTGAGTTCCCATGTACCTTATCCAGGCCATATAGCAGTGATTTCGCTTAGGCAGGTATGTTTGCGAGAAATTATAGATCATCTGCGTAGTCTGCATCAATATCTCATCAGATCAGTTTTCCATATAATTGATAAGCTGTCAATAGAGGTTCACAGCTTTCCTAGGGGTATATTGACATCACTTTCTGTAGATGAGATATTGCTAACCCGGCATGTGGTCTGGTCTACTAAAGACTAGTTATCAGTGGGGAAATGTCTCTATTTTTCTAAAACATGAAATCTCTATTTCTCTAACACATGAAATCCATTTTATCTGAGTTCACATACTCCTTACTGCCTTCCCCAGTGATTCGGCTTGGGCTAGAAGCGCTAGATCATCTGCGTAGTCCGCATCTCATCAGTCAGATAAGATATCCATATGATTGATAGTCTATCTATAGCTCTCCATGATGTGGCCCAGTACAAACTCTCCCTTGTTCTGATTGATACCGCGGAGGGAAAATATCTCGGTACGGCCGCCCAGACGACCTACAGGTTGCAAGACACGTCCTATTTATCAGACAATCTATTGATCTGCGTCCGCTGTCTCTTATCTGTTTATTTGTAGCTCTGCACGAGACAATTTTAAAGTTAACAACAAATAAATTGAACCCGAATGATCAAATAAACATTGCGCGGCGGGAGGCGACTGGGGAAGACAGGGACTGAAATTGCCGACTGTTAAGAAAGAGAATTCAAAACTTTATTAGAACAACTTTAGTCTGCCGCTGTAATTGACATCAAACCACTAAAGCCGGACTACATAGCAATCAAATTGCCCATTAAACATGACGCCATTTTGTAGTCGCCATTTTCTTTCCTTTTTTTTTCATTTCTCTTTTTTTTTTTTTGAAGATCATGTTTGATCATACGTTTGGACTTTTGTTTCAACGCACCGCAAAAATTCGTTTGATGTTTGAGAGTGTTTTGTCTCCCTCTTCTTTTAATTCAGTCGAGTAAATATAAAACATTTTTAAGTTCTTATTGTTTGGGAAACGATTTAGTTTATGAATAGAGAAGATTTTTATTGCCTTTTATTTAACGATTCTATCAGTAAGTGTAGATCAGGGTTTATAAGTTATTTTAAAATGTCTCTCCAGTGGGTCTAAAACTGACCGTATGCTGAGAGAAAGGAATCTAAAGCTGTTGTTTCGATTCAATTTCGCAAGGGTGTATTTAAATTTTAAAATTTAACTTCGAAACTTCTAGAATTTTAGTCACTTGGTTTTACAATAGATAAATATTTATTGCTTAAATTTATGGCTTAAATTTATTCAACATTTTAACTAATTAATAATTTTAATGTCTTATTTTAGATAATAATTAGAATTACAAAATACACCATATATATATTTGAGAGCTCTAAATTGTTACTATTTTTGTGGCCATTCTTAGGCTCCAAGCAAGAGCACTCTCCAGTGGAGATCCCTTGTTTTAAGCAGAGCACGATCCTTAGTGAAGAAATATTTGGTTGCTCTTGGAGTTCATCAGTGTTGTGTATGATCCTTTGGTTGTTCCTTGGTGTTCCTTAGTACTGGGTATGATCCCTTAGTATTGGGTAAAATCCTTGCGTTCAGCAAAGTCCCTCGTTTGCTTGAATCTTGAATCTAAAATTTGTTTCAACGCACCGCAAAAATTCGTTTGATGTTCGAGAGTTTTTTTCTCCCTTTTCTTTTAATTCAGTAAATATAAAACATTTATAAGTTTTTATTGTTTGGGAAACGATTTAGTTTATGAATAGAGAAGATTTTATTGGCTTTTATTTAACGATTCTATCAGTAAGTGTAGATCAGGGTTTATTAGTTATTTTAAAATGTCTCTCCAGTGGGTTTAAAACTGACCGTATGCTGAAAGAAAGGAATCTAAAGCTGTTGTTTCGATTAAATTTCGCTTTGGTGTATTTAAAGTTTAAAATTTAACTTCGAATCTTCTAGAATTTTTGTCACCTGGTTTTGATAATAGATAAATATTAATGTTAATAAAATGGCTTAAATTTATTTAACATTTTAACTAATTAATAACATATCTTATTTTAGATAATAAGTAAAGTAAGTAAAGTCGACGGGGCGGCCTAATATATGTATCAGCCAATCAGCGAGGGAGTCTATCACCTTTTCAATAGCGCTAGACCAAGGAGATTGTTTTTAGCATCTGAGGTGGAACGCTACACCTACCATCAGCTCCTTACTTTACCGCACATATCCCTATGCTACTCATACGCTGAGTTGGCGGGACCGGTATCGAACTAGGAACCTTGTGGTTTCTAGCCGAACGCTCTACCGACTGAGCTAACCCGATACGTCATATATACATTTGAGGGCTCTAAATTTTTACTACGTTTGTGGCCATTCTTAGGCTCCAAGCAAGATCACTCTCCAGCGGAGATCCCTTGTTTTAAGCAGAGCACAATCCTTAGTGAAGAAACCTTTGGTTGCTCCTTGGAGTTCCTCAGTGTTGGGTATGATCATTTGATTGTTCCTTGGTGTTCCTTAACACTGGGTATGATCCCTTAGTATTGGGTAAAAGCCTTGCGTTCAGCTAAGTCCCTCGTTTGCAGGTCCGTTCGTCAATTTTGAATCTGAAATTTGTTTCAACGCACCGCAAAAATTCGTTTGATGTTTGAGAGTGTTTTTTCTCCTCTTCTTTTAATTAAGTCGAGTAAATATAAAACATTTTAAGTTCTTATTGTTTGGGAAACGATTTAGTTCATGAATAGAGAAAATTTTTATTGCATTTTATTTAACGATTCTATCAGTTAGTTTAGATCAGTGTTTATTAGTTATTTTAAAATGTCTCTCCAGTGGGTCTAAAACTGACCGTCTGCTGAAAGAAAGGAATCTAAAGCTGTTGTGTCGATAAATTTCGCTTTGGTGTAATTAAAGATTAAAATCTAGCTTCGAAACCTCTAGAATGTTAGTCACCTGGTTTTACAATAGATAAATATTTATTGCTTAAAATTATTGCTTAAATTTATTCAACATTTTAACTAATTAATAATTTTAATGTCTTATTTTAGATAATAATTAGAATTACAAAATACACCATATATAATTTGAGGGCTCTAAATTGTTTTTTTTTTTGTGGCCATCCTTAGGCTTCAAGCAAGAGCACTCTCCAGTGGTGATCCCTTGTTTCCCAGGACATGTAGACCGTCAGCCACCGTCTTCTAGCATTCATATGATAAAAAGGGTTGGGGTTTGCAATAAGGGAAATAGGGTTGGTGCATTCTAACGCCCCAGCCAACAGGGCGGACCGAACAAGTAAGAAGCAGAAAATCAGAACCCATCACATCCCATCCTCTCATCCCCTCGCCCCTCTCTTCTCTCTCTCTCTCTCTCTCTCTCTCTCTCTCTCTCTCTCTCTCTCTCTCTCTTCTCTTTATCTCTCCTCATACCCATTTATATACCCGATATGCAAAGGGTCATATAAGTCATAAAACCAACCAACGAACCAACCAACCAACTAGAATAACGTTGAGAAGAATCTTCCACGGATGATATTATATCATGAAACAACAATAATGCCATTTATTATAAAACATTGATGCTAAGCGAATAACGTTATTTTTTTATCGATGCCTGGTTGGTAGAATCGCCTAACGCGAATAACTCGCCTACACATGACTTCAGGTTAGGACCTCGATTCCAAATTCTATTATGGGTATTTTTAATAAATAGGATTTCCTCCTCGAGGTCCCTCATATTTTAGTCATGAAGGTAATTCCTGATGCCCAACAGACAAAGAGATGACAAAATCAAAAGCGTACAAGTCTAAAGTGAAAAGTTAGATTTATCGGAACCAATCCTTTTATATATATATATATATATATATATATATATATATATATATATATAGATAGAGAGAGAGAGAGAGAGAGACAGACAGACAGACAGACAGACAGACAGACAGAGAGAGAGAAAAAGAGAGAGGGGAGAGAGAGACAGAATGGGAGCGAGAGAGAAAGGAAGAGAGAGAGAGAGAGAGAGAGGGGGGAAGCGTACAAGACTATAGTGGAAATATTAATTGGGACCAATCCTTATATATATATATATATATATATATATATATATATATGTGTGTGTGTGTGTGTGTGTGTATATGGAGAAAGAGCGAGAGATATACACATAGGGATATATATAATATATATATATATATATATATATATATATATAGAGAGAGAGAGAGAGAGAGATTGATGTAGATATTTGTGCAAATGAAAAATACCACCCCATTCTTTCTGTTGTTCTCTGTTACCCCAAGGCATACAAGAAAATTCCTCGAGGAATCCAGCCAATCTATTAGGGATTGGTGTGTGTTCTTTGGGAGTATTCCATCTGAAGAGTGAATGAACTCTGTGGGGAAGTCAATTAAATCTTAACCCCCCTCTGTATTGAGGTATCAGCTGACATGCAAAGGGTGCGCTCCGTATTCAATTTACATTCTGGCCTTTATAGGGAATGGCACCTACATTTATATAAATTTGGCTCCAGGGATTTTTTTCGTAATTTGACCCAACGTATTTTAATACTAATTTTACCTAAGGAATGTTTATACTAATCTAAACCAGGGAATTTTTGTATCAATTTGACCCAAGAGATCTTTAATTCAAATTTGACCCAAGGTATTTGTAATAGTAATTTGACGCTTGGGATTTTAATACTAATTTATAAAAAGGAATCTTCTATTTGATCCAAGGGATTTTCAATACTAATTCGAATTAAGGGATTTTTACTATAATTTGACAGAGGGATTTTAATATTAATTTACCCTAGGGAATGTTTATACTAATTTAAACCAAGGAAATTTTATATTAATATAACCGAAAACATTTTAAATATTAATTTGACCCAAAGGATTTCTAACTGTAAAATGAAGCTAGGGATTTTAATACTAATTCATAAAAAGGAATCTCCGTATTAATTTGACCCAAGAGATTTTTTAATACAAATTTGATCCAGGATATTTCATACTAATACCAAGGGATTTTAATACTAATTAGATGCCAAGGATCTTTTTATACATAATTTGATCTAAGGGATTTTAATACTAATTTGACCCATGAAATTTATAATACCAATTTTGACCTATAGATTTTTAATTGTAACTTGACCTATGGGATTACTATTTTCAATACTACGTTGACCCAGGGATTTCGATACTATTTTGACTCAAGTGATTTTGAAAACTGATTTGACTTTTAATATTAATTTGATACAAAGGATTTTCATACTAATTTGATCCGAGGTATTTTTATACCAACTTTATCAAGGAGTCTTTTTTATATTAATTTGAACTAAGGAATATTTAATTGTAATTTCGACCAAGTGATTTTCATACTAATTTGTCCCAAGGTATTTTTATCACTAATTTGGCCTCTAAATATTGGGATACTGGAAATTGTTATTGAATTCAATTATTTGAATGAGGTTTTGACCTTAAAAGAATACATATGTACTATTTCAACCCTCATCCCATTTGATCAGAGTCATTTTGATAATTTTCTGTTACCAAAATTCGAAACCCCGACGTATATAGAAGAAAATAGAAGAACCAACTCTATCATCCCCTCATCTGTCTGTTGGAGCGTGTAACAGGTTTTAGTTAGTTATCGGCTCTCAAGATGTCGCTTTTCACCGCTCGGTTTTAAATTGGGATTCTTTCAATAAAAGAAAACAACAAAGTCTTGCTTTATATGGTAACAAACAAGAATGCACATATACCAAGCCCAAACAGAGAAGAAATCAACCCCAAAAGAAAGCCCAACAGCAAAGATCACCAGAGTAAAAATCAGCCCCCCAAAAGATGGCGGCCGACGAGGTTGTTAGAAGATATTGGACCATATGAACTTTAGGCACCCCTTTTTGATCTCGATTAAGAAAGGACATGTTTTTTTTTATTTACACCGTCAATATCTGGTTGTTTTAACAGACGATTTTTAGATTTTCTAAATTATAAAACTAACACCTAACCCTAACCCTAACGCCTGACCCTAACCCCTAACAAACAACCGGATATTTACGGTGTAAATAAAAGACATGTCCTTTCTTAATCGAGATCAAAAAGGGGGTGCCTAAAGGCAATATGGTCCGAAGAAATCAAGTAAGAACAAATCTATCACCCCCTCATCACCGTCGCTACTATGTCTCTCTCCTTTTGTCTATCTGTCTCTGTCTCTGTCTGTCTGTCTCTCTCTCTCTCTGTCTCTCGCCAAGTATATACCCGGGGTATATAACATGACTTCGCCATCTGGAATAGGTTAGACTTTTCTTTTCTTTTTTAAAATCTTATTTTCTACTTACGGTCAACTTTATTTCCAAATTTAACCACCCACCATTTTTCTAGTAAATATAGAAATTTTAATTTAATGTTTCTTTTTTGTTAGAAGAATAAGTAAAAAAAAAAGAAAAAGAAAAAGATTTTTAAAAAAGAGGAAGAGAAAAAGAAAAAGTGAAGAAAAAAACTAAACTTGTATACGCATAAATAATGGGAGGACCTCCGTCGATGGATCTGATTGGGTGTTGGCCTAGCCCTCCAGCTATATCTTATTATAATGGAGATTGTGTGTTTTTCTGTCTGTAACCGAAACTATATTACTACTCAAGTCACAATTCTCTTAGTTATTGACATCACATTCTCCATGATTTTATTTTTATCTAAACCTCAATTATTAATAAAATTGTCTTACATTATTAATACTGTTAACTATGTCTACATACTGACAACATGCAATTATATTTATATATACAACGAAATAGCGCTTTACAATGTGAACGGGAAGGCTAATTTGCATATTAATATTAAAAAATCGAATTTAATAAATATGTGCTTAGTATTATTGATTTCTAACTGTTTGGTTTTATTTTAATGAATATTAGCAAAAACTCTTCAATGAATCTTAAATGAAATCCATTAACAAGATAAAATAACTGTCATTTTATTCTTTACTTCCTCTTATAACTAAATACTTAAATTAGAAAAAATAACAATGAAAGACGAGAGTGATGGAAGAGTAAGTTTCAATTGTTCTATTTTTTATTATACTCCCTCTGTTTCAAATCTTTTTATCTGTATTCTTATTTAGTTTCATTAGCCTTTCTAATTTAATACAATATTTTGTTACATTAAAACTTAAATACTTGCACCCGGAGGGTGCATATATTTGCTAGTAATTATAAAGATGTCACTTTTTCAAGATATAGACGGGTCGCCCCCTGTGAAAGAATATGATGTTAAGACCCGAACTCTTTCATGGCCCAGGGGCACCATTTTTTAATAGTCCCCAAAAAGTCTATTTCATTTTTTAGGGAGAGGAACATCATATCCTAGAATTTCCATTAGGTATTGGTAACCCAACATAATGTGCTAAAATAAAATAATGCCGTTTCCTATCCAATTCACAATTAATTATCCTTCTAATCAGGTTTCGACTTATGAGCTGAGACCTGGTTGATTTTTATTTTGTGTGTTGAGAGCTAAAATCAGGACTGTAACGGATTAATAGCATTTCAGTTTATTTCAATGAGAAACAGTGATTTGACATGAGGAAATTGAAAGTGTTGTTTTAATTGTTCTATCGAATTTTCTGACTTCCATAAATGTCAGAATTAAATAAGTGTTGAAAAAGATGTAACAAAAGGAAAAAGAAGGGAAGAAAGAAAGAAGGGAAGAACGAAATAACGAAAGAAAGAAAGAAAGAAAGAAAGAAGGGAAAAAGAAAGTCGTCGGGGTATCCTAAACTCTGTATCAGCCAGACAGCGAAGGAATCTATCCCCATTTTACTTAGGCTAGACTAAGGAGATTGTTTTCTTTGCGTCAGAGGTGGAGCCCCACACCTACCATCAGCTCCTCACTTTATCATACAGATACCTGAGCTATTCATATGCTAAGTTGGTGAGGGCCAGTATCGAACCAGGAACTGTGAGGCTTGCTGTAAATGAGAACAATTTGTTAAATAATTTGAATATATAAAAATTCGGAAAACATGTCTGGTTTAAAATGATTAGTAAACTTGCCCTTTTTAATAATCTAAATCAGAGATTTATTTCAAATCAACTTATTTGCGAAACTCGGTCGTATGTTTAAAATTCGTGATAGTTGTTTTGAATTAAGATAAAATGAAAATACCGAAAAAATAAAAAGATATTTTTAAAGGGGGTGTGTGTGTATATATTTGCTTGTCGATAAAAGAAAGAAAAGAGGAAATAATAATAAAGGGAAAGAAGTACAGAGACAAATGAGGAAAAAGATACAAGGAAAGAATAGAACAAAGAAAAAGAACGAAATATATAAATGTGCGTGTATATGTGTGTACCTATTCATCAACCTTTACCTGATGTACATTCACTCGTTCATATTAATATTGTTTTAAATTATCTTACCAAGTGCTTTCAATCATCATCATCATCATCATCATCTGGTCGTTCTGACAGCATAGATTTTCATGACTCCCGCCACCCATCTTTATTGTTCATCGTTCTTGCAGGTCCTCCTCACGGCATTCAAGATCCGCACAGATCTGATCAATGTAGGGTTTAACTGGTCTGTCCACTCTGGTGTGTCCATGTATAGATGTCCCCAGGAAAATGTCACTTATGAGTTCGTCCTTACTTCTCTAGCAGTGTTCAGCATATCTTGTTCATCTTACTTGGATGTTTTGTGTGATAGGAGGTATGTGGCCATATAGCTACTTTTTGAGGAGTGTTACTTCTATGATTTGTTCAAGAAAGTACGCAGCGTCTTTTGTTGGCAACCTTCCATCTATTTAAGACGATGGCGTAGTGTCCGTTTTTTAAAGTTTTTTTTTTACCTACAGCTACATGAGTGGCTGAACAGACCAATCCTTGAACGGCAGTCTCTGGTGCAGTGGCTGCAAACAAAAGGTGATGCTTTCTGTAGGTGTTGGGGAAGCTGCTGTTTCTCCCTCCTTTTAGCTCTCTTTTTTCCGTGGCGGCTTCTTCTCCCCCCCCCCTCTCTCTCTCTCTCTCTCTCTCTCTCTCACACTCTCTTCGTTCCTTTTTTGACGAGGGGCGCCAGGTAGCACGGTCTTCGGCACAAGCCTCCCATGTGCTTATGTCGATGTGGCATGCCGCGGTGTCTTTATGATATCATAATTAAATTTAAATATGAATTTTAGGTCTGGTAAAAATGTTCCAAAATGTTCATTGATATCGGTAACCCAGCAAAAGCGCTAGAAAGTTGACATTATTTGAATTAGAGAAATAGTATAAAATGTTCTCTGGCAAAGCCTCTAGCCTAATTAAGGGCCAAAGTCGAGTGTTACCATATCATGGACTGCTCAGCCACCGGGATATCGCCCTTAAGCATCATAACGCGATCGACTGAGGCAGATCTTACAAAATGACGCCCATACAGTTCCTCCCCGGGTTACTCGTGTGCTGAGTTGGCGAGGGCCTGTACAAACCCGGAATATTGTGGTTTGCTAGGCGGATGCTCTACCAACTGAGCTAAGCAAGTTCTTGTAGTTCAGTGTTATACGCAAGGACACAGTATACAGGGTTTTACTAATTGTAGTGAAATAGCCAACAGCGTTTTATCTCATTTGCATACGTCTACTACAGTGGTAGATATATATATATATATAAAGAGAGTTCGACGATATAAGTAACTAAGCTACGATAAGCGAAGACTACTACTACAAGAACGTACGAAACTACACATCATAACACTTATAAAAGTACGTATGTGATAAGGAAGGTACTATATCTAAAAATGTCAAAACGAGACTACTTATTTTCATCCTTTAATTTTCTTTTTAAGTTTAAGCTCGAAAATAATTATTGTGTTACATAATTGTTAGTTTCCTAACACTTATTTACAGTAGTGTAGAAACCAAAATGTCTGTTATACTTTGCAGGATTGAGTGACTCGGCTTGACCTCAGTCTGACCCTCCCTCTGGGAGACCGTGAGAATCGGTGGAGAAGACCCTCTTCCGGTTTAGATAAGAAAGAGAGTTTTTAGTTCAGTATCGGCCAAACCATGAAGTCTTGTGTTATTATCTAAAAACTACCAATGACACAGGGCTTCTGATAAAGAGAAATCCCCAATGGAAGACCAGACACGAAGTCCCCAAGACGAAGTCCAGACGTTAGAAAAAAGAATATACAACAATTGATAGAAATATCAATTCACTGATATTCGTCTTGAGAGCGGAAATCGTTTGAATTCGTTTAGAGTTACGTCCCTTTTTGATAAAAAAAAAAACAGCATCTTTAGATCTATAAAATCATGGCGAGAGTTGGTTTGGTTTGGTTTGGTTTGGTTTGTTTTGTTTTACGGCATATCAACATCAGTGGGTCATTTAATGCCGATTCTTAATGGATAATACAATTTTTTTATAAATACATTTTTCTATTTAACCCATATATGGGACCCTAACAGGTACTACCACTCCGGGTCAGAGTGGACCAGGGAGCAATTGTGATGAAGGGGGGCTCCACATTCCCCAAACCTCCAAAACTGGAACCTCACCATCACATAGAGTTTAACGTCATTCCCAGGACAGGTACACCCGCAGCCACCGCCTTCTAGCACCCATATGATAAAAAAGTGTTGGGGCTTGCCATAAGGGCAACAGGGTTGGGAAAATCATATAGGTACTAGGGCTTGACGTGACCAGCCGATTGATCGGAGGGGGCCTCTCCGACCGCCCGTCTAGCCGAAGATAGGGCCAGCGAGAGTTGGTAAAACGTTTATGTTTTAATCTGACGCTTAGAAACGTAGCTGTAGTGACAAATTTCAGTGTTGGTTGTAAGTAAAAGGAAATAGACGGGAGTAAACGATACTTTCCAGATATACAAAACCAAAGCCTCACCACCAGTCTCATATACAGGACACATTGTACAGTGTATTACTTGTAACAATTTAGATACTTAGGCAGTAACATCTCCTCCACAGAAAACGACGTTAATGCACGCATAGGAAAGTCATGTGCCGCTATAAATAAATTATCGGTCATATGGAAATCCAATATCACAGACAAGTTAAAGAGACAGTTCTTCCAGGCCGTTGTCGTATCAGTGCTGCTGTATGGCTGCACCACCTGGACCCTAATGAAGCGACTGGAGAATAAACTAGATGGGAGCTGCACAAGAAAGCTGCGGGTGATCCTGAACAAGACCTGGAAATAGCACCCCACGAGAAAGCAACTGTACGGCCACCTGCCACATATCACCCAAACCAACCGATAAGACGGACAAGACACGCGGGATACTGCTGGAGAAGCAAGGACGAACTCATAAGCGACGTGCTCCAGTGGAAGCCAGCACATGGACACGCCAGTGTGGGCCGACCAGCAAAGACGTACATTGATCAGCTCAGTGCGGATACAGGATGCTGCATAGAGGACCTCCCGAGAATGATAACGATAGGGACGGATGGAGAGAGACTGTCATGGATATCCATGCTAACAGCGCGATATGATGATGATGATGATTACTTGTAAAAGTACGCATGTGATAAAGGAGGTACTATGTATGAACATGTCAAATCGAGGCTGTTTATTTTCATCCTTTAAAAATGTGTTGTTTTTTTTTAAGTTTAAGGCCGAAAAGAAATATTAATAAAAAATGGGGAATAATTAATTCTCTCGTATTCGTCTCGAGGGTGGAAATCGTTTGAATTCGTTTAGAGTTACTTCCCTTTTTGATTAAAAAAAACGTCTGCAAATCTGTAGAAATAAAGAAAAAGAAAGAAAATAGCGAGGCTGGTGAAACGTTTATTTTTTCATCTGCCGCCAAGGAACGTAACTGAAGTGACAAATGGCGGTGTTGGCCGTGAGTAAAAGGAAGTAGAAGGGAAACATTTCTTTCAAAAAATTATCAAAGCCAGCCAGTTTCCAGCAAGTTCTTTGAGTGGGTTATTTGGTTCGACCATCTTATCTTTATGGAAGTTCCTTGTTGATAGATGTCACGTACTGCGCATGTGCCAACTTTTTTCTGCGTTGCAGCGGATCTGAGAAAACAGAGGGTGGATATATGTTCTCGTCAGAGACAGGGTGAGAGTGCACACAGACACACAAAGAAGATTTTGTTTGTTTATCATGCTGGAGGACTAAAATAGGACGCTCTATATATGCCAGACACACACACACACACACACACACACACACACAGACTATCACGCGCACGCATACATACACACATACACACACACATATATATATATATGAAATATACGCACACATACACGGATATACCAGTGGTACTTGAAAAGTTCTTAGCTAAAGGAAGTACGTAATGCTTTTTCATAAATTGTTACTGGCATATCTACCTTCCTGTGTTATTTAATGCAAACTTTTATCCTTATAGAAAAATATTCAGGTTCATATTTAATACGTACCTGGCAGAATAAGCGGGTTCTAACGTTTCCCAAATGAACGTAAAAACGCGACTGGAGTTCGAACTCGATTAATAAGATGTCATCGTCCAGCACGTTAGCCACAACGCCATGAGGACTTGAAACCATATTACTGTGTGAAAACAAAACATTGCTATTAAACAGAAATAATTACTTCAGACAATTGTTGGCATCCCTCCGTCTGCTAAAGACGATGGCATAGTGTCCATTTTTAACTGCATCTGCGCGAGTGGTTTAACAGGCCAATTATTGAATGGCAATCTCTGCTGTAGTGACTGCAAACAAACAGTGGTACTTACTGGAGTTGCTGCTGTCTCTCCTTCTTTCTGGCTTTCTTCTCTGTATCGGTTTCTTTCCTCTCTTTTTCACTCATTTTCACGCTTGTTTTGTTACGTACTGGCTCCAAATGGCTATATGTTATATAGCGGCTTCAAATTCACGCTACTAAATCATGTATGTTAGTAGTCGTTGCGGGTATATATGGTCACGTAGCGAAGTATGTAGTTGTCGTTTAATGAAATCTACAACACATGCGTATAGTAGGATTTTGACTTTATTTCTTCTCCTCGGCTGTACGTGGTGGGTGATGAGCGTTGACAATGAAATTACCGAGGGTTGACAATGACTACTACTATTGGGATGACTGGCGATGGTGAGGTAAAGGGATGGCTGGTGGCGTCTCACCGCCCTTGGCCGCGACGGACCGTCAGCGTCGGTCACCCACTGTTCTTTGTCCGCCGTCCGCTGTCTGACTCACCTCTGTCTGACTTCCTTTTATATATATCAAACGCCTACGCATTTTCTTTTGTTATGCTTATCAGAGGACAAATCTATTTCCGAACTTATTGTTACCCATCCTTCTTTGTTCGCTTTACCCGGAAAAAGTCCTTTGTCATTTTTTTGTCGTCTTTTCTTTGTTTCGATCCAAACGGAAAAATCCTACTTCCGCTCGTACAATATACAACATTTTGACATAAAGTTATTAGTTGAATTAATTTATATCTTTTCGTGTTAAAAGATATTAAAAAATACTATTTCACTAATAAGTTCATAGTACAGTCGAATATCTCACATTATGTCACAAAAGTTAACACAATTGTAGTAAAGACCCATGTTTAGCCCATTTATTAAATTCTTTTACTTAAATATGCTTCTCCATACAAATCACACCAAAATTCCACATGGTTTGCACTTTGAACCACCAAAAATTTAATGACATACTTCTGTGTAAGCTTGATGCACTCTACCGCTATTTTCAATGTCTGCAAAACATAATTTTGAGAGTTAAAAATAATTGTTGCCATAAACCAATCCCGAACAATGCAGAGTTTACAATTATAAAAAAAAATCTGAAAAAAATGTATATTGCTTTTCTAAAACGTCAAACTTATTTTCTCTCTCTCTCTCTCTCTTCTCTCTCTCTCTCTCTCTCTCTCTCTCTCTCTCTCTCTCTCTCTCTCTCTGTATATATATATATATATATATATATATATATATATATAAAGAGAGTTTCATAATTTGCTTGAAGCATTGTGTATGTATTGGTTAGGAGGTTGATTTAGAAGGCTATCACAATGCAGTTTGTACGTGTGTGTATGTTGTAAACAACAATACAACATAGACACACGTACAAACAAAAATAAACGCATTCACGTTCACACGAGAATACAGTTATTTAAAAAATAACATCATTTTTAAAAAAATTCATTTGGGAAGAAATGCCATAGCTGGACTGCTTCAGTTCAATTCTTTTGATAAAGAGGTATTACCTCGAAAATTCAAGAAAGAATAAAAATACAGGTCAGCACACAACACCATTGTTACCGTATTATTTTTTTTATTTATTCCAAACTGCATTGTGATAGCCTTCTAAATCAACCTCCTAACCAATATATATATATATATATATATATATATATATATATATATATATATATTGGTTAGGAGGTTGATATATATATATATATATAGCTTGGGATATTTGTAAATATTGCTCAGTATCAGTGATAATTGGAGCCACTGGAAAAATAACCAAAGAACCTGTAAAAACATCGGGGGAACTGGAATCAGGGTAAGGATTTAGACCGTCCAGACCACAGCACAGTTGAAATCGGTGAGAGTACTGATGTAACAATCTTTTGCTGAAATCAAAAGAACATATCGGAACCAATACTTAAGTCCCAACCTCCTGGTCACGGCACCAAATAAAATATTTCTTTATATAGCCGATATCTTCTTATTGCATTATTACGCCGTTAATACTATTATCTTCTTATCTTTGGTGTATATTCTGTCTAACCTTCTAATCTAGCCGGATTGGTTTGTGTTCTTTTGTTGTCTTCATCTGGGTCGTCTTGGGCTTCCTGGAGTGTATATCTCCCCGTCCATCTGTTTGTTTTTAATTAAATCAGGAACACTAAGATATTGTTGTTTTTTTAATCTTTTTATTCCCCAACTCGTGGAGAGGAATTCAGAGAGACGTTCAACGAAATACTACGTGTTGAAATCATACAACTATATATGTATATGAAATCATACAACTATGTGTATTAGATAGAAATAATTGATATCATGTGCAAAACCTTTAAAGAAACAATTACGTAAAAATATAAGTAATTGGGAATTTGTTTGAAGCATTGTTAAGTATGTTATAATATCTTGATAATTTGAAGGCAATACAATACGTATAAAAAATAAAAACAAAAAGATGTTGCTTTTTTGTCTTATCGATTTCAAATCGATAAGACAAAAAAGCAACATCTTTTTGTTTTTAGTTTTTATACGCATTGTATTGCCTTCAAATTATTAATATATTGTAAAAATATAAATATAAATGTACAAGAAATGCAATTTCCAATCTTCTATGCATAAAATAACAACAGAGACGTTGAAATGCCGTTAAAACCAATCAATGATTTTGACCCAAAACTAATTTAACCAAAGGAATTTTAATACTAATTTGACCTAATAAATTTTATATTGATAAAACCCAAATACTTTTTATATCAATTTCACCTCAAGAGAATTTTAAAAAATAATTTGTCCTTAGGTATTTCTTAGTAATTTGACAGGAGGGATTTTAATACAAAATGATTTTTCATAGCAATTTAGAAAAAAAGAATGTTTATATAAATCTAACCCAAGAGGTTTTAGTACTAATTTGATGCAAGGTATTTATTGTAAGTTCATCCAAGTGATTTTTAATGCTAAATGGATCAAGGTAATTTTAAATATGTAAAATAAAATGAATAAAAATTTAAAAAATAAAAGAAAAAGGGGGTGGGAAAAGAAAAAAATGTACAAAATGATATATATATATAAATATAAAATAAAAATGAATAAGATTTTTTAAAACAAATCGTTAGAATTAGTCGTCTCTTATTATTATCAATGAAGGTTTAACTTACCTATTCATCTAAAGCTTGTAATCCGTTCTAAGAAAAGTGTTACTGTCCATTTAAATAGAATGTACCGCGCATTTGATTGGTTGTTCACGCCAGCCAATCATACGAGCGGGATTAGAATTTTACAAACGTCCAAAAGAATAAAAAGTCAAGCGTCTTTCAGCGTCTATTGTTGGCGGAGGCAATGTCTTTTAGCGTCTAATGTTGGTGGAGGTATCGGAGTTTGATCACCTCTGATAGGGTCAGCATGGCGAGGGAAGTCTGATGTTGGAAAACCCGAAACTTCCCAATGAACCGTGCGGATTACATCACTGACGACAACCACCAGCGCCCCAAATGTAGGAGCGTTATTCAAAGTAATAATATTTTGTACCAAAGAATTTATAATACTAATTGGATCCAATGGAATGTTAATACTAATCTCCATAGTAGAGTGGCCTGGATATAATAAAAGAGTTGAAAGAATAGTTAAAAATGAAGGAAAAAAAGAAAATTTACGGTAATTGTTTTTAATCAAATTTTAAAAAATTATATATATATATATATATATATATATGGGAGAATATGTGCTTAATTGAAGTCAAACCTAATTTTTTTGAAAGTTAATTCATTATGATTAATTAGGTGGGATTTAACTACTTAAATGTAAGGCTAAACAAATTGAGAAAAAGCCTTACATTTAAGTAGTTAAATCCCGCCTAATTAATCATTAAGGAATTAACTTAAAAAAAAATTAGGTTTGACTTCAATTAAGCACATATTCTCCCAAATATTGTCGGCTGAAAATAGCCATATTTATATATATATATATAGGCAAATCTATATAATATATCATAGTGATCACCACGATGGCAATGGATGGAATGAAAGGAATAAAATAAATAAATAGATGAATAAATGAATGAATAAAAATTAAAAAATAATTATAGGATCTAATAAACATTTTTTAAAATTCCTTTCATTCCATCCATTGAAGTGTGATCTCTATGATAACCCTCAATATATATATGTATATATATATATATATATATATATATATATATATATAATATATATATCAACCCCTCTGCACGAGTAGGATGTAACACACACTCAATTTCTATAAGTGGAATTTAACAGGTTTGAAATCAGTGTATTTCAGACTGCTTGCCTAACCAGTCATACTATTTTCGCATAGAGGGAGAATGGTTGGATGTATAAAAAAAACAACCAAAGATTTTGGGGTTTTGTGAGGGGTCTGGAACAAATTAATTGGATTTCAGTTTATTTTAATGTGGAAAAATGATTTGATATACGAGCAGAACGATTCCTACTCGTAAGTCAAGGTACCAATGTATTACATACGTACGCCATGTTTAATCAATTGAACCTAGAGAATGCACCAATCGAATAATCCTTATTTAGTTTTCAAATACTTATGAATTATCTGGGCTTCCGGCGAGTTCATTTTAAATTACCCGCCGTACGTAATCAAACAGTGGAATAGATAAATTCATAAAAATTTTATTCGTTCTCTGTTCTTTCAAAAATTATCCATGTTTTATTTCTAACACTATGGCATTGTAATCGAAGTGTTATTTAATGACACAAAAAGTAAAGAAATAAGAAAGAAAAAGAAAAAAGGGAATAAAGATCGAGGCTGTCGTCATCTTTATTCATTTTCTTTCATTTCTTTCCTTTTTTTTTTCTTTCTTGCACGCCCTTGGGTTTCTTTAATCTCGTTAAATCTCGTACGC
>CM042163.1:40801670-40814170 GCA_023376005.1 Doryteuthis pealeii
TGTTTCATACCACCTTCCTCTTTCTTCTTTATTAATTTTGTTTATATCTTATTTATCTATACTACTGAAGTTAAAGTCTTCTAGTAAATCTATTTAGTAGTAGTTTGGAAGTAAAACGTAAAACATACCTACTGCAACAAAGTAGGAAATATTTTCTGTTTAAAATTATTGTGAAGGTAAACTTTGTTCCGTGTATAATTGGAGAGCATAATTGTTAACTCTTTGTCTACTTCAAGACACTTACAACGTCTCTCCCGCCAATCCGACCCGTCCTTAAGCCGCCGATGGTTAGTTCATATATAACTGATCAGAAGTACTCAGATTACAATAATAATAGGATTTTGTTTGAATAGAATGAGTTCTGAGGTGAATATATAGTGAATATTGAATTATCCCATAATACGGGCAAAAAAATACCAAGAAAATTCGGTATGTTGTTTACCCTTCTTTACTTTACTTACTTCTATTCTTCTTCTGGCGTCTTTGATATCTGAAGTTCTTCTAGGTCTCTTCTAACATCTCTTCTAACATCTGGACTTCGTCTTGGTGGTCGGTCGCACTTAACTCATTTCTTCTTCTAGATCAGTCTTGTTACCAAGACATTCATTAATCACAAAACCGTGTTATTTTCTTAAGCTTTTATTTACTTAACTAAACATTTCATGTAACTAAACATCTGACTAACATAGCGCGCGTATGCAGTGAGTTCCAGTTAAGGCAGTACATCTCTGCACGACGTCCAACCTGAAACTGAGGACCCAACCAGGCCCCACGTGACTTCACGTGTTTCGCGGGCTTTCTGTGCTATTCCATTGAAAGTCCGCCCGTGATATGAAAAGGGCCTTCCCTTTAGAAATACAGGGGATTGACAATAATCTTATGCAACCGCATAGATTATGTAACAGGTACAGTCGTGGGGGAAAATTAGTAGGTAAAGGGTTAAATTCTTTGGTAAATTCCTCTTGATTTTCTCCAATATTTAATGATAAGTGAAACATTGTTAGAAACAGCAAAGATATATGGATGCGTTTTTTTCTAAAACTTCTTGGGTTTAATATAGAAAATTACGTTTGCTGGTTTTAAATTCTTTGATACATTTCTCTTGATATCATTTCAATATAGGAACGAATATGATATGATTTTAGAAATGTTAAAGATACATGTATTCATTTAAAAAAAACTACTTGGGTTTAATATTAAAAAAATCATGTTTGCTAGGAGGGCTTTAAATTCTTTGATCCATTCCTCTTCATATCATTTCAATATAGGAACGAATGTGATATAATTTTAGAAATGTTAAAGATACATGCATTCATTTTTTAAAAATCTTGGGTTTAATATAACAAATCATGTTTGCTTGGAGGGTTTTAAATTCTTTAATAAATTCCTCAATACTTTTAATTCTCATTACTTCTAAGACTTTCTTGATAAAAGCCACCGCTTATAAATTAATCTTTAATAAAATCCAAGTTGCCCTCATTAATGGATTCTGTCAATTGTGTAAGAAATATTAATATATAAATTGGAGGTGGGTGGTGTAATGGTTAGAGTCATAGGAAATGGACTCGTCAACTTAAGTTCAAATCCTGGACAAAGCTACAGTTCACATAGCACTAATACCCTTGGGAAAGGTATGAACCCAACTACTCTCGCTCCAGCTATGGCGGACTGAACTCTTTAACCTTGGTTAGGCAAACAGTCTAGGAGAAGGAAAACTCTGAAACCTGTTAAACTCCGCTTGGGGTGGTCACTATTAGAATAGGCCCAATCCTAATTAGTGATTTATTTCACTAATTATATATATATATATATATATATATTATTATTATTATTATTATTATTATTAGCAAAATAAAAAACGCCCTCTGGGTGACGTAAAATAAATATTGCCTGAGGGGATGGGAGTTGAAAATTTAATATCAGAGAGTTTGTATCATAAGCAAAGTAAAATCATGAAATTTATTAAAGGAGTAAAAAATGAAAAATAAAAATGAAATGGAAACTTAGTTCTGATAACTTTAAATATATATTAAAATAAAAATAAAAACTATAAATAGATAGATAATACCAGGTATTATCATTAAAGTTGTTTAAAAAAACCAATGAGGACTGTCTAACATTGCATGCTCAAATTTTGAGTGTATTCTATTTATGACGATTTTAAGCATGGTGACGTAAGCAGTGACGTAGTTTTTGTTACAGACAAAAACCGGAAGCGAATCTCCATTATTAATAGATTATCAGAATTAAAATCTTAGGAGGTAACATTGTCTCTCTGGTGAGTTTTGCAAATGTTTATTAAAAAAAGAATTTTTTTGTATAAAATCTGGCCTTAGAAAAAATGTTGATCAGAATTCTATTTGGTACTTCTAACACAATTGTTGTGAATTCGACTCTGTTCGTTCAAATACTTTTGGGCAGTACGAAAACGAACGTTTGCTCTAGGCGTGCACAGTCTCAATTGTATATTGCAACTGTTTGCAAAACCAATTTATCCAGCGGGCATTTTCTTGTAGGATTTCATGTGATACGTTTGGATTGCTTAATTGGATTTACGATGGGGATAAAATGAGAATAATGTCTTAACGATAATTACATAAAGGGTGAAGATCACATTAGGAAATAAGAATTGTATATATATATATATATATATATATATATACAGTGAACTGAATCAGATGTAAGGATAAATATATATATAGAGATGATAGGTGTCAAAAGACAAATGTTTATATATACATATATTTATCTATCTGACTATATATATATATTTTTGAGGATATGTGCTTAATTGAAGTCATACCTAATTTTGAAAATTAATTAATTAATAATTTAGGCGGCATATATGTTCAAATGTAAGGCTAAACAAATCGAGAAAATGTCTAGCATTTATATTTGAATATATATGCCCCCTAGATTCATTAATTATTAACCAATTAATTTTCAAAATTAGGTATGACTTCAATTAAGCACATATCCTCCAAAAATTGTCGGCTAAAAGCCATATCAAATAAACACATTGTTTATTTACTCACTCTCATATATATATATATATATATATATATATATATATATATATATATATATATATAGAGAGAGAGAGAGAGAGAGAGAGAGAGTATTTGGACATTTGCTTTTTGGAGCATTGTTAAGTATATTATTGTTTATATTTTTTGAAGGCAATTACAATGCGCATATCGTATAAAATCGATAATTATTGAAAATAATCATAAAGCAAACTCGGCAAATAACGCGCGCGACGTGGATCACCGTACAGCTGTTTCAACTTTATTAAGTCTCATCAGCGTTGGATACCTACGATTACCCTCCGTACGGTGATCCACGTAGCGCGCGTTATTTGCCGAGTATACTTGTCATGATTATTTTCAATAATTATCGAATTTTATACGATATACGCATTGTAATTGCCTTCAAAAATATAAACAATAGTATAATATATATATATATATATGTGTGTGTATGTGTGTGTGGTGTGTGTGTGTGTGTGTGTGTGTGTGTGTGTGTGTGTATTTGGGTAGCATCCCTTCATGTAGACATGTAGAATTAAACAAAAGGCACTCTCTTGTTTAAACTTTATACATCATTATTTTCAATGCAGTACTCACATTTAAAATGCCTATAACACTTTTCCTACCAATTCTCCTCCTTCCAGATCCCACACCCCTTAATATAATTTCTACGAGTTCCCTCTTAGTTACTCTCACTACTACTTTGAAAAAACTAGAACATAAACACATCACCCCTGATGATGGCACTTCGAAGTGCCGAAAATACTTGGGATAAGAACTCTGGTGGACTAATATACGGATTCCATCCAAATATTAAAAAAAGTTGGCCAGAAAGCTTGAAAAGATCTCTAATAAAATTGTTAAAACAGGAGATGTGCCTTTTGTTTAATTCTAATTTATATATATATATTCTTTGTTTAATTCTAATATATATATATATGGAGAGAGAGAGAGAGAGAGAGAGAGAGAGAGAGAGAGAGAGAGAGAGAGAGAGAGAGAGAATATAGATAGAAATTAACAGCCTAATATATATGTATATGGCATGTCCTCCGCGCACCAACTAGGCTCTGCACAGAGCTGATTCGTGCAATTTTTTGCTGGTTAGCTTGCAGTGGTGTGTCCGTGTGTAGTTGTCCACCGGAGAACGTAACGTATGATATCAGCTTACGTATATCATTTATATTGGACGGCATAATCGATGATAGCTTATGTTCGTTATGATTCTGATGGGCCGAGAATATCGATGAATTGATACACTGAGAATATTGACCATCTGATAGATTAATATTTTTTTATCACAGAGACATGTATGTGGGGATTATCTTCCCGCAGTGTTGTCGTTTGTTCCCACTAGGGGACCTCTGGTATTTAAGCGCCTTATTTGAACTTCTCTCCCTCTTTTAGATAAATCTAGAGGGAAATATTTGTGGGGATTATTTTCGCTTTGCCTGGAAGAATTATCGTCCCACTGGGTTTACGTCCCGGCCACCAGGAAGTCTGGTATATAATCGCCTAATTTCAACTTCTCTTCCGCTATTCTACCTCTCCTCGTAGGTACCCACATGGGTTAGACCATTGTCATTCCCTTCTCGTTGGGACTTCGGCCCTCAACGCTGGCCACTCGTCACTGTAAGTGATTTATACAGCATGGACTATCCTTAGTCTCATGGTGTAACTTTTATGTATTTTATGTATCTTGTTTATTCATGTGCTGTATTATGTAAAATGTTTTGTCTCAGAAATGTGTCAGAGTTGTATGTTCAATTATGACTTTGAACCATACATGTAAATAAATGCATTCTCATCCAAATGTGTTCTTGCTCAAAGCATGGAATCCGTCCCTCATAGATGCACATGACCCAAGCTGGAGAATGATATGTGAAAACATGAGAATAAACATTAGTATGGAAGCCCAACCAATGGTCATCGTCTTCTGCATTTTGCGGATAAGGCTAGATGGTAACTGGACAATTCTTTTCTAGGCCTCAATATGCAAATAATTTTGTTGTTGTCTTGTAGATATGCAAGAAGTTTGTGGCATTTTTGCATGGGGGGAAAAATTGAGTGCAAAACATGTTATCAGCTAATTAAGTACTGAAGAAGATAAATGAAGCATAATAGAAAAAATAAAGAGATTGGAAGTAGAAGAAGATGAAGATGAAGAAGAAGAAGAAGAAGAAGAACAACAACAACAACAACAACAACAATGAATAAAGAATAGTAAGAAAGAAGAAGTGGAAGAAGAAGAACAGCAACAACAACAACAACGAATATAGAATAGTAAGAAAGAAAGAAAGAAAGAAGAAGAAGAAGAAGAAGAAGAAGAAGAAGAAGAAGAAGAGAAGAAGAGCAACAACAACAACGAGAACAAAAAAGATTAAAGAATAGTTAGAAAGAAGAAGAGGAAAATGAAGAAAAGGAAGAACAAGAAAGTGAAAGAATGGAAAGAAGAAGAAGAAGAATAGTAAGAAAGAAGAACAATAAACAACAAAGAATAAAGAATAGTAAGAATAGTGAGACAAAGAAGAAGAAGAAGAAGAAGAAGAAGAGAAGAAGAAGAAGAAGAATTGAAAGTCAAGAAGAAGAAGAAGAAGAAGAAGAATTGAAAGTCAAGAAGAGAAGAAGAGAAAAGAAGAAGAATTGAAAGTCAAGAAGAAGAAGAAGAAGAAGAAGAAGAAGAAGAAGAATTGAAAGTCAAGAAGAAGAAGAAGAAGAAGAAGAAGAAGAAGAAGAAGAAGAAGAAGAAGAAGAAGAAGAAGAAGAATTGAAAGTCAAGAAGAAGAAGAAGAAGAAGAAGAAGAAGAAGAAGAAGAATTGAAAGTCAAGAAGAAGAAGAAGAAGAAGAAGAAGAAGAATTGAAAGTCAAGAAGAAGAAGAAGAAGAAGAAGAAGGTCGTTATTTAACATAAAAAATGAAATATAAAATTAAAGCACTTAAAGCGGGGCGTGCTCTTATCATAGAAACATTCACATCTGTAAAAAAAAACAAACAAACAAACAAACAAACAAACAAAAAAACAAGCAATGTAAAAGAAAAAAGAAAATAACTAAATCAGAAAAATAATACCAAAGCTATAAACTTTAGTATTTAGCATTGCGTAACTAAGTAAAAGTCTTAGTATTAAGACTAACCTTTTTTTAATCATTAGACTCAATCTAAAAGAAAACATTAAAAAACTCGATATTCTGTAAAAAACAAATCATTTGATTTTTGCCAAAACTTCAATTCCTTTTAATTCGTATGTAATAGTCTCTTTCATTTTTAAATATCATCCCGGACTGCCTATCAAATACTGGATTCCATCTGTAGCAAATACAGGATTTAAGGTTAACGTATCAAATTCAAAGTTACGTATTAACATGTACTTAAAATGTGTACGCCTCCAATGTAGAAAAAAATCGCGAAGGGAGTCGTAATATAAGACAGTCGATCCTCACTGGGTGACTCACACTGGTAACCTTGTACTCAACTAAGACTAATAAAGATAAATGTATATTTATACAGTTATATGAAACGAGTGCTGTACGCATGCGTACTACTCACAGATTAGTTATGGCGTCCGTGTTAAAACTCCCCCGTTGAGTTAGCTGCAAATTCTGTCTTTAATAGCATTGACTTTGTTTGGGTCATATAAGTCCAAATGTTTGCAATTATCGCATGCACTCACGTAAAAAAAAAAAATCTATCTTGAGAAAAAGAGTTCCCGAAATATTGTGTTATCTTAGAAATACATAAATAAATAGAATTACTCTCGTGTTTCAAGGATAACCAGTTCAACTTGAGCGTAGATACTTGTTCTAAAATATAAAAAAAATCAGCTCTGACTGAAAGTCGAGTATTTAATAGTGTACTTAAAAAAATCAATCTCCTATACGTTACAAACCAGTGTCACAACATACCTACCTACGTGTTTGGAATTTGGTCTGCGTCACGCAAAGGAGAAAAAATACGATATATAGACAACGATAAATGATAATTAATCCCCACATACCCATGTCGGTGTTCATTTATTACACGAATCTGCGAGCGAACCAAAGATCTATAAATAACACACCAGCTCTCCCCATGATGCTTTTGCTGCGACATATGTCCTTGTCAACCGGTATCATGCTATTTCATATTTCTTCTGAAATACTCCCATAGTAATGAAACTGTGCTTTGCATGGAATAAGTAAGTAAAGTCGCCGAAGTGGTCTAAAGTCGGTATCAGCCAATCAGCGAGGGAGTCTATCCCCTTTTAATGATCATGTACTTAAAAATATCAATATCTCTAAGTTGATTCTAGTCTAACCTACCAACTTACCTTCATGTTCGGGATTTGGCCTGCGTCACGTTAAGGAGATAAAGGGATCTATAAACAAATATAAATGATACTTAATCCCCGCATACCCATGCTGATTTGATTTGACTACACAAATCTGCGAGCGAACCAGATTTTTAAAAAAATAGCGCACCAGCTCACCCCACGATGCTTTTGCCACAAGATCTGTTCCAGGAACACTACTTAATCTCAACTGAAATGCAACTGCAGTATTCGAATGGGTGACCTCATGCATTGTATATATTTACCTAAACCCTCTGACACGAGCACTATGTGACACGAGTTCAATTTCTAAGCTGGTTTTAATTCAGAGTTCTCCTCATAGTCTTGTTGCTTTATCAAAGCTAAAGAACTAGTCTGGTCTACCACTTACCCATATCAGACGGGTGGGAGAGAATAGATGGATTCATGACTCGTCCAGGAACTCAGGTCCCTGATTCTATTCCCTATAGCGATAACCGTTACACTAAACGTGCCTTGTCCGTACAGTGTAATGGTTAACGAATTAGATTTTGATATTTTTAAGGATGAGCAATCAATAATCGAATAAAGATAGAGTGTTAAATCTTCTACTTAAAAATCAATCTATATTAATACCGCTGTTACCTACCTACAGTCGTTCTTGTGTTATCGTGTTAACCAAGAGGTATAGCCAGTCATTTTTGTAATAAAGTGTATTTATATTTGATATTAACGTTATACCATGGAACAATACAGTTTAAGTTCACAGAGTTTTAATTCATAAGCTTTTAACTCATGAAACGTTGACTTAATGGCATCACGTGACCATCGGACTTCTTGGAAAAGTGAGAACTCCAGTTAACTTAGAGTCAAGCGAGCTACCATCGCCCAAAAAGCAAGATAGTCTTGTGTTCGTCACTAAAAACTAACAACGAGCACAAACAAGAAACGCCCAAGTATTCCCAAGAAGCAAGAAGAAAGACCCAAGAGAAGGAAGATCGTTGAAGCGCAGAGAGCCTAGCAGTCCGGATCTAGACACCCTATTGCAGTACAATAATACCGAGATAGACAATCGGTCCAGCTTAGCACCAGCTTAAAATCAGATCCAGTTAAGAAAAGACACAATGCAAGATCATGTACAGAATAGACCTCCTATGAGAAATGACCATCAAAAGTTGAGATGCCATTAGATAAAACAAACAAGCAAAAAATTCCAAACCGTATAGATTTTATTCTCTGGTTGGATGAGAAAAAAAAATAAGAAGCTATTTATCCGACATGAAGCCAGAATATCACACAAGGACGGTTTAATATGGGTGATTTTAAAAATTGTTTACGCACCCTTTAGAGGTGCCTCAGGCACCAGTCAATAAAACCACCCTTTGAAGGCGAGGGATAGGTACTGCCTGAAGGCGGGTAGGCCCCGTGGAACTAAGCTATTAATTATTTTATGTACTTCCCAACACAAAGACCTAGAAGCGGAAAAGGAAGAAAAGGGTAGATTAGGGATGCTAATCCTTATTGGCGGAAATGACGTCAGCTATGACGTGTAAAGGAAGTTAACTGATTAAGACTGAACGGGGTGTTAAGATCTTTCATATTTTTTTAAATAAAATTTATTAGAAAATAATGACGCAATTTTTTGAGAAATGCAACCGTTTCCGATCCACAATCTAGGTCGAAAGTATAAAACATGCATCGCACCGAATAATAGAAAGGGTAATTCGATAAAATAACCCCAACCAACAGGGCGGTGCGGTAGAATACACCAACTATACAACTGCAGAATGGTTAGACCCCCTCCACCCACAAAGGCAACCTGTTGGTGGTGAGTGGCGAACCGTAATGCCTGTGGACAGGATTGTGGTTGCTGAGCGGTCTGTGGTCCCGTGATATGCAACACTCTACTTTGGCCCTTATTTATGAGCTAGACGAGTGGTCGAAGAGGCCTTATCCGATAAATCTTGCCATGTCAAACCCTAGCACCGATATGACTATCCCGATCGTATTCTTCTCTTATGGCAAGCACCCAAAAATGTTATCATATATATATTTACCAACCCCTCCGCACGAGCAGGATGTGACACAAGGTCAATTTATTAAGTTCAACAGGTTTGAATTCAGAGTTTTCCTTCTCTTAGACCGGTTAACTAATCAAGGTTAAAGAGTCCAGTCTGCCCTACTATTTATCCATAGCTGAAGGGAGAGTAGGATTCATACCTTTCCCAAGGGTATTAGCGCTAAGTGAAATGCAATTACCATATCCAGGATTTGAACTCGGGGCGACGAGTCCATTTTATCATATAGGTGCTAGAAGGCTGTGGCTGAAGGTCAACTACCAGAAGTTTTTAATACACATAAAAATGATGAAAATTATTTCTGTAAACAAATCATATTAAAAAAAAAACAACAAAGATTTTACATTAAATAACCCACAAGGGTTGATATGCCATTAAACCAAACAACCAACTAACCAACCATCTGAAGTACCCCACACTGTCGTTGCGGTATAGAATACGCTGAATGCATCCCCTGCAGACGGGTAACGCCCTTAACAAAAGGTATGACACTTAACTGCATCTGATGCTATTACTTCCAGGTCCACTCCGTGGTAGTACCTGTTAGGGTCTAATCTATTGGTCAAATAGAGTTGTGGGAAAATTAGTTGTAAAATGGTACCTTGGCTTATGAGTACCGCAACTTACGGCTCTTCCGACTCACCAGCTGTCACTGGGTCAATTCTTTGCCTTGTGTAGCAAGCTAAGTTCAGTAAAACATTCAAGTTACCAAATTTATTACGCGAAAGAAAAATAATATTTATAAAAAAAACAAACATTAAAACATATTACAGCACAGAATTCATTACATTTTCCCTTATGGCAAGCCCCAACCACTTTTTATCATATGGGTGCTAGAAGGCGGTGCTGCGGGTCTACATGTCCTGGGAATGACGTTAAAATCTATCTGATGGTGAGGTTCCAGTTTTGGAGGTTTGGGGAATGTGGAGCACCCCTTCATCACCATTGCTCCCTGGTCCACACTGACCCGGAGTGGTAGTACCTGTTAGGGTCCCATCTATGGGTTAAATAGAAAAATGTGTTTATAAAAAAATTGTATTATCCATTAAGAATTGATTTATTTCAAAACTTTATCGGCATTAAATGACCCACTGAGGTTGATATGCCGTAAAACAAAACAAACCAAACCAAACCAAATCATTACATTTTCTTTCATTATGCTTTTATACAAAAGAGTGCTATTTTTCTCATTTAAAAACCTTAACAAAATATTAAAGTGGTTTTGGTGGTCTGGAATGGATTAATTGCATTTCAGTTTATTTCAATGGGGAAAATTGATTCGATATACGAGGACATTGTCTTAGGAGTAGTACGAATTAAACGACGCCAGGATCTCTCGCAGTTTTAACCACGTTACCCCATAAAATGTGTAACTAGAGGGACATATTGAATGTTTATTTAATTATTTTATTTTTGAAAAAAAAAAAATAGGCTTACGTTAAGCCGTAAGTAAGAGAGGAAATGTGTAGTGAGTGTTTTGAGATTTAGCTTAAGAACGGGTTTAAAAATACATTTCCTCGTTGACTCTACTTCAAAGGATCTGGTTTCGGGATTTCTTTAGAAGAATATATTCAAGTTGGAAAGAGGCAATTTATAGGCTGAAATAAGAGAGAGAGAGAGAGAGAGAGAGAGAGAGAGAGAGAGAGAGAGAGAGAGAGAGGGAGAGAGAGACAGAGACAGACAGAGACAGAGACAGAGGACAGACAGACAGACGGACAGAGAGTGAGAGAGAGACAGAGACAGAGGAGAGTGAGACAGAGACAGAGACAGACAGAGAGACAGAGACAGAGTCAGAGAGAGAGAGAAAGAGAGAGAGGGCGTGAGTCAGTGAGTGTGAGAGAGAGAGAGAAAGAGTGGGAGAGTGAGACAGAGACAGAGTCAGCGTGAGTCAGTGAGTCAGTGAGTGAATGTGTGTGTGTGTGGTGTGTGTGGTGTGTGTGTGTGAAAGAGAGAGAGACCGTTGAGAGAGAGAGAGACAGAGACAGAGACAGAGATACTGAAACAGCGTGTGTCAGTGAGTCAGTGAGTGAATATGTGGGTGTGTGTGTGTGTGTGTGTGAAGAGAGAGAGAGAGAGAGAGAGAGAGAGAGAGAAGAGAGAAGAGAGAGAGAGAGAGATATCAACGGAATTCAGAAAAAAGTAAGAAAAAAAGAATAAGGAGAAAATGATTGTGTCAGAAATAAAGAAAGGAAAAAAGAGATTACTGATTCATATATATATAATATATATATACTAGCAAATATATGCACCCTCGGGGTGCAAGTATTTAAGTTTAATGTAATAGAATATATAAATAGATTATAATATAATGTAATAGAATATATATAAAGATTATAAATCTAATATAAATTAGAAGGCTAATGAAACTAAATAAGAATGCAGATAAAATGATTTGAAAGGAGGGGTGTATAATGAAAAATAAAACAACTGAAACTTGCACTTCTCGTCTTTCATTACTAAATTTTCCTAATTTAATAACTTAGTTAAAATAGGAAGTAAAGAATAAAATCAGAATTATTTCTTCGCGTTAATCGATTTCTTTTAAGAATTTATTGAAGAGATTTTTGATCATATTCATTAAGATAAAACCATACGATTAAAAATCAATAATACTAAGCACATATTTATTAAAATCAAATTTTTAATTTCAATATGCAAATAAGCCTTCCTGTTCACACTGTAAAATGCTATTTTAGTGTATATATAAATACAATTGCATATTATTCATTTGTAGATATGATTAACAGTATTATTAATGTAAAACAATTTTATTAGAGATTGAGACTTAAATAAAAATAAAATCATGGAGAATGTGACGTCAATAACAAAGGGAATTGTGACTTGAGTAGTGATATAGTTTCGGTTACAGACAGAAAAGCAAACAATCTCCATTATAATAAGATATATATATATATATATATATATACTTGTAGAAAATTTTTTATCTACCAGGTTTTCGTTGTTCAAGTTACACCTACCTCAGGAGAACTAAAATAACTTTTTGATATATACATATATATATGAAAAATAGATGGAAATTATTCCGACAGTATGAAATTTAACATTTTGAAAAAACATATGATGTTTGTTATGTAATAGCTGACAGTACTG
>CM042163.1:40819170-40854170 GCA_023376005.1 Doryteuthis pealeii
CTAAAAAATTAAAAAATTATAAAATTTCAAAAATAAATAAAATAATTTTTATCATTAATACTAAGAGCTTATAGAATGATTGTTACTATGAATTGAAGTACGAGTTATTAAATTGTTAATTATATTGGTTTGGTGGTTTTTGTTGCTATGGTTAATGGTATAGTAGGGTTGTATTATAATTGTAAAGGTAAAGAGTGTATAAGAGGGGGTTAGGTTAGGTGGTATTTATTATTGGTTTAGAGTTTGTTGTTATAATTAATGGTATAGTAAGATCGTATAATTATTGTAGAGGTAAAGGGTGTATATAAGGGGGTTAGGTTATGTGGTATTTATTATTGGTTTAGGGGGAGTGTGTTATTATTATTAATGGTTAATGGTGTGTATATTATAGTTTGTTATTAATTACTAATGTTTTAAATACGGATTATTAATTATTAATTTGATGATGGGTATATGTTATTGTTATCATAGGTTTAGGGGTACATAGTTGTGTATATGTAGGTTGTGGGTCTGGGTTGAAAAAATTGCTAGGTTTAAATAGGGAATAGTTGAGACGTGGTGGAGTACAACGCTGCAAAGTAGAAATATAGGAGACGAAATGTTTATAATTCCCATTTGCGGCGGTGAGAACACTTGGCAAATATTTCAGATCGGTTGTTGAGCAATTCTGGTGGGTTATGGTAACATGCGATTGATAGTTTCTCCTCAGTGCAAAGATGGCAAAATTTATCTCCCGGGCTGTAAGGTCTAGATCTTTTTATTATTTCCCATTTGATTATTGGATCTGTTTTGTGTTTATTTTTGAAGTCCCATACATATCTAGAAAGGGTTGTACTGTTCTTATACTTAATGTTGTTAAAACTGGATGTGTGATTGTAATATCGATTTTTGAAAGGATTTTCCGTGGAACCCAGATATGCAATTTTTCTGTTATTTTTGTCTGTGATTGTAGCTTTGTATACTAGGTTTTTGCTGCGGCATTTAAGGTTGAGTGGGCATGTTGGTTTGGTATTATTATTGTTACTATTACTATCATTATTGCTGTCATTGATATTGGTATTGTTGTGTCTACAGTTGCATGGAAGAGTGTTGTCATTATTTTGGTTTTGGTTTAATTTTTTTATGTTGGATTTATTTATGTGTTTTTCAACGTTTGGCATACAGCTATAAGATAATTTGACAGTGTTCTTGTTGAATATTTTATGGAGTTTACTTTGAGGTGGAAAGTGGTAGTTTAAAATCTTGAAAAATATTTTTCCTAGGTTAATGCTTAAACTTAAATTGAATGGTGGTGTAAACCAAATTATATTCCTGCTTCTATTTCTTTTTTTATTTTCGTTTTGGGAATGTGGAAGGTTATCCTCCTTGTATTTAAGGGTGGTTTTGTAGCCGCTGGATTTAAGGGCTTTTTCATAAATATTTTTAGTTTTGTTGAAAATGGTTTTGCTAGAAGAGTTTAATGAGAGTCTAGTTGCTATACCAGTGGGTATATGCTTAAATACTTGCTTAGGGTGGTTAGATCCAGTGTTGATGTAAGAAGGTGTATGTGTGGGTTTCATGTATGGGGATATGGATCCATCATTGAGGTTTAGAGTGATGTCTAGGTAGTCTGTGTATGTAAGGTTGGTTTGTATGTCGATTTTGAAACCGAACTTATGAAATAGAGCGTGTAGTTTTTTGCGTAAAATATCCCCTTTTCTGGGTGTGCTATTTTCTAAAATGGCCAATCCGTCATCGCGATACAGGCCGTGGTTACTCGGGTCAATAATTTTGTTTAGATTGTATAACAATAGGCATCCAATTAGCTCACAAATTTCGGCCCCGTCGTGAGAACCCATAGAAACGTCGAAGTTGCTTGAGCCCTTTTTTATCCATATCTCTTTTTTATGGTATAAAATTGACCTACGGCAGTGGTGTATGACTTGGATATTTTCATCTGGAATGGTCATAAACTCTCTAGCCAAATCTATTGCTTTGTTTATTGTGTCTTCCGTGATTGAAGGGTAGAAGTCCTTAATATCGTACTTGATAATAGAGCAGTTATTATATGTTTCCCTATTCTTGAACCATTGTATACAGTCGCCAGTACTCCGCCATTGGTTAATATTCAGTGCAGTTCTTAAAGTGGCGGTAATCTCCTGGCATATTTTTTTGCTGACCTTGCCCATTTCTGATTTAGTTGGGTTAATGAGCCTGCATTTAGGGTCGTTGATGAAATTGCTCTTGTGGTCCTTTAGTGTAATAAAGCATTGTTTTTTGTTTAACTTGTCCGCACGGTCAGCGATATTAAATTTGGAAGCAATAGATTTGGCTTCTTGGTTAATGTCCTCTTCTAAGCTGGGGTTTGCTTTTTGGTAGAACTTGGTGACTTCATTTTGGAGTAGTCTGTTGTATTTCTCTGTATTAAGTTTGTAGAGTTTGGCTGTTTTGTCTGATTTGATTATTAAGTCTGGGGAATTATTAAAGGACTTTAAATCATTGTTGATTTGTTGCTGAATAGGGTTTCTTATATTTTTGAATTTGATCTTTTTCATTAATCCAATAAGATCTGACTCAAAACCCTTTAGTTCTTTGACGGCTGGAGGATGGAATCTGGTCTTAAATCCGTATTTTTCCTGTCTTTGTTGGTCTTCGTGTTTAGAGTTGAGAAAGAAGTGGGCCTTCCATCTCATGCGTGAAGCGAACGACTCTATCTTGTTCATCAAATGAAGTTGGTAGATATGTTTGTTTGGTATAGGAATGTTTTTGTGGGAGTATTTGAGCTCCGCCTGTTCCATAGTAAATGTTTAAATTCAAAAAAGTGCTCAATAGTTTAGAGAACCAGAGCGGTAATATTTGTATATGTATAAGTATTAACTTACCGGTGGGTATAAGAACGATCGTTGGAAGCGCACAATATCCAGAGGTTAAGGTTGAGAAAAAACAAATACAAAGTGCTCAATACAAATACAAAGTGCTAGAGCATAAATTTATATAAATTATATATTATATATACATACATATATATATATATATATATATATATATATATATATATTATATATATATACATACATATTATATATATATATATATATATATATAGAGAGAGAGAGATGAGGAAGAGAGAAATTGGAGCGAGTGAGTCATTGTCAGTGAGAGAGATGGTGAGAGCATGAGAGAAAGAGTTCAAGAGATAAAAGGATCAAATTGTCACTTCCTGATCCCTGTCACGTGTGCCTCGGGTTTAAGAAGGAGTCCCCCCAAAAGTATGTGAAAGAACAGATTATCAGTCATATGATTATAGGGATACCTACTGCACACATATTTACGCTGCAAATTGTCCGGTTTTATTTCATCTAGTATTACAGTGTGTACGGAAGTAACCTACTCGAGTTTCACCATAAGGATTAACGCTGATTATCCCTAGGGTGAAACTCGAGTAGGTTATTTACCTACACACTGTAATAGTAAATCCACTCTACTAACGTACTTAGCACTTTATATTTGTTATAACACTGACTTATCCGATTAGTACTTGTATCAACGAAATATTGGGATTAAACCAATATCGTTAATATATATTTACCAACTCCTCCACACGAGCAGGATGTGACACAAGGTCAATTTATTAAGCGGAATTCAACAGGTTTGAATTCAGAGTTTTCCTTCTCATGGACTGGTCACCTAGCCATGGTTAAAGAACCCAGTCTGTCCTGCTATTTACCCATAGCTGGAGGGAGAGTAGGATTCATACCTTTCCCAAGGGTATTAGCGCTAAGTGAAATGCAATTACCACGTCCAGGATTTGAAATCGGGGCGACGAGTCCATTTCCCATGACTTTAACCATTACACCACGCGATTCCTACAATATCGTTAATATAGTCATTTCCTTTATTATATCATCATCATCATCATCATCATGTAACGAGATTAGCCGGCATATCCATGACAATCTCTCACCAAACTTCCCCATCATTCATTTTTCCCAGGGAGGTTCTTTGCGCAGCATCCAGCATCTTTTCATAGTCAATGTAGGTCCTTGATGGGCGGCCCACACTAGCATGTCCGTGTGTTGGCTTCCACAGGAGAACGCCGCTTATGAGCTCGTCCTTGCTTCTCCAGCAGTGCCTTGTCCGTCTCGCTCGGATGGTTTGTGAGATGGGGGCAGGTGGCCCTACAGCTGTTTCTTCGTGGTGTGCTGCTTCCACGATTTGTTCAAGACTACACACAGCATTCTTGTGCACATCCCATCCAGCTTATTCTCAAGGCGCCTCGTTAGGGTCCATGTCGTGCAGTCATACAGCAGCACTGATATAACCACAGCCTGGAAGAAATGTCGCTTTAACTTGTCAGTGAGATCGGATTTCCATATTACTAGTAATTTTTTTGTGGGAATTTACACCGCTTTCTGTGGATGAGATATTACTACCTAGGTATGAGAATTGTTCCACCGGCTTAAGGGGCTTACCGTTGAGGGTAGATATGTCTCCTTTCCTTTTGAAACATATGAACTCAGTTTTATCGGAGTTCACACAAAGGACAATATTCTTTGCTGCCTTCTCTAGGCTATGCAGTAGTGACTCTGCCTGTGGCGGTGTATCTGCAAGAAGTACAAGGTCATCAGCATAGTCGGCATCTGTGATAGTCTGTGGAAGATATCGCTGGTTTCTTGCCTTTTTTAGTGTGAAGCCTTCTTCTTTTATGATATCTAATGATGTTCGGAGTACATAGTCTAAGCATATTATAAATATATACGGTGCTAATGTATCTCCTTGTAGGACTCCAGCGCCGATGTCAAAGAAATCTGTGTCGCCATCGGGTGAGCGTACCATTGCTTTAGTGTCCTTGTAGAGCATCATTATAGCGGCAACCGTTTCTTTTGGGAGCCCGTATGCTAGTAGTATTTGTTCCAATACTTTATTATATATATATATATATATATATATATATATATATATATATATATATATATATATATAGGCGGAGAAGGTACATTAAGAGGGAATATCTCTACTTAAAAAGGGACTGTAATAATTAAGTGCGAGTTGAAATCTGCGGGTTCCGTTGGGCTTTTAATGGCATATAGTAAAAGAAGAAGAATATGATTAAACAATCAAAACAGAACAAAAAGAATAAAAGAACAGAGAGAAAGGAAGAAAGATAAAGAGAACAAAGAGGAATAATGAAAAACAAAAAAGAAAGAAAGAAAACGAAGAGAAGAGAAGAGACAGAAAGAAAGAAAGAAAGAAAGAAAGAAAGAAAGAAAGAAGGAGAATAAGATTCAATAATCAAAACTGAAGAAGGAAAGAAAGATAAAGAGATCAAAGACGGGAAGAACAAAGAAAAAAAGAAAAGAGAGAATAAGCATAAATAATCAAACCTAAGAAAGAAAGAAAGAAAGAAGAAAAAAAGAAGAAGAAAGAAAGAAAAAAAGAAAGAAAGAAAGAAAGAAAGAATAGTTTGGGAAAATAGAAAGAAAGAAAGAAAGAAACAATAATAGGGAAGAAAGAAAATCAAATAACCAAGACAGAAGAAAAAAAGAAGGAAAGAAAAATAGAAGGAAAGAAGAAAAGAAGGAAAGAGCAGGAGAATAAGATTGAATAACAAAACAGAATAAATAAATAAATAAATAATGAATACAGGAAAGGAAAGAAAGAAAGAAAGAAAAGAATAATAGGAAAGAAAGAAAATCAAATAACCAAGACAGGAGAAAGAAAAAAAAAAGAAAGAAAAATAGAAGGAAAGAAGAAAAGAAGAAAAGAAGGAAAGAGCAGGAGAATAAGATTGAATAACAAAAACAGAATAAATAAATAAATAAATAATGAATACAGGAAAGGAAAGAAAGAAAGAAAGAAAGAAAGAAAGAAAGAAAGAAAGAATAATAGGAAAGAAAGAAAATCAAATAACCAAGACAGAAGAAAGAAAAAAAGAAGGAAAGAAAAATAGAAGGAAAGATGAAAAGAAGGAAAGAAGGAAAGAGCAGGAGAATAAAATTGAATAATAAAAAAAGTGACAATGACAAAGAGAGAAAGCGGGAAAAGATGACAACTAGAGATAAATACTACCGAAATAAATAATTAAAGAAAGAAAGAAAACAAAGAAAAGAAAAAAAAACACGGAAATATAAGAAATAAACTAAGATAAAAGCAATAAAAACAAAACAAAGAAAACCTAGAAAAAAAAACAATAAATAAATAAATAAATAGAAAAACTCCAAAGCAATTGTTGAAAATTCCGGAATTTCATTAGTACCCCCTCCTCTCTCTCTTCTCTCTCTCTCTCTCTCTCTCTCTCTCTCTCTCTCTCTCTCTTCTCTCTCTCTTTTCTCTCTCACTCTGCACCCCCCTTTCTCTCACTTAATCCAATTCTCTCCTGTAGAGTCTCGAAGAAGGCGCACGTGACCTTTTGTCATAAACAAACATGGCGCTCTATCTTCAATCAGTGCATCCCATGTGGTCAGCGAGCTATTTTCAAAATTCGCTTTCCCAAATTGCATGTAGATCTTTCCCCTGATTAGAAACGCACGCACGCATGCGCACGGGCGGGGGTTTCTTCCGGTTCAACCAGTGTAACTCTGCACGCGGCCATTTTCCCCATAGTACGTCGACTAAAAAGCAGAAATCAAATCAAGTAATTTACCTACAAGCGAGTAAAACGCTGCAGCCCCTAACCCATTCACGTTTCTTGTTTTTGCTACTAAGTATCCAGTCTCAGGGGACGCACAGACTTTCGTACCGATCAACTCTCACGCTTCGACGAGACTTGCGAAGCTTGACACCGGGTATCCGTATCTTAGAAATAACCTCCCCATTATCAGTAAAACTGGTTTTAGTTTTCTTTTTTCTCGAAGTATTAAATTTGTATGACGCACGGGCTTATTTTTAGATATTAGAAAAAAATTGCAAAACTTATCACCAAGGATACCCCTCTCAGAAACCACCGGTTGCTGCAGAGCAGTGTTAAATATTCGTGGGTTTCCTACACATCATGACTGTAGTGTTCTTTTTAAAAATTTAAATGACGGCATTTTAAATGGAAAGTTACCATTATAGCCGTTATAGAAGTTATTGACAACAGTTCATCTTTCACTGAACTAGCTGTTGATTTATGATTGGCTAAAGGCATACGTGTGAAAGAAACTGGCGGTTAGTCGAAGGGGCCCAGACATGATGGTCGTCTTTTTCCCAGTAAGCTATCTTCTCACCCCGCGGTTAAACTTTTTTCGTTTCGGTTTTACTAAAGACGTCCATAAATAAACAAAACACGTCTTGCATTCATTATTTTTAAAAAAGAAAGAAATGAGCACAGACAATCGGAAACCAGTACAGAAAAATATCGTATCAACCAGAGGAAGAAATCAACCAAAAAGAAGATGGCCAGTCAGCGAAATAGAATCCTCCTAAGAACACCTACTCTCTCCTCTCTGTTGTGAAGGGTCGAACTTCTATAGCGAGATCGAACGGCAAAACCCACAAACCTTTGATGAGCCAACAACCTGAAATATTTTATGAAATACCAACTACATATATTTAAATAAAAAGTGTCCTAATTGTTCCCGTCGTTATTTACTAAGCTTAACAGAAGTATGGGGCACCCAGTGAGAACCGAATTCACTAACAACGATATGCTAACCTGCAACCCAGGCGTTTCTGATGATAAATATAGGATCTCTGATTGGATATCGAAACTTTCCACAGAAAAGGCGCCCCGTCCTAGTCTAATGGTTGGCAGGATAGTCTCGCCAATCCGTTACGACTGAAACGCGAGTTTGATCCTCGTTGGATGCACCTTACGCGTGACCTCGTGTCAAATCCTACCTGTAGTGTAAATATAATTTTTAATCCTTCTACAAAACTAACTAAAAATTCCCCTGTGTAGGTCGAGTTTTCAGCTAGTATACAGGAAGTTGGGGAATATCCGTATTTTCAGATGTGAACAGATGCAATAAATATGGATTCAAAATCATATGGATTCAAAATCAAGTCATATCCTGAGGGTAGGTAGGGAACGTTTCCTTTGGCCATCCACCCCGCTCCAAGTTCCTAAATAATTTTTTTAAGAGCACTCTTGGTGGGTATGGGGTCTCAGTGCAAAAGAGATGAAGTTTATTCATCCGGATCTGATTGAAGGGATATTACCATATGTATCTTAATTCTTAAAATGTAATTTGTCCAGTTAAACTCTAAATTTCGTCCCATAATGTTTAACAAGCCAATTTCGTACTGAAAAACGAGTTCGATCCTCGCTGGATGCCCCATACTTGTAACCTTGTGTCAAATCCTATCCGTAAAGGAATTCCATTTTTTTATTTAAAAAAAAAATTTTGATTGATTTGGTTGGTTGGTTGGTTGGTTGGTTGGGTTTTACGGCATGTCATCCCTTGGGTTATTTTATGCTGAGAACGTTTTTGTTGGATTCATTCTTGTTGGGCATTCAAATGTTTTAAAACTGCTTTTTTGAGTACAATTTTTTAAAAAACTCATTTTAGATCTATTGAACCCTTAAATAGAACCTTAACAGTTACTAAAACCCTGGATCAGAATGAACCTGGGGGATAATCCACACTTCTCAGACCTTCAGAATTATAACCTCACTGCTGTTGTAAACTAATAAAAGTTACTAAATGAGAAATAACCAAACGGAGGTTGGAAATGAAATGGAATCTTTTTAGAATTAACAAAATACGATACTTGCCAGAAGAAAGGAGTATTTGTCTCATACCCCACTTGTATGGGCTGGGCACAAGGCCTCGTTTTAACGTGGGCCCACCCACAAGCCGAAGCTCATGGGTGGGAAAGAACAAAAATTGCGTCGATCCCTTCGGCATTCCCCCCTAAGGGGGCGCCTAAGGCGCTGGACAATAAACCCAATCAAGGGGGCAGCTAGTGCCTGGGGGGAAAGCCCCCTGGGATCGACGCTATTATTTGTTCTTTACCCTGATCCAGTGGCCTAAGCACACTGGACCCCGGCTCCGAAGGCTGAGTGAAATGTAAACTACTACTAAACTCATAATACATTCGTATTTATGAGGATTGGGACATACCCATTAATGTTCATATGTAGGGTATATAACAGATACTAGATGCAGTTTAACGTCATTCCGAGAACACTATTTTGATTGGGAAAATTGGACCATATGACCTTTCTAATCTCGATTAAGAAAGGACATGTTTTCCATTTACACCGTCAATATCCGATTGTTTTAACAGACGATTTTTAGAGTTTTTAAACAATTATAAAACTAACCACTGACCATAACCCCTAACCCTAACTTTAACCCCTAACCCTAACCTTAACCCCTAACAAACAACCGGATATTGAAGGTGTAAATGAAAAACGTGTCCTTTCTTAATCGAGATCAAAAAGGGGTGCCTAAAGGTAATATGGCCAAGAAAATTTCAACACTCAAAAACTTACAAATAAAGTGATACTGTCTCCAAATTAAGGTGACCCAAGTTCAAATCATGGAAGATTGCTTGTTTTGTTTTAAGGCATATCAACCCCTCTTTCGAGTCATTTAATGCCGAATCAAGTCATTTTGGATAAACAAAGGACTCATGTTGCTTACAGTACCTACTGCTGTTTAAATGGTCACCCAATTGAGTATTGAAAATGCTCATCTCTGCTTAACCTCGGTGATCTAGCAAGAACCGGTGATTTCAGCGTGACTTTACCATAATAAATCCTGTGAGATGTTGTTTGCATTTCACATGGCGATAATACCATTGGAAATGGTATGCATCCAACTATTCTCCCGCCAGCTATGGGTAAACAGTAGAGCAGAATCGGTTCTTTGACCATGGTACAATCAACACAATGTAAAAATGGCCGCAAGTATGAGGCATCGAGCGAGGATGAAACTCGCTTTTAAGTAGTGATGCGGCTGATAGACTAGCTAACCATTATACCACGTTCGGATGTCCAAACTCAATAGGAAAATACTAAATTTAAAACTGTTAAAATCTCTTTAAAATTGACCTTATGTAGCATTCTGTTTACGTGGAGGGGTTGGGTAAATACATATGCTGATATATATATATATACATATATATAAATATGTAAATATAACACACACACACACACACACACACACACACACACACATATATATATATATATATTCTAGTATTGGAGAACTGAAAATAAAGTTGTCGATTACGGGTGTTAGAGCTGTATTCATTTATTTATTATAGTGTAAAATACATTTAAAGTGCGATTGTTACCATTGGTTTCCAAGCAGCATGTTAGCCACTTTTCGTCAAGACAACGCATCTGTTCAGAAATGCAGGGGATCTCGATTCATCTATATATGTGTCTATTTGTCTGAGCCAAATTTTTCCCCACTTCATAGTGAAGGTAGTGCGTATATGCTCAGTCACGCAAGCACCGTTGTGCGCCCACACATCTACACGCACTCCTTCTACCCTTTTCTCGTACGGGTAGGAAGAGTGCGTGTAGATGCATTTAGTAAAAGGCTAACATGCTGTTTGGAAACCAATGGTAACAATCGCACCGTAATGTACTATACACACTAAAATGAAAACGCGGGGCAAAGACACACACACACACACACACACACACACACACACACACATATATATATATATATATATATAGATATATATATATATCTGTGGACCGTGCCTGGAATTTCACCTCTAACCATGCTGCCTCCTCCTTTGAAAACACCCGCAAGGTTACCCTCAAGGATAAAAGGAATAGGAGGGAGGACCTCAGCACAATATAATGAAGAAAGTACATACAAATCTTTAATAAAATAAGAACACATATTTATTTAAAATAAAAGGAAGTACCACAATACTACGCAATTCAACTCTGACCAGACCTTCAGTTGCAGCCGCTAAGCCCGTTTTTTTGTTTGGGTTTATTTTATCAACCACGTGGGTCATTTAGTGCCGGCAAGGTTTTGAAAGATTCGTAGCGATAGATTGGAAGAATTTTTTTTAAACTCAATTTATTTTTGTAAAATACATTTTCTGTTTAACCCATAGATTGGACCTTAACAGGTACTACACCACTCCGGGTCAGAGTGAACCGGGGAACAATGGTGTGATAAGGCGTGCTCCCCAATTCTCCAGACATCCATAACTGGAACCTCATCATCTGTTAGGGTTTAACGTCATACCCAGAACATGAAAACCCTCAGCCACCGCCTTCTAGCACCCATATGATAAAAAGGGTTAGTAAAAGGGCAATATGCCCAGGACAATCATATAGGTACTAGGACTTGACATGATCAGCTGATTGATCACTGAGCCCGTGTTTGCCTGTTTTGTATTGGCCTTATAAGTCACAAACATGTCTGCAATCAAAGCGGACCACCCCTTAATCTTCGTTTACGAGGCAAGTCATGATACATAGGGAAAATTTATTTGAAATTTTCTTAAGTGTACTAGCGAACTTTCCTCGTCGGAAACTTTTTGGGACTGAAACAGCTGAAATCAAAGAAGGAATAAAATAAAGAATATTGATAAAAACCCAGCAATAACAACAACAACAAGGAAAAGTTATCCCATATAATAATATATATATTATTTATATATATATATATATATAATATAACTTTTATTTAATATCTCTTTTCACGTCAAGTTAAATGCACTTAAAATATCCAAACCCGAAACCAGATAGCATTAGATAGAGCACTTAAAATTCTTACTCAGATAAGAACGGAGAGATTTGGCTTCGTCGAGCCTAAACCTCTTCCGTACGGTTTCCGGGCTCGGTCATACAAATTACAGCTAGTACAAGGGGAAGATATGAAAAAAAAATAAGAGCTATTTATCCGAGCATGAAGCCAGAATATCACACAAGGACGGTTTAATATGGGTGATTTTTAAAAATTGTTTAGCACGCCTTTAGAGGTGCCTCAGGCACCAGTCAATAAAAACCACCCTTTGAAGGCGAGGGATAGGTACTGCCTGAAGGCGGGTAGGCCCGTGAACTAAGCTATTAATTATTTTATGTACTTCCCAACACAAAGACCTAGAAGCGGAAAGGAAGAAAAGGGTAGATTAGGGATGCTAATCCTTATTGGCGGAAATGACGTCAGCTAATGACGTGTAAAGGAAGTTAACTGATTAAGACTGAACGGGGTGTTAAGATCTTTCATATTTTTTTGAATAAAATTTATTAGCAAAATAATGACGCAATTTCTAGAAAATGCAACCGTTTCCGATCGCTACAATCTGGTTCGAAAGTATAAAAAATGGCATCGCACCGAATAATAGAAAAGGGTAATTGTATAAAATAAGCCCCAACCAACAGGGCGGTGACTGTAGAATACACCAACTGCACTCTAGAAGGGTTAGACCCCCTCCACCCACAAAGGCAACCTGTTGGTCGTGAGTGGCGAACCGTAATGCCTGTGGACAGGACTGTGGTTGCTGAGGCGAGTCTGTGGTCCCGTGATATGCAACACTCTACTTTGGCCCTTATTTTATGTGGCTAGACGAGTGGTCGAAGAGGCCTTATGCGATAAATCTTGCCATGTCAAACCCTAAGCACCGATATGACTATCCCGATCGTATTCTTCTCTTATGGCAAGCACCCAAAATTTTATCAATATATATATTTACCAACCCTTCCGCACGAGCAGGATGTGACACAAGGTCAATTTTTAAGCGGTTTCAACAGGGTTTGGAATTCAGAGTTTTCCTTTCTTTAGACCGGTTAACTAATCAAGGTTAAAGAGTCCAGCTGCGCCTACTATTTATCCATAGCTGGAGGGAGAGTAGGATTTCATACCTTTCCCAAGGGTAATTAGCGCTAAGTGAAATGCAATTACCATATCCAGGATATTTGAACTCGGGGCGACGAGTCCATTTTATCATATAGGTGCTAGAAGGCTGTGGCTGAAGGTTCAACTGCCAGCAGTTTTTAAATACACTAAATAATGATGAAAATAATTTCTGTAAACAAATCATATTAAAAAAACAACAAAGATTTTACTTAAATAACCCTCAAGGGTTGTATGCATTAAACCAAAACAACCAACTAACCAAACCATCTGAAGTACCCCACACTGTCGTTGCGGGGTATAGAATACGCTGACTGGCATCCCCTGCAGACGGGTAACGCCGCTTAACAAAAGGTATGACACTTAACTGCATCTGATGCTATTATTCCAGGTCCACTCTGTAGTAGTACCGTTATGGGTCTAATCTGTTGGTCAAATAGAGTTGTGGGAAAATTAGTTGTAAAATGGTACCTTGGCTTAATGAGTACCGCAACTTACGGCTCTTCCGACTCACCAGCTGTCACTGGGTCAATTCTTTGCCTTGTGTAGCAAGCTAAGTTTCAGTAAAACATTCAGTTACCAAATTTATTACGCGAAAGAAAAATAAATATTTATAAAAAAAAAATTAAAACATATTACAGCACAGAATTCATTACATTTCCCTTATGGCAAGCCCCAACCCTTTTTATCATATGGGTGGCTAGAAGGCGGTGGCTTGCGGGTCTACATGTCCTGAGAATGACGTTAAAATCTATCTGATGGTGAGGTTCCAGTTTTTGGAGGTTTGGGGAATGTGAGCACCCCTTCATCACCATTGCTCCCTGGTCCACTCTGACTCGGAGGGGTAGTACCTGTTAGGGTCCCATCTATGGGTTAAATAGAAAAATGTATTTATAAAAAAATTGTATTATCCATTAAGAATTGGATTTATTTCAAAATTTTATCGGCATTAAATGACCACTGAAGTTGATATGCCGTAAAACAAAACAAACCAAACCAAACCAATCATTACTTTTCTTTCATTATGCTTTTATACAAAAAGAGTGCTAATTTTTCTCATTTAAAAACCTTAACAAAATATTTAAAGTGGGTTTTGGTGGCTGGAATGGATTAATTGCATTTCAGGTTTATTTCAATGGGAAAATTGATTCGATATACGAGGAAATTGTCTTAGGAGTGGTACGAATTAAACGACGCCAGGATCTCTCGGCTGAGTTTTTAACATGTTACCCCATTGAATGTGTAACTAGAGGGACATATTGAATGTTTATTTAAATTATTTTATTTTTGAAAAAAAATGGGCTTAACGTTAAGCCGTAAGTAAGAGAGGAAATGTGTTAGTGAGTGTTTTGGAGATTTAGCTTAAGAACGGGTTTAAAAATACATTTCCTCGTTGACTCTACTTCAAAGGATCTGGTTTCGGGATTTCTTTAGAAAGAATATATTCAAGTTGGAAAGAGGGCAATTTATAAGGCTGAAATAGAGAGAGAGAGAGAGAGAGAGAGAGAGAGACAGACAGACAGACAGAAAGAGAGAGAGAGAGACGAGAGAGATAGAGAGGAGAGAGAGACGAGAGAGAGCAGTGAGTCAGAGAGCAGAGAAGAGGACAGGACAGACAGACAACAGAGAAAGAGAGACAGAGACAGAGAGAGTGAGCAGGAGACAGAGGACAGAGAGGAAAAAGAGTGAGAGAGAGAGAGAAAGAGAGGAGCTGGAGCGCTACGCTAGACGCCGAAGAGTGGAGGTGGAACAGAGGTAGCGAGTCAAGTTAGTAGTGAATGTGGATGTGGTGTGTTGTGTGGTGTGTGAAGAAGCTTGGATGGAATGGACAAAGAATACGAAGCTCGTGTCAGGAGAAGAGAGTGAAGGTGTGTTTGGTGGTGTGAAGAGAGAGAGAGAGAGAGAGAGAGAGAGAAAGAGAGAAGAGAGGAGAGAGAGAGATCATCAACGAATTCAGAAAAAGGTAAGGAAAAAAAGAATAAGGAGAAAATGAATTGTGTTCCAGATAATAAAGAAAGGAAAAAGAGATTACTAGATTGCATGATATATATAATTATATATGTATCCCGACTAGCAAATATAATTGCGTCCCTCTAGGCGGTGCAAGTATTTAAGTTTAATGTAATAGAATATATAAATAGATTATAATATAATGGTAATAGAATATATATAGAAGATTATAAATCTGATATAAATTAGAAGGCTAATGAACTAAAATATAGAATGCGGATAAAATGATTTTGAAAGGATGGGGTGTATAAATGAAAAATAAAACAACTGAAACTTGCACTTCTCGTCTTTCATTACTAAAATTTTCCATAATTTAATAACTTAGTTAAGAATAGGAAGTAAAGAATAAAATCAGAATTATTTCTTCGCGTTAATCGATTTCTTTTAAGAATTTATTGAAGAGATTTTTGATCATGATTCATTAAGATAAAACCATACGATTAAAAATCATAATACTAAGCACATATTTAAATTAAAATCAAATTTTTAATTTCAATATGCAGAATAAGGCTTCTGTCACACTGTAAAATGCTATTTTAGTGTATATATAAATACAAATTGCATATTAAATTCATTGTAGATATGATTAACAGTATTATTAATTAAAACAATTTTTATTAGAGTTTGAAGAGCTTAAAGTAAAATAAAATCAATGGAGAATGTGACGTCAATAGACAAAGGGAATTGTGACTTGAGTAGTGATATACGTTTTCGGTTACAGACAGAAAAGACTACAATCTCCATTATAATAAGATATATATTATATATATATATAGTATAACCTGTGTAGAAAAATTTTTTATGCTACCAGGTTTTCGTTGTTTTCAACGTTACACAGTTACGTCTACCTCAGGAGAAACAAAATACTTTTGATATAATACGAGTATATATATGTAAAGATAGATCGGAAATTATTCCGACATGTAATGAAATTTAACATTTTGAAAAAAACATATGATGTTTGTTATGTAATAGCTGACAGTACTGCTGTTTCGAACCAAAAATCGATAAGTTGGTCTTCTATCAAATAGCGACATAGATGGAAGTAAAGATATCCGTTAAAACAAGGCTGTTTACAAGAACGAACGCTGAATTCACGCTGAAGATTTTGGAAAAAATGGCATGTTCTGTTTTTAAAAAATAAAATAATTTATTTTTATTTAAAAAAATAAGAAGCATTATAGTTTATAGTAAAAACTCAAAAAGAGGTTTGTTGGTTAAAAGTTTATATAAAAAATGTAAAGTGGGTAATCAAAGTAGTAATAGTATAGGTATATATTTCAGCTGTTAAAAAATATAGTACAAGTCCCGTACATTGTAATTTTGAAAAAGAGATGTTAGAATGTTTCCAAAAATTTAACTTGTGGGCGATGATAAAGTCCGTAAAGTTATAGAGGAGAAAGTCCTTAAGGTGTAAAAGTCCCAGATATAATGTTTTTTTCCTTTGAGCAAAATATGAAAATAGTATTGGGAATATAATCGCGACAGTATATATATATATATATATATAATATATATATATTATCTTTATTATAATGGAGATTAATCTGTTTTTAGTCTGTAACCGAAACTATTTCACTACTCACGTCACTATCCATTTAGTTAGTATACATAACATTCTCCATGAATGCATTTTTTTAATTTAAAGCTCAATTAATTGATAAAATTGTTTTCCATTTATTAATACTGGCTGGGTAGTATCCACATACTAATAACATGCAATGGATTTAATATGTACAACAAATAGCGGTTTAACAGTGTGAAACGGTAAGCCTAATTGGCATATTGATATTAGATTTGATTTTACTAAATATGTGCTTGGTAAATTGTTGATTCTAATTATTTGATTTTATCTTTAATGAATATGAGGCAAAAATCTTGAGATAGAATTCTTTAAAAGAAATCAATTAACAAAAAAGAAATAACTGTAATTTTATTCTTTACTTCTAATTTTAACTAAAATAGTTAAATTTAGGATAAAGTTTAGCAAGGAAAGACGTGGGGTGATGGAAAGAGGAAGCTAACAGCTGTTATATTTTCGATTATACCCCTCTCTGCTTCAAATAGATTTTATCTGTATTCTTTATTCAGTTTCTTTAAGAACTTTCTAAATTTTAGATATATAATTTTTTTTTTTTTTTATGACATTAATACTTGCACCCGAGGGTGCATATATTTATATAGTATATAAAGGGAATGAGACTTACCGGTAAAAATATTGGTTGGTCTCAAATATTTTGCCTGGTATAAGTGTTACTCGGATAATCAACGTGAAACTGTTTCAAGCCACCAAATTACAACATATACCTTACCGCAATTAACGTAAATTCAAAAATCTTGATTAATTCAGTGGATTTTAACCCGCCGAAGTATACTTATGGTGAAACTCAAGTAAGTTATTTCGTACAACTAATATAACATTTATATAGCAGCGTAACAGAAAGGAAAAGTGAGCAAAAAACTAATGACTCCAACAAGTAGAAATAATGTGCAGAAAATATTTCGTTCTTCTTTACGCGAAGAAACATATCAGTCTAACTTATCAAACGAAAGTACGCTACATTTGGGTATTTATAGAAGAGAAAAAGTCAGTTTATGGTGAAATGGAGGGTAGGAGGTTAGAGAGGTTTGATTGAACAGAGAATTAACATCATATAAAGTGGAGGGGAAGATCAGAGGATAGTGAGTTTGAGTCATTTATTTTTTGTCACTTTTTCTTTTTCCTTACCTCATACTGTCGGATTTTACTGCCAACCCTCCTATCCATATAATAAAATTATATATATATATATATATATATATATACTATATATATATATTGTCATACACAGACACGCATGTTTTCGATGTAACACGATCTCCACAGTGTAGGCTAAACCACAGGGCTATCAGCCACCTTGCACGCTAGAATGTAGAGCTTTTACAACTGATAAAAAGAGAATAGCATAGTATATGTTGAAAGTCAACTAGAGAGTTCCACATGCGAGACATGCATTAAAGAGAGCTCAAACCAAAAAGGCGATTAGGAGTATATATATATATATATATATATATATATATATTATATATATATATATTTATTGATTGAAAATAGATAGGAAAAAATTCCCGGAACTTCCGCTATTTTTCTAATTGTGCTGCGGACCGTACATTAAAACTCGTTTTCGTGACGGCTTTTTTAACCCCCTCGATATTGCAACGGTACTAGGAGAGAAACTCTGGATTCAAACCTATTTAAAAATGGACCTTGGTGTCGCCATCTGCTCGTATGGATGGGTTGATTACATAATATACAATACACACATAAAATGAGAATTTATTTGCAGTGGATGTTTTACCAAACCCGCTTAGTCTCAGACAGGATGTGGACACAACATCAATTTTCCTTCTTCTAGACTGCGTCTCTCCCAAGCAACATTTCATATACCCACATCAGAAGCCTAATATCACGAGTCATCAATACAATGATATATATATATATATATATATATATATATATATATATATATATATATATATATATGAGAGATGGAAGTGATCCTTGATATTGGTATGTAGTATATTAAGAAAATTGAAATAAAACTCATACTACACCATTAAAGAAGAATATTTGACGTCATATTTCAAACCCCGTCCAGCCATTTCAGCGCTGTCTTTCTTTCAAACTTCAAATTTTGAAACAGTACTTGATAAACAAGGACTATCGCAGTTTTTCTTCGTTATTGTGTGATACAATTTTATTACCTTTCCTTATATCAACAAATGCACTGAAGAAGATCTAAATTAATGAGATCGAAACTACTGCAGCGTCGGCTAATAAACTTAGCCATCAATTTATTTAAACTGTGTTTTTTCAATTTTCTTAATATTACTACACCAACACACACACACACACACACACTATATATATATATATATATACATATATAATATATATATATATAATATCATATACATAATATATATATCATTAACATATATCATATATAATATATGCAATATATATATACATATATATACTATATATACACATATTATATCATATATCATTATAATATATATATACAATATATTAACATATATCCATTATACTATCATATATAACTACATAATACATATATATATAATACATATATACATATATATATATATACATATATACTTATATACATATATATATATAATACATATATATCATATACTATATATACATATATATATATATACATAATATATATACATATATACATATATATAATACATATATATATATATACTATATTATACATAATATATATATATACAATATAAATATATATACATACATAATACATTATTATATACATATATATGATATATTATATATATAGTATATATATATCCGTTTGTATATGTATATAGTATAACTACCGGTGGGTATAGAACGCATCGTTGGAAGCGCTAACATATCCAGAGGTTAAGGTGAGAAAAAACAAATACAAAAGTGCTCAATACGAATGTAGAGCAAATAATTTATTTTAAGAATGGAAATGAGTAACCTAACTCGAGTTTCATACGATAAAGATTCTTCAGGGTTACTTTTAAATTAATCGGTTTTACGATTAATCTTTGGTGTTATAAACATGCCCAGTTGGAAATGGGAACTTAAAATTCAAGTAAGAGGAAATACGCGCTTGTTTACATTTTCGTAGATCAGGAACGTTTTTTGAATTAAAAATTTTGAATTAATTTATGGGTGTTCATTTTTTCAATTAATTATTTAATTAAGATACTGTTATGGGTCCGTATTAATAGTTAAAAAGTTGAAAATTTAAAATAATTTAATAACTAGTTAATTTGGTTTGAGAGTAATTGTAAAAATACAGGTTGTGTAGCTACAAAAAATAAAATATAAAAATAAAATAAAAATAAAAATAAAAAGTGGAAAATAAAAAATAAAAAATAAATAAAAATAAAAAATAAATAAATAATAAAAAATAAAAAAAATAATAATTAATAATAAATAATAATAAAGTAATAAGTGAAAATAAGGGTGAAAAAAGTAAATATGTATAAAATTAACCAATTTAATAAACTTTAAACAAACAATAAAATTTTTAGGGAACGGTGTTTATACTAAAAACAAGGATATATTAATTTTTTATTATAACTGGGATTTAAAAATTGAATTAATCGTAAAGCAAAGAGATAGTGTGATAATTGAAATATTATTTTTTGGTTTTATTATTTTGGTTATTTATTGAAATTATAAAATTTAACAATCTTAAAATTTAACATTTAATATTTTAGCTAACTTCAAATACTTGAAGTCTTAAGGATATATATATATATATATATATTTTTTTTTCCTCGTAAAAAAATTTTTAAGCAGTTATACGGTTTGGCTGACCGGCTAATGATTTCGCTTTATAATGTGTTTACTGCTTTTAGAAATGTTGAAATGTTTATATACTGTAAAACTGTATCAATTGTAAATTTAAATTGCATAAAAATAATAATAAAGATTTAAATATTAATAGATAAACACTACTGATTGAGTAATTAAAAAATAAGAAGTTTAAAATAATAATCATCTAATTTAATTTAAACAAAAAATTTGTAAGCGGTGTTTATTGTTATTTTAAAGTAAAGTAAGTATGATTTATAAATCTGTAACATCAATAAACGCTAAAACAAATATATAAATGAGAAAGAAATAAATATACTTGTAACGGTTTGATACGCATATATAACATAACATATATAAAGGCAAATGTTATATCTATAAATAAAAAAAAAGAAAAAAAAATAAACCTTACACGTATATACGTACAGATACTCACGACAAAACTATACTTAGAGCCTACATAATAAATAAAGTCAAAAAAATAATAATACATAATAATAATAAGTAATAATAATAATAATATGTGTTAAAGAAACATTTATAGTTAATAATTAATAAAATTGATTTAATAATTAATTAATATAAAACAAACATTTTAATTACTGTTTAACTGCGGTGATATAATCAAATATTCCCTTAACATTATCCGGTAAAAATGATAGAACATAGGGTTCCAGTACTACGTTATACTGCTATATAATACGAATTAATAGCAGATTATATTTAATTAGGGGGGTTTGATTAACGTGTGTAGAGTATACTATTAGAGTGTTATATAGGGTGTATATAAGAAAAAAAAAATATATATATATATATATATATATTTATAAATATTATATATATATAAAAAAAGAAAAAAAAAGGATAAGAAAATAAAAAAATTTATTATATCATATATAATTATATTAATATTATATATATTATAAATAAAAAAATATAATTATATAATCTCAAAAATTAAGAAAATTAAAAAATTTCAATAAATAATAAAATTAATTTTTTATCCTTAATACTGAAGAGCTTATAGATAATGATTGTTACATATGAATTGAAGTACGAGTTATTAAATTGTTAATTATATTGGTTTGTTGGTTTTGTGCTAATGGTTAATGGTATAGTAAGGGTTTGTATTATAATTGTAAAGGTAAGAGTGTATAAAGAGGGGGTTAGTTAGGTGGATTTATTATTGGTTTGTAGTGTTTGTTGTTATAATTAATGGCATGGTATAGTAAGGATCGTTAATGTACTTGCTAGACGTAAAGGGTGTGTATATATAGGGTTAGCGTTATGTGGTAATTTATTATTGGCTTTAGGGGGAGTGTGTTAATATTACTAATGGTTAATGTGTGTTATTATTATTTTGTTATATTAGCTATGTTTATATACGGTTATTATATATTAATTGGATGATGATGGGTATATGTTATTGTGTTATCTATGGTTGGGGTACAATGCGGTTGTGTAATATGTAGGTTTGTGGGTTCTGGGTTGAAAAAATTGCTAGGTTTAAATAGGGGAAATTAGTTGGAAGACGTGGTGCGAGTACAACGCTGGCCAAACGTGAAATATACAAAGACCGAATGTTTATAGATTCCCATTTGCGGCGGTGAGAACTGGTGGCAAATATTTCAGATCGTTGTTGAGCATTCTGGTGGTTAATGGTAACATGGCGATTGAATTAGTTCTCCTCAGTGCAAAGAGGAAAATTTATCTCCCGGGCTGTAAGAGTCTAGATCTTTTTATTTATTTTCCCATTTATTATTGGATCTGTTTGTGTTTATTTTTTGAAGTCCCTACATAGTCTAGAAAGGGTTGTACTGTTTCTTATACTCCACGCGTATGTTGTTAAAATGGGGTGTGATATGTAATATCGATTTTTGAAAGGATTTCCGGTGGAACGCCAGATATGCAATTCTTTCTGTTATTCTCTTCCTCTGTGATTGTAGCTTATTATACTAGTATTTCTGCTGCGGCATTAGGGTTGCAGGGTGGGCATGTTGGTTGGATATTTTATTATTGTACTATTACTATCATTATTGCGTATTTGATATTGGGATTGTTTGTGCTACAGTGTGCTGGAGAGTGTTGTCATTTTTTGGTTTGGTTTATATTTTTTATGTTTGTATTATTTATGTGTTTTATTTAACCGTTTGCAATACAGCTTAAGTAATTTGCACAGTTTTCTGTGGAATATTTTTATGGGGAGTTTACTTTGAGGTGAAAGGTTGTAGTATTTAAATCTTGACAAAATATTTTCTAGGTTGAATGCTTAAACTTAAATTGAATGTGGTGTAAACCAATTTATATTCCTGCTTCTATTCTTTTTTATTTTTCGTTTGGGAATGTGGAAGGTTATCCTGCCTTGTAATTTAAGGTGTGTTTTGTAGCCCGCTGGATTAAGGGCTTCATAATATTTTTAGTTTTTGTTGAAAATGGTTACTGCTAGAAGAGTTTAATGAGAGTCCTAGTGCATTACCAGTGAGGATGCTTAAATACTTAGCTTTTAGGGGTTAGATCCAGTGTTGATGTAGCAAGGGTGTATGTGTGCGGTTTTCATGTCTATGGGGATATGGATCCATCTTGAGGCTTATAGATGTGATGGTCTAGGTGAGTCTTTTTGTAAGGTTGGTTTTGTATGATCGATTTTGAGAACCGAACTTATGAAATAGAGCGTGTAGTTTTTGTGCGTAAAAATATCACCCTTTCTTGGGTGTTGCTATTTCTAAATGGCCAATCGTATCGCGATACAGGCGCTGTTACTCGCGGTGCAATAATTTTTGTTTAGATTGTATTAAAAAGGCATCCACAATTAGCCACAAGATTTCGGCCCGTCGTGAGAGAACCCATAGAAACGTCGAAGTTGCTTTGGCCTTTTTTACTCCGAATATCTCTCTTTATGGTATAAATTGACGCCTACGCGCAGTGGTGTATGACTGGATATTTTCATTGGAATGCGTCCATAAACTCTCTAGGCAAATCTTACGTTGGCTTTGTTATATTGCTGTCTTCCGTGATGAAGGGTAAGAAGTCCTTAATTAATCGTACTTGATAATAGCAGCAGTTAATTATAGTTTCCTATTCTTGAACCATTTGTACACAGGTCGCGCAGTACTCCGCCAATTGGTAAGTATTTTCAGTGCAGTTGCTTAAAGTGCGGTAATACTCCTGCATATTTTTTTGCTGACCTTGCCATGTTCTGAATTTAGTGGGTTAATGAGCCTGCAATTTAGGTCGTTGATGAAATTGCTCTTGTGGTCCTTTAGTGTAATAAGCATTGTTTTTGTTTACTTGTCCGCACGGTCACCGCGATATTAAATTTGGAAGCAATAGATTTGGCTTCTTGGTTTTAATGTCCTTCTTATCTAAGTGGGGTTGGCTTTTTGGTTAGAAACTTGGTGACTTTCATTTGGCAGTAGTCTGTTGTATTTCTCTGTATTAAGTTTGTAGAGTTTTGGCTGTTTTGTCTCAGATTGTTGATTATTAGTCTGGGATATTAAGTAAAGGAACTTTAAATTCATTGTTTGATTTGTTGCTGAATAGGGTTTCTTATAATTTTGAATTTCGATCTTTTTCTTAATCAATAAGATCTGACTTCAAAAACCCTTTAGTTCTATTGATCGGCTGGAGGATGGAATCTGGGTCTTAATCCCGTATTTTTCCTGTTTTGTTGGTCTTCGTGTTAGAGTTGAGAAAGAAGTGGGCCTTCCATCTTCATGCGTAGCGAAACGACTCTATCTTGTTCATCAAATGAAGTTGGTTAGAATATGTTTGTTTGGTATAGGAATGTTTTTGTGGGACGTATTTGAGCTCCGCCTGTTCCATAGTAATGTTTTAAATTCCAAAAAAGTTGCTCTCAATAGTTTTAGAGAACCAAGAGCGGTAACTTTTGTATATGTATTAAGGTATTGACTTACCGGTGGGATACTGAACGATCGTTGAAGCGCACAAGATATCCAGAAGGTTAAGGTTGAAGAAAAAACAAATACAAAGTGCCATACAAATACAAAGTGCTCATAGCAATGTCTAGAGCATCAAATTTATAATAAATTATATATTATATATACATATCATATATATATATATATATATATATATATATATATATATCTATATATATATACATATATCATATTATATATATATATATATATATATATAGAGAGAGAGAGAATGAGAGAGGAAAGAGAGAAATGGAGCGAGTGAGTATTGTGCAGTGAGATGTGAAGCATGAGAGAAAGGTTCAAGAGATAAAAGGATCAAATTGTCACTTCCTGATCCCTGTCACGTGTGCCTCGGGTTTAGAAGGAGTCCCCCAAAAGTATGTGAAAGAACAGATTATCAGTCATAGTGATTTATGGGATACCTACTGCACACATATTTACGCTGCAAATTGTCCGGTTTTATTTCATCTAGTATTACAGTGTGTACGGAAGTAACCTACTCGAGTTTCACCATAAGGATTAACGCCTGATTAATCCTTAGGGTGGAAACTCGAGGTAGGTTATTTACCTACACACTGTAATAGTAAATCCATCTACTAACGTACTTAGCACTTTATATTGTTATAACACTGACTTATCCGATTATACTTGTATCAACGAAATTGGATTAACACCAATATCGTTAATATATATTTACCAACTCCTCCACACGAGCAGGATGTGACACAAGGTCAATTTATTAAGCGGGAATTCAACAGTTTGAATTCAGAGTTTTCCTTCTCATGGACTGGTCACCTAAGCCATGGTTAAGAACCAGTCTGTCCTGCTATTTACCCATAGCTGGAGGGAGAGTAGGATTCATCACTTTCCCAAGGGTATTAGCGCTAAGTGAAATCAATACCACGTCCAGGATTGAAATCGGGGCGACGAGTCCATTTCCATGACTTTAACCATTACACCACGCGTATTCCTACAATATCGTTAATATAGTCATTTCCTTTATTATAATCACATCAATCATCATCACATCATCATGTAACGAGATAGCCGGCATATCCATGACAATCTCTCGCCAAACTTCCCCATCATTCATTTTTCCCAGGGAGGTTCTTTGCGGCAGCATCCAGCATCTTTCATAGTCAATGTAGGTCCTTGATGGCGGCCCACACTAGCATGTCCGTGTGTTGGCTTCCACAGGAGAACGCCGCTTATGAGCTCGTCCTTGCTTCTCCAGCAGTGCCTTGTCCGTCTCGCTCGGATGGTTTGTGAGATGGGGGCAGGTGGCCCTACAAGCTGTTTCTTCGTGGTGTGCTGCTTCCACGATTTGTTCAAGACTACACACAGCATTCTTGTGCACATCCCATCCAGCTTATCTCAAGGCGCCTCGTTAGGGTCCATGTCGTGCAGTCATACAGCAGCACTGATATAACCACAGCCTGGAAGAAATGTCGCTTTAACTTGTCAGTGAGATCGGATTTCCATATTACTAGTAATTTTTTTGTATGGAATTACACCGCTTCTGTGGATGAGATATTACTACCTAGGTATGAGAAATTTCACCGGCTTAAGGGCTTACCGTTGAGGTAGATATGTCTCCTTTCCTTTTGAAACATATAGAACTCAGTTTTATCGGAGTTCACACAAAGGACAATATTCTTTGCTGCCTTCTCTAGGCTATGCAGTAGTGACTCTGCCTGTGCGGTGTATCTGCAAAGAAGTAACAGTCATCAGCATACGCAGTCGGTATGCATCTGTGATAGTCTGTGGAAGTAATCGCTGCGTTTCTTGCCTTTTTTAGTGTGAAGCCTTCTTCTTTTATGATATCTAATGATGTTCGGAGTACATAGTCTAAGCATATTATATATATACGGTGCTAATGTATCTCCTTGTAGGACTCCAAGCGCCGATGTCAAAGAGGAATCTGTGTCGCCATCGGGTCGAGCGTACCGATTTGCTTTATAGTGTCCTTTGTAGAGCCATCATTGATAGCGGTCAACCGTTTCTTTTGGGAGCCCGTTATGCTCTAGATAGTTTTGGTTCCAATACTTTATTATATATATATATATATTATATATATATATATTTATATTAATATATATATAATATATATATATAGGCGAGAAGTACATTAAGAAGGGAAATATCTCTACTTAAAAAGGGAACTGTAATAATTAAGTGCGAGTTGAAATCTGCGGGTTCCGTTGGAGCTTTAATGGCATATAGTAAAGAAAGAAGAATATGAATTAAAACATTCAAAACAGAACAAAAAAGATAAAAGAACAGAAGAGAAAGGAAGAAAGATAAAGAAGAACAAAGGGAATAATGAAAAAACAAAGAAGGAAAGAAAGAAAGAAGAAAGAAAACAGAAGAAGAAGAAGAAGAGAGAAAAAGAAAGAAGGAGAATAAACATTCAATAATTCAATGAAGAAAGGAAAGAAAGAAAAGAGAATAAGACGGGAAGAAAAAAACAGAAAAAAAGAAAAGAGAGGAAAGAGTAAAGAATCAAACACCTAACAAAGAAGAAGAAGAAAGAAGAAACGAGAAAGAAGAAGAAAGAAATAAAAAGAAAGAAAGAGAAAAGAAGAAGAAAGAAAGAAAGAAGAAATATTTGGGGAAAATAGAAAGAAAGAAAGAAAGAAACAATAATAGGCGAAGAAAAGAAAATCAAATAACCAAGAAAAAAGAAGAAGAAAAAGAAGGAAAGAAAAAATAGAAGAGAAAAAGAAAAAGAAGGAAAGAGCAGGAGAATAAGATTGAATAACAAAACAGAATAAATAAATTAAATAATGGAATACAGGAAAGGAAAGAAAGAAAGAAAGAGAAAAGATAATAGAAAAGAAGAAAAATCAAATAACCAAGACAGGAAGAAAGAAAAAAAAAAGAAAGAAAAATAGAAGGAAAGAAGAAAAGAGAGAAGAAGAACAGGCAGGAGAATAAGATTGAATAACAAAAACAGAATAAATAAATAAATAAATAATGAATACAGGAAAGGAAAGAAAGAAGAAAGAAAAAGAAAGAAGAGAAAGAAAAAATAATAGGAAAGAAAGAAAATCAAATAACCAAGACAGAAGAAAGAAAAAAAGAAGGAAGAAAAATAGAAGAAAGATGAAAAGAAGGAAAGAAGGAAAGAGCAGAAGAATAAAAATCTGAATAATAAAAAAAAGTGACAATGACAAAAGAGAGAAAGCGGGAAAAGATGACAACTAGAGATAAATACTACCGAAATAAATAATTAAAGAAAGAAAGAAAACAAAGAAAAGAAAAAAAAAAAACACGGAATATAAGAAAATAAACTAAGATAAAAGCAAATAAAAACAAAACAAAGAAACACTGAAAAAAAAAAACAATAAATAAATAAATAAAATAGAAAAACTCCAAAGCAATTGTTGAAAATTCGAATTCATTGTACCACTCTCCCTCTCCTCTTCTCTCTCTTCTCTCTCTCTCTCTCTCTCTCCTCTCTCTCTCTCTCTCTCTTTCTCTCATCTCTGTCCTCTCCCGCACCCCCCTTTCATCTCCTTAATCCAATTCTCTCCTGTAGAGTCTCGAAGAAAGGACGGCACGTGACTTTTGTCATAAACAAACATGGCGCTCTATCTTCAAATCAGTGCATCCCATGTGGTCAGCGAGCTATTTTCAAAAATTCGCTTTCCCAAATTGCCATGTAGATATCTTCTCCCACTGATTAGAAACGCACGCACGCATGCGCACGGGCGGGGGTTTCTTCCGGTTCAACCAGTGTAACTCTGCACCGCGGCCATTTTCCCATAGTACGTCGACTTAAAAAGCAGAAACTCAAATATACAATCAAGTAATTTACCTACAAGCGAGTAAAACGCTGCAGCCCCTAAAACCCACATTCCACGTTTTCTTGTTTTTGCTACTAAGTATCAGTCTCAGGGACGCACACAACTTTCGTACCGATCAACTCTCACGCTTCGACTCGACGAACTTGCGAAGCTTGACAACCGGGTATCCGTATCTTAGAAATAACCCTCCCCCATTATCAGTAAAAAACTGGTTTTAGTTTTTCTTTTTCTCGAAGTATTAAATTTGTATGACGCACGGGCTTATTTTTAGATATTAGAAAAAAAATTGCAAAACTTATCACCAAGGATACCCCTCTCAGAAACCACCGGTTGCTGCAGCGCAGTGTTAAATATTCGTGGGTTTCCTACACTCATGACTGTAGTGTTCTTTTTAAAAATTTAAATGACGCATTTTAAATGGAAAGTTACCATTATAGCCGTTATAGAAGTTATTGACAACACAGTTCTCATCTTTCACTGAACTAGCTGTTGATTTATGATTGGCTACTAAAGGGCATACGTGTGAAAGAAACAATGGCGGTTAGTCGAAGGGGCCACAGACATGATGGTCGTTCCGTTTTTCCCCAGTAAGGCTATCTTCTCACCCGCGCGGTTAACTTTTTTCGTTCGGTTTTTACTAAAGCGGGTCCATAAAATAAAACAAAACACGTCTTGCATTCATTATTTATTAAAAAAGAAAGAAATGAGCACAGACATATCGGCAACAGTGACAGAAAATATCGTATCAACCAGAGGAAAGAAATCAACCAAAAAGAAGATGCGCCAGTCAGCGAAATATAGAATCCTCCTAAGAACACCTACTCCTCTCCTCTCTGTTGTGAAGGGTCGAACTTCTATAGCGAGATCGAACGGGCAAAACCCACAAAACCTTTGATGAGCCAACAACCTGAAATATTTTATTGAAAATACAACTACATATATTTAAATAAAAAGTGTGTCCTATTGATTTCCCGTCGTTATTTACTAAGCTTAACAAAGTATGGGGCACCCAGTGAGAACCGAATTCACTAAACAACGATATGCTTAACCTGCAACCCAGGGCGTTTCTGAATGATAAATATAGGATCTCTGATTGGATATCGAACTTTCCACAGAAAAAGGCGCCCCGTCCTAGTCTAATGGTTGGCAGGATAGTCTCTGCGCCATCCGTTACGACTGAAACGCGAGTTGATCCTCGTTGGAGATGCACGTTACGCGTGACCTCGTGTCAAATCTACCTGTAGTGTAAATATAATTTTTAATCCTCTACAAAACTAACTAAAATTCCCCTGTGTAGGTCGAGTTTCAGCTAGTCATCAGGAAGTTGGGGAATATCCGTATTTTCAGAATGTGAACAGATGCAATAAATATGGATTCAAAATCATATGGATTCAAAATCAAGTCCATATCCTGAGGGTAGGTAGGGAACGTTTCCTTTGGCCATCCACCCCGCTCCAAGTTCCTAAATAATTTTTTAAGGCACTCTGGTGGGATATGGAGGTCTCAGTGCAAAAGAGATGAAGTTATAATTCATCCGGATCTGACTTGAAGGATATTACCATATTGTATCTTAATTCTTAAAAATGTAAAATTTGTCCAGTTTAAACTCTAAATTTCGTCCCATAATGTTTAAACAAGCCAATTTCGTACTGAAAAAAACGAGTTCGATCCTCGCTGGATGCCCATACTTGTAACCTTGTGTCAAATCCTATCCGTAAAGGAATTCCATTTTTTTATTTAAAAAAAAAATTTTGATTGATTTGGTTGGTTGGTTGGTTGGTTGGTTGGGTTTACGGCATTCATCCCTTGGGTTATTTTATGCTGAGAACGTTTTTTGTTGGATTCATTTCTTGTTGGGCGTACATTCATGTTTTAAAAACTGCTTTTTTGAGTACAATTTTTTAAAAACTCATTTTAGATCTACTTGAACCCTTAAATAGAACCTTCACAGTTACTAAAACCCTGGATCAGAATGAACCTGGGGGATAATCCACACTTTCTAGACCTTCAGAATTAATAACCTCACTGCTGTTGTAAACTAATTAAAAGTTACTAAAGTGAGAAATAACCAAAACGGAGGTTGGAAAATGAATGGAACTTTTTAGAATTAACAAAATACGATACTTGCCAGAAGAAAAGGAGTATTTGTCTCATACCCACTGTGTATGGCTGGGCACAAGGCCTCGTTTTAAACGTGGGCCCACCCACAAGCCGAAGCTCATGGGTGAGAAAGAACAAAAATTGCGTCGATCCCTTCGGCATTCCCCCCATAAGGGGCGCCTATAAGGGCGCTGGACAATAAACCCAATCAAGGGGGCAGCTAGTGCCTGGGGGGAAGCCCCCTGGGATCAGCGACGCTATTTATTGTTCTTTACCCTGATCCAGTGGCCTAAGCACACTGGACCCCGGCTCCGAAGGCTGGAGTGAAATGTAAACTACTACTAAACTCATAATACATTTCGTATTTATGAGGATTGGACATACCCATTAATGTTCATATGTAGGGTATATAACAGATACTAGATGCAGTTTAACGTCATTCCGAGAACAACTATTTGATTGGGAAAATTGGACCATATGACCTTTCTAAATCTCGATTAAGAAAGGACATGTTTTCCATTTACACCGTCAATATTCGATCTGATTTGTTTTAACAGACGATTTTTAGAGTTTTTTAAAACAATTATAAAACTAACCACTGACCATAACCCCTAACCCTAACTTTAAACCCCTAACCCTAACCTAACCCCTAACAAACAACCGGATATTTGTAATGGTGGTAAATGAGTATTTAGCATTGCGTAACTAAGTAAAGTCTTAGTAATTAGACTAACCTTTTTTTAATCATTAGACCTCAATCTAAAAGAAAACATTAAAAACTCGATATTCTGTAAAAAACAAATCATTTGATTTTTGCCAAACTTCATTTCCTTTTAATTCGTATGTAATAGTCTCTTTCATTTTAAATATCATCCCGGACTGCCTATCAATACTGGATTCCATCTGTAGCAAATACAGGATTTAAGGTTAACGTATCAAATTCAAAGTTACGTATTAACATGTACTTAAAATGTGTACGCCTCCAATGTAGAAAAAAATCGCGAAGGGAGTCGTAATATAAGACAGTCGATCCTCACTGGGTGACTCACACTGGTAACCTTGTACTCAACTAAGACTAATAAAGATAAATGTATATTTATACAGTTATATGAAACGAGTGCTGTACGCATGCGTACTACTCACAGATTAGTTATGGCGTCCGTGTTAAAACTCCCCCGTTGAGTTAGCTGCAAATTCTGTCTTTAATAGCATTGACTTTGTTTGGGTCATATAAGTCCAAATGTTTGCAATTATCGCATGCACTCACGTAAAAAAAAAAAAAATCTATCTTGAGAAAAGAGTCGATCCCTAATTTTGGTTCCCCGAAATATTGTGTTATCTTAGAAATACATAAATAAATAGAATTACTCTCGTGTTTCAAGGATAACCAGTTCAACTTGAGCGTAGTTACTTATTCTAGAATATAAAAAAATCAGCTCTGACTGAAAGTCGAGTATTTAATAGTGTACTTAAAAAAAATCAATCTCCTATACGTTGCAAACCAGTGTCACAACATACCTACCTACGTGTTTGGAATTTGGTCTGCGTCACGCAAAGGAGAAAAAATACGATACATAGATTACGATAAATGATAATTAATCCCCACATGCCCATGTCGGTGTTCATTTATTACACGAATCTGCGAGCGAATCAAAGACATATAAATAACACACCAGCTCTCCCCATGATGCTTTTGCTGCGACATATGTCCTTGTCAACCGGTATCATGCTATTTCATATTTCTTCTGAAATACTCCCATAGTAATAGAAACTGTGCTTTGCATGGAATAAGTAAGTAAAGTCGCCGAAGTGGTCTAAAGTCGGTATCAGCCAATCAGCGAGGGAGTCTATCCCCTTTTCACTAGTGAAAATCCAGTAAATGATCATGTACTTAAAAATATCAATATCCTCTAAGTTGATTCTAGTCTAACCTACCAACTTACCTTCATGTTCGGGATTTGGCCTGCGTCACGTTAAGGAGATAAAGGGATATATAAACAAATATAAATGATACTTAATCCCCGCATACCCATGCTGATTTGATTTGACTACTCAAATCTGCGAGCGAACCAGATTTTTTAAAAAATAGCGCACCAGCTCACCCCACGATGCTTTTGCCACAAGATCTGTTCCAGGAACACTACTTAATCTCAACTGAAATGCAACAGCAGTATTCGAATGGGTGACCTCGTGCATTGTATATATTTACCTAAACCCTCTGACACGAGCACTATGTGACACGAGTTCAATTTTTAAGCAGAGTACAGCTGGTTTTAATTCAGAGTTTTCCTTCTCCTAGTCTTGTTGCCTTATCAAAGCTAAAGAACTAGTCTGGTCTACCACTAACCCATGTCAGACGTGTGGGAGAGAATAGATGGATTCATGACTCGTCCAGGAACTCAGGTACCTGATTCTATTCCCTATAGCGATAACCGTTACACTAAACGTGCCTTGTCCGTACAGTGTAATGGTTAACGAATTAGACTTTGATATTTTTAAGGATGAGCAATCAATAATAGAATAAAGATAGAGTGTTAAATCTTCTACTTAAAAATCAATCTATATGAATACCGCTGTTACCTACTTACAGTCGTTCTCGTGTTATCGTGTTAACCAATAGGCATAGCCAGTCATTTTTGTAATAAAGTGTATTTAGATTTAATATTAACGCTATACCGTGGAAAAATACAGTTTAAGTTCACAGAGTCTTAATTCATAAGCTTTTAACTCATGAAACGTTGACTTAATGGCATCACATGACCATCGGACTTCTTGGAAATGTGAGAACTCGAGTTAACTTAGAGTCAAGCGAGCTACCATCGCTTAAAAGCAAGATAGTCTTGTGTTCGTCACTAAAAACTCTACAACGGGCACAGACGAGAAACACCCAAGTAATCCCAAGAAGCAAGAAGAAAGACCCAAGAGAAGGAAGATCGTTGAAGAGCAGAGAGCCTAGCAGCCCGGATCTAGACACCCTATTGCAGTACAATAATATCGAGATAGACAATCGGTCCAGCTTAGAACCAGCTTAAAATCAGATCCAGTTAAGAAAAGACACAATGCAAGATCATGTACAGAATAGACCTCCTATGAGAAATGACCATCAAAAGTTGAGATGCCATTAGATAAAACAAACAAGCAAAAAATTCCAAACCGTATAGATTTTATTCTCTGGTTGGATGAAAAAAAAAAAGAAGCTATTTATCCGACATGAAGCCAGAATATCACACAAGGACGGTTTAATATGGGTGATTTTAAAAATTGTTTACGCACCCTTTAGAGGTGCCTCAGGCACCAGTCAATAAGACCACCCTTTGAAGGCGAGGGATAGGTACTGCCTGAAGGCGGGTAGGCCCCGTGGAACTAAGCTATTAATTATTTTATGTACTTCCCAACACAAAGACCTAGAAGCGGAAAAGGAAGAAAAGGGTAGATTAGGGATGCTAATCCTTATTGGCGGAAATGACGTCAGCAATGACGTGTAAAGGAAGTTAACTGATTAAGACTGAACGGGGTGTTAAGATCTTTCATATTTTTTTGAATAAAATTTATTACAAAATAATGACGCAATTTCTAGAGAAATGCAACCGTTTCCGATCTACAATCTCGGTCGAAAGTATAAAAAATGCATCGCACCGAATAATAGAAAGGGTAATTCTATAAAATAGCCCCAACCAACAGGGAGGTACTGTAGAATACACCAACTGCACCTCTACAGAAGGGTTAGACCCCCTCCACCCACAAAGGCAACCTGTTGGTCGTGAGTGGCGAACCGTAATGCCTGTGGACAGGACTGTGGTTGCTGAGCAGTCTGTGGTCCCGTGATATGCAACACTCTACTTTGGCCCTTATTTATGTGCTAGACGAGTGGTCGAAGAGGCCTTATGCGATAAATCTTGCCATGTCAAACCCTAGCACCGATATGACTATCCCGATCGTATTCTTCTCTTATGGCAAGCACCCAAAAATTTTATCATATATATATTTACCAACCCCTCCGCACGAGCAGGATGTGACACAAGGTCAATTTCTTAAGCGGAGTTCAACAGGTTTGAATTCAGAGTTTTCCTTCTCTTAGACCGGTTAACTAATCAAGGTTAAAGAGTCCAGTCTGCCCTACTATTTATCCATAGCTGGAGGGAGAGTAGGATTCATACCTTTCCCAAGGGTATTAGCGCTAAGTGAAATGCAATTACCATATCCAGGATTTGAACTCGGGGCGACGAGTCCATTTTATCATATAGGTGCTAGAAGGCTGTGGCTGAAGGTCAACTGCCAGCAGTTTATAATACACAATAATGAAAATAATTTCTGTAAACAAATCATATTAAAAAAACAACAAAGATTTTACCTTAAATAACCCTCAAGGGTTGCTATGCCATTAAACCAAACAACCAACTAACCAACCATCTGAAGTACCCCACACTGTCGTTGCGGTATAGAATACGCTGACTGCATCCCCTGCAGACGGGTAACGCCCTTAACAAAAGGTATGACACTTAACTGCATCTGATGCTATTACTTCCAGGTCCACTCTGTAGTAGTACCAGTTAGGGTCTAATCTGTTGGTCAAATAGAGTTGTGTGAAAATTAGTTGTAAAATGGTACCTTGGCTTATGAGTACCGCAACTTACGGCTCTTCCGACTCACCAGCTGTCACTGGGTCAATTCTTTGCCTTGTGTAGCAAGCTAAGTTCAGTAAAACATTCAAGTTACCAAATTTATTACGCGAAAGAAAAATAATATTTATAAAAAAAAAAAAATTAAAACATATTACAGCACAGAATTCATTACATTTTCCCTTATGGCAAGCCCCAAACCCTTTTTATCATATGGGTGCTAGAAGGCGGTGGCTGCGGGTCTACATGTCCTGAGAATGACGTTAAAATCTATCTGATGGTGAGGTTCCAGTTTTGGAGGTTTGGGGAATGTGGAGCACCCCTTCATCACCATTGCTCCCTGGTCCACTCTGACCCGGAGGGGTAGTACCTGTTAGGGTCCCATCTATGGG
>CM042163.1:40859170-40884170 GCA_023376005.1 Doryteuthis pealeii
GAGTAGCACAGGGATATGTGCGGTAACGTAAGGAGTTGATGGTAGGTGTGGCGCTCCACCCCAGATGCTAAATACAATCTCCTTGGTCTAGCGCTATTGAAAAGGGGATAGACTCCCTCGCTGACTGGCTGATACCGACTTTAGGCCGCCCCGTCGACTTTTTTATATATATATATATATATATATATTATATATATATATATATATATATATATATATATAGGCCGAGAAGTTACACTGAGAGGAAATATCTCAACTTAAAAAGGGACTGTAATAATTAAGTGCGAGTTGAAATCTGCTGGTTTCGTTGGACTTTTAATGGCATATAGCAAAAGAAGCAGAATATAATTAAACAGTCAAAACAGAACAAAAAGAATAAAAGAAAAGAAAGAAAGGAAGAAAGAAAACGAAGAGAAGAGAAGAAACAGAAAGAAAGAAAGAAAGAAAGAAAGAAAGAAAGAAAGAAGGAGAATAAGATTCAATAATCAAAACTGAAGAAGGAAAGAAGGATAAAAAGATCAAAGAAGGGAAGAACAACAGAAAAAAAAGAAAGAAGAAAGAAAGGAAGATGAACGAAAGAAAGAGAATAAGCATAAATAACCAAAATCTAAGAAAGAAAGAAAGAAAGAAAGAAAAAAGAAAGAATGAAAGAAAGAAAGAAAGAAAGAAAGAATAGTTTGGAAAATAGAAAGAAAGAAAGAAAGAATAATAGGGAAGAAAGAAATCAAATAACCAAGACAGAAGAAAGAAAAAAAGAAGGAAAGAAAATAGAAGGAAGAAGAAAAGAATGAAAGAAGGAAAGAGCAGGAGAATAAGATTGAATAACAAAAACAGAATAAATAAATAAATAATAATGGATACAGGAAAGGAAAGAAAGAAAGAAAGAAAGAAAGAAAGAATAATAGGAAAGAAAGAAAATCAAATAACCAAGACAGAAGAAAGAAAAAAGAAGGAAAGAAAAATAGAAGGAAAGAAGAAAAGAAGGAAAGAAGGAAAGAGCAGGAGATAAGATTGAATAACAAAAACAGAATAAATAAATAAATAAATAATGAATACAGGAAAGGAAAGAAAGAAAGAAAGAAAGAAAGAAAGAATAATAGGAAAGAAAGAAAATCAAATAACCAAGACAGAAGAAAGAAAAAAAGAAGGAAAGAAAAATAGAAGGAAAGATGAAAAGAAGGAAAGAAGGAAAGAGCAGGAGAATAAAATTGAATAATAAAAAAAGAATAAATAAATAAATAAATAATGAATGCAGGAAAAGAAAGATAGATATGAAAATTATAATGAAGGGAACACACACACACACACACACACACACGCATACATACATATATATATATATATATATATATATATATATATATATATATATATATATATATAAGTGACAATGACAAAGAGAGAAAGTAGGAAAAGATGACAACTAGAGATAAATACTACCGAAATAAATAATTAAAGAAAGAAAGAAAGAAAACATAGAAAAGAAAAAAAAAACACGGAAATATAAGAAATAAACTAAGATAAAAGCAATAAAAACAAAACAAACAAAACATAGAAAAAAAAACAAAACAAATAAATAAACAAATTGACAAACATATAAATAAATAAATAATAGAAAAACTCGAAAGCAATTGTTGAAAATTTCGGAATTTCATTAGTACCCCCCTCTCTCTCTCTCTCTCTCTCTCTCTCTCTTTCTCCCCCCTCTCTCTCTCTCCCTCTCTCTCTCTCACTCTGCCCCCCCTTTCTCTCACTTAATCCAATTCTCTCCTGTAGAGTCTCGAAGAAGGCGCACGTGACCTTTTGTCATAAACAACATGGCGCTCTATCTTCATCAGTGCATCCCATGTGGTCAGCGAGCTATTTTCAAAATTCGCTTTCCCAAATTGCATGTAGATCTTTCCCTGATTAGAAACGCACGCACGCATGCGCACGGGCGGGGGGTTCTTCCGGTTCAACCAGTGTAACTCTGCACGCGGCCATTTTCCCCATAGTACGTCGACTAAAAAGCAGAAATCAAATCAAGTAATTTACCTACAAGCGAGTAAAACGCTGCAGCCCCTAACCCATTCACGTTTCTTGTTTTTGCTACTAAGTATCCAGTCTCGGGGGACGCACAGACTTTCGTACCGATCAACTCTCACGCTTCGACGAGACTTGCGAAGCTTGACACCGGGGATCCGTATCTTAGAAATAACCTCCCCATTATCAGTAAAACTGGTTTTAGTTTATTTTTCTCTCGAAGTATTAAATTTGTATGACGCATGGGTTTATTTTTAGACATTAGAAAAAAAATTGCAAAACTTGTCACCAAGGATACCCCTCTCAGAAACCACCGGTTGCCGCAGAGCAGTGTTAAATATTCGTCGGTTTCCTACACATCATGACTGTAGTGTTCTTTTTAAAAATTTAAATGACGGCATTTTAAATGGAAAGTTACCATTATAGCCGTTATAGAAGTTATTGACAACAGTTCATCTTTCACTGACCTAGCTGTTGATTTCTGATTGGCTAAAGACATACGTGTGAAAGAAACTGGCGGTTAGTCGAAGGGGCCAGACATGATGGTCGTCTGTTCCCCAATAAGCTATCTTCTCACCCCGCGGTTAAACTTTTTTCGTTTCGGTTTTACTAAAGACGTCCAAAAATAAATAAAACACGTCTGGCATTCATTATTTTAAAAAAGAAAAGAAATGAGCACAGACAATCGGAAACCAGTACAGAAAAATTTCGTATCAACCAGAGGAAGAAATCAACCAAAAAGAAGATGGCCAGTCAACGAAATAGAATCCTCCTAAGAACACTTAATCTCTCATCTCTGTAGTGAAGGGTCGAACTTCTATAGCGAGATCGAACGGCAAAACCCACAAACCTTTGATGAGCCAACAACGGTCCGTCGGTCGAAGAGACATCGAGTGGCAAGTTGTGTATGTGGGTGAGAACAGAGAAGGTGAAATGTGACGAGTTTGGGGCGGGCACGAGATGAGTTGTGAAGGGGGTGAAAGCGCGAGTGTCCTTGAGGCCGCGATTTGTAGGTTGCGAGTATCGTGGCTGGCGAGATGAGAGTAGTGACGTGTAAGAGTTTCGGCCAGAGCTAGTATAAAAGGAGACGTTTGGACAGAGCGAGGGACGGTGGCGGAGAATGAACAAGACAGGATTAGTTTTTCAGAATTCGTCTTCTCAAAGTCGCAAAAAGTAAATTTATCTGTGATACGTGTTTCCTTGTAGAATGCAGAGGTTAAGCTTGGGCGTTGGCATCAGATCAAAAGGCCAAGTGTTACGTTGTTTTTGACCAAAACACTCACACCATTATATACCCGAGTCCTTTCTCCTTGTTAAAAAAAAACAACTGTTGTTTTTCGTGCTTTGCATTGTGACTATATACGAGGGAGAGTAAAAAATTATCCACACTTTCATCAAAATGTATCTTTAATATTATTGTATACCCTTTTCATTACTTACTTCTATTCTTCTTCTGGCGTCTTTGATATCTTACGCCTTCTTCTAGCATCTCTTCTAACATCTTGACTTCGTCTTGGTGGTCGGTCGCACTTAACTCATTTCTTCTTCTAGATCAGTCTTGTTGCCAAGACATTCATTAATCACAAAACCGTGTTATTTTCTTAAGCTTTTATTTACTTAACTAAACATTTCATGTAACTAATCATCTGACTAACATAGCGCGCGTATGCAGTGAGTTCCAGTTAAGGCAGCACATCTTCTCTGCCCGACGTCAAACTGAAACTGAGGACCCAACCAGGTCCCACATGACAAGTATTTCGTGGGCTTTCTGTACTATTCCATGGAAAGTCCCGCCCGTGATATGAAAAGGGCCATCCCTTTAGAAATACAGGGGATTGACAATAATCTTATCCAACCGCATAGATTATGTAACAATATTGTCACGCTGTGTTTTGCGCATGCGTGCTTACAGATAGCACTGTTGTGGTCAAGTGATCGAGGTTTACGCCTGATCGCGCCATTTTGCTTGCTGTGTTTACAGGGTAAACACGGCCGCCTCACTAGCAGTATGCACCATGAAAGTGGCCCGATTTCTCTGGCCAGAAGGAGTGTCAGTGGCTGAAATTAATCAGAGGCTTTTAGCACAATACGGGTATAGTACATTATCACGTAGAAGTGTGTGTAAGAAAGATTCAAAGTTATATATACTTGAATACAAGACTCCGACAAAGGTTGACAGACAAAACATTTAATACGTATACAGCACATGGATATAACAAGATACATAATACATAGGTAAAACAAAGTTACATGTAGAAAGATAAATACACATTCATGAATGGTACAAGATATACATAAAGGCCACAGACATGAGACTAGGGATAGTCTATGCTGCAAATAACTTACAGTAATGTAAGGGGGTCCAAAAGCCCCAACGAGAAGGGGTAGACCGTGTCTACCCCATGTGTCTCGTGGTTACTGGAAAAGGAAAAGAGAGAGAGCGGCGTTTGAACCAGCCGCTTAAATAGCAAACGGCCCCCTAGCGGGCACCAGCAAACTAGACGGGCAGACAACTCTCCCAGGCAAATACGAAACTAACGCTACATGTGTATGAGTAGTTAAAAAAGTTTAAAAGAGTCAAGCGTGATGCGCGAAGTGGGGGAAAGACTCCTGTCAACCAAGGTTTTATTATATTTTTATACAATACAATGCTTTTTTCTTAATTATAAAGACATAGAAATAAAATATGTTTGTGGGGGTGCAACGGATTAATAGTATTTCAATTTATTTCAATATGAAAAATTGATTTGATATGCAAGGAAACTGAGTAAGGAGCAGAATGTAGTAAACTCGTTAATCGAGGTACCACTAAATAATGTTGAACTGGGTTCGTACTTTGTGATCATCAGAGTACCTGGAATATTTTGTGAAATACCCACTCCATATATTTAAATAAAAAGTGACCTAATTGTTCCCGTCGTTATTTACTAAGCTTAACAGAAGTATGGAGCACCCAGTGAGAACCGAATTCACTAACAACGATATGCTAACCTGCAACCTAGGCGTTTCTGATGATAAAGATTAATAAAGATTAATATCCAACAGTAGCTGGGCATCATCCTTCTCTCACTTGAAGCATCTTTAATTCAGCTTTTGTTGTTGATGATGATGATATTATTATTTCTTCTTGCCAGCGCCAATCTTGGTCTTAGCCACACCCCGCACTTTCTTCTGCATATTTTTACGTTCTTTTCTTTGTTTACGACTGATTTTTTTCTTCTCATATAAACCATTGCCTTGCAAGTCGATGCTTAGGTTCAAATTTCTTAGCGTAATCCAAAGTTTCATAAACTATAGCAAATCCAGAGCTTTTTCCACCTCCAAATTGCGTTCGGAATCCCAAAGAAAAGATCACATCTGGGGTAGTCTTGTACATACGGGCTAGTTTTTCACGTATCTCTGTTTTGGGGACTGTGGCACGACCAGGATGAAGAACATCCACCACCATTTGCTTTCTGCAAAGCAGCCGGTTGGTCAAGAACTTTCTTGTACGAAGTGTACACGTACTTTCAGTCATGTTTATCGCACTGCTGTAGGAACAGGAAAATATAGGATCCCTGATTGGATATCGAAACTTTCCACAGAAAAGGTACCCCGTCCTAGTCTAATGGTTTGCATGCTAGTCTCGTAAATCCGTTACGACTGAAACGCGAGTTTGATCCTCGTTGGATGCACCTTATGGGTGACCTTGTGTCAAATCCTACCTGTAGTGTAAATATAATTTTTAATCCCTCTACAAAACTAACTAAAAATCTCCCTGTGTAGGTTGAGTTTTCAGCTAGTATACAGGAAGTTGGGGAATATCCGTATTTTCAGATGTGAACAGATGCAATAAATATGGATTCAAAATCATATGGATTCAAAATCAAGTCATATCCTGAGGGTAGGTAGGGAACGTTTCCTTTTGGCCATCCACCCGCCCAAGTTCCTAAATAATTTTTTAAGAGCACTCTTGGTGGTATGGGTCTCAGTGCAAAAAATATGAAGTTTTTCATCCGGATATGATTGAACGGATATTACCATATGTATCTTAATTCTTTAAATGTAATTTGTCCAGTTAAACTCTAAATTTCGTCCCATAATGTTTAACAAGCCAATTTCGTACTGAAAAGCGAGTTCGATCCTCGCTGGATGCCCCATACTTGTAACCTTGTGTCAAATCCTATCCGTAGAGGAATTCCATTTTTTTATTTAAAAAAAATTTTTTGATTGATTTGGTTGGTTGGTTGGTTGGATTTTACGGCATGTCATCCCTTGGGTTATTTTATGCTGAGAACGTTTTTGTTGAATTCATTCTGGTTGGGCATTCAAATGTTTTAAAACTGCTTTTTTTAGCACAATTTAAAAAAAAACTCCTTCAGATCTATTTAACCCATAAATAGGACCTTAACAGTTACTATAACCCTGGATCAGAATGGACCTGGGGGCAATGGCATTGAAAGGGTACTCCACATTTCTCAGACCTCCAGAATTATAACATCCCTGCTGTTGTAAACTAATAAAAGTTACTAAATGAGAAATAACCAAACGGAGGTTGGAAATGAAATTAAATCTTTATAGAATTAACAAAATACAATACTTGCCAGAAGAAAGGTAAACGACTACTAAACTAAGTCAGCATAATACTTCCGTATTTATGCGGATTGGGACATACCCATTAATGTTCATAGGTACGGTATATAACAGATACTAGATGCAGTTTAACGTCATTCCGAGAACACTATTTTGATTGGGAAAATTGGACCATATGACCTTTTTGATCTCGATTAAGAAAGGACATGTTTTTCATTTACACCGTCAATATCCGATTGTTTTAACAGACGATTTTGAGAGTTTTTAAACAATTATAAAACTAACCACTGACCATAACCCCTAACCCTAACCCTAACCCCTAACCCTAACCCTAACCCCTTGACAAATAACTGGATATTGAAGGTGTAAATGAAAAACGTGTCCTTTCTTAATCGAGATCAAAAAGGGGTGCCTAAAGGTAATATGGTCCAGAAAATTTCAACATTCAAAAACTTACAAATAAAATGATACTGTCTCCAAATTGAGGCGACCCAAGTTCAAATCATGGAAGATTGCTTGTTTTGTTTTACGGCATATCAACCCCTCTTTCGAGTCATTTAATGCTGAATCAAGTCATTTTGATAAACAAAGGACTCAGGTTGCTTACAGTACCTACTGTTGCTTAAATGGTCATCCAATTGAGTATTGAAAATGCTTATCTCTGCTTAACCACGGTGATCTAGCAGGAACCGGTGATTTCAGCGTGACTTTACCATAATAAATCCTGTAAGATGTTGTTTGCATTTCACATGGCGATAATACCATTGGAAAAGGTATGCATCCAACTATTCTCCCTCCAGCTATGGGTAGACAGTAGAGCAGAAGCGGTTCTTTGACCATGGTAGGTATTTACCCAACCCAATCAACAGAATGTAAGAAATGGCCGCAAGTATGAGGCATCGAGTTAGCATGAAACTCGCTTTTAAGTAGTGATGGGTCTGATAGACTAGCTAACCATTATACCACGTTTGGTTGTCCAAACTCAATAGGAAAATACTAAATTCAAACCTGTTAAAATCTCTTTAAAATTGACCTTATGTAGCATTCTGTTTACGTGGAGGGGTTGGGTAAATACATATGCTGATATATATATATATATATATATATATATATATATATATAAATATATATAAATATGTAAATATATATATAACACACACACGCACACCACACACACACACACACACACACACACGCGCGCATATATATATATATATATCTTTTTCTAGTATTGGAGAATTGAAAATAAAGTTGTCGACTACGGGTGTAAGAGCTGTATTCATTTATTTATTATAGTGTAAAATACATTTAAAGTGCGATTGTTACCATTGGTTTCCAAGCAGCATGTTAGCCACTTTTCGTCAAGACAACGCATCTGTTCAGAAATGCAGGGGATCTCGATTCATCTATATATGTGTCTATTTGTCTGAGCCAAATTTTTCCCCACTTCATAGTGAAGGTAGTGCGTATATGCTCAGTCACGCAAGCACCGTTGTGCGCCCACACATCTACACGCACTCCTTCTACCCTTTTCTCGTACGGGTAGGAAGAGTGCGTGTAGATGCATTTAGTAAAAGGCGCGTTTTCTTGAGGAAAAGTGGCTAACATGCTATTGGAAACCAATGGTAACAATCGCACCGTAAATGTACTATACACTAAAATGAAAACGCGGGCAAAGACACACACACACACACACACACACACACACACATATATATATATATATATATATATATATATATATATATATCTGTGGACCGGATGCCTGGAATTTCACCTCTAACCATGCTGCCTCCTCCTTTGAAAACACCCGCAAGGTTACCCTCAAGGATAAAAGGAATAGGAGGGAGGACCTCAGCACAATATAATGAAGAAAGTACATACAAATCTTTAATAAAAGAAGTACACATATTTATTTAAAATAAAAGGAAGTACCACAATACTACGCAATTCAACTCTGACCAGACCTTCAGTTGCAGCCGCTAAGCCCGTTTTTTTGTTTGGGTTTATTTTAGCAACCACGTGGGTCATTTAGTGCCGGCAAGGTTTTGAAAGATTCGTAGCGATAGATTGGAAGAATTTTTTTAAAACTCAATTTATTTTTGTAAATAAATTTTCTGTTTAACCCATAGATTGGACCTTAACAGGTACTGCCACTCCGGGTCAGAGTGAACCGGGGAACAATGGTGATAAAGGCGTGCTCCCCATTCTCCAGAACTCCATACCTGGAACCTCATCATCTGTTAGGGTTTAACGTCATACCCAGGACATGAAAACCCTCAGCCACCGCCTTCTAGCACCCATATGATAAAAAGGGTTGGTAAAAGGGCAATAGGCCCAGGACAATCATATAGGTGCTATAACTTGACGTGACCAGCTGATTGATCACTGAGCCCGTGTTTGCCTGTTTTGTATTGGCCTTATGAGTCATAAACATGTCTGCAATCAAAGTGGACCACCCCCTTAATCTTCGTTTACGAGGCCAAGTCATGATACAAAGGGGAAAGTTTATTTAAAATTTTCTTAAGTGTACTAGCGAAACTTTCCTGTCGGAGACATTTTGGACTGAAAACAGCTGAAATCAAAGAAGGAAATAAAATAAAAGAATATTGATAAAAAAAAACCCAGCAATAACAACAACAACAAGGAAAAGTTATCCCATATATATATATATATATATATATATATATATATATATATAACTTTTATTTAATATCTCTTTTCACGTCAAGTTAAATGCACTTAAAATATCCAAACCCGAAACCAGATAGCATTAGATAGAGCACTTAAAATTCTTACTCTGATAAGAACGGAGAGATTTGGCTTCGTCGAGCCTAAACCTCTTCCGTACGGTTTCCGGGCTCGGTCATACAAATTACAGCTAGTACAAGGGTAAGATATTTCAACTAGTTTAATTAAGTTATAGGTTCAGACTTCAAGGCGAAGAGGTGTAGTTGGTGTAAAGGTTACTCAAACGGATGAAGGAATCGGTCTGCCGAGTTCAGATTTCGGGTGAGGCTTTTTGAGTTCTGTTCGTACTTATGTCCTTGGAAAAACACCTGGATCCGTCACTTCTCTTTCCCTACCCTTTCCGAGGGGCTTAGAATATACTGATTTTTCTTTTTGATTTGGAGACAACTGCCAATTGAAACAATGGCAAAACATATTTTGTATTAAAATAGATATAAAAAGACAAACAAGAACCAGCTGATTAAACTAGTCTTCTGCATGCTATACCAGTTTCGTAGGGCGTGAGATCGTGGTGTCATGGTTAGCAAGCTAGTCTCTCTGATCTTTTACGACTGAATAGCGTATTTCGACCCTTTCTGGATGCCCCATACTTGCGACCTTGTGTAACATCCTACCCTTAGCGAACGGGTTTGGTAAATACGTGTCTTCTTACAAAAGAAAGTTTCATTCTATTAAACATTTACTTGGCCTTTTTCTTTTATCAATGCCATTTTATTTTTAAAATATGTATTTGAGATATACATCCAGTATTTCGAGACATGTGTGTATTTTCCCAACTTCTCCGCGCGTGAATTAATTCTGCATATATTGTTGAATTTTTGTCCACGAAAAGTGGGTCCTCTGATTGGTCCGAAGGTGCATCCATTATGTCATGCAATTGAAGGGTTCTCAGATACCCACGGAACCTTGTCTCCAAAATTTCGTAACTCGACTCGTCGCCATTGAAGAAGATCCGAGCCTACCTGGGCCCATAACCTGTAAAGGTTTTAAATGCCATCCTTGGCCAGTTGAAAAGGGCTTAAAGAAAGTCCTGTGTTATAGAATCCTTTGGTAAGCGTATAAGAAAGAAAGTCCTGCGTTTTGGTAAAGGTCCAGTGACTTAATCCTATGTCCGTCGTCCAAGAGCGCTTCAGTAATTATGACCATTAGGGTCGGTTAAGTATAGTATCAACCTCAGAGTACTGCCAGTGATTGGCCAAGAGATAGATCACATGATTGTGGCCTAGTCTATAAATAGGAGCGGGGATCCATCACACACCTTATATCATAGAAATTCTCAACACATAGGTTAACTATTCAAATGGAGTTTCACAGGTTTTAATTTGAATTTTCCTTCTGCCAGACCAGTTGCCATATCCTGGTAAAAGAGCTGAGTCTGCACTATTCCATTACATTAGCGATTTTCATCCTTATTGTTAGGCTTGTGTCCTTAGGGCTAACTATCTGTACTGCGACATTGTAGTAGTAAGTGAGTCAAAGTCCATTTGCGCTATGACTTTCACTTTTAGGAAAGATATGAACCCTTCATCATAAAGACATGGGCTAAATAGTACCATTTACGTTACAAAAATGGCTTTGGCATTAAATAATCCACTCAAGTTGATATGCCATTTAACAAAGAAACCAAACAAAACAAAATAGAACTATGAAATATTGTTCATCGTCTTGTGGTGAAAGTCTGTTAATGCAATATATCTTACACAATTGAATATAGAGAACACGAGATTATGACGAACAGCTGGAGTTGACACGTACACAGGGAGACAGACGGATAATAAGAATAATATTGACGAGAACGTTGAAACATGTGGTCCACACACTTTTCCATCGGTGTTGCTGTGCTTGGATCCCATTGGTGAAAAAGTAATCAACGGCAGACATGACGTCATCGCATGAACCTTTTAGTCTATGAACTTGGTTTGAAAATCGCAGAGGAAAGAAACTGACAGTTACCAAGTACCATTGACGTTCTGTCCATGCCACCCTAACTAATATATATATATATATATACGAAGTCGGTATGTATATATACATGTATGTATGTGTGATCGGACAAAACTACGAAAATAAATAAACAACAAGGTATATATATATATATATATATATAATAAATAAGTAAGTAATCCTCATTAAATATCACTGGTTCATGCTTTTTGTGGAAAAATTATGAAGATTTGATTTATATTCGAAGATATTTGAAAATTAAAATATGCATAGAAATAACATGGAAATTCTACTCAAAAATGTCCATCAAAAGAAAAAAGTCTACACTTAGAAACTAAAATTCATACAAACTACCGCCCTGTCGGCTGGGGCGTTAGAATGCACCGACTGCACCTCTGCAGAGGGGTAAGAATCCCCCAATGGGGCCACCTGTTGGCCGTCGATCGCGATCCATGATGCTTAAGGATAGAGCCCTGGTGGATGAGCAGTTAATGACTTACAATACTCCAGTTTGGCCTTATCTTGGGCTAGACGGCAAGCCCCAACCCCTTTTTATCATATGGGTGCTAGAAGGCGGTGGCTGAGGGTCTACATGTCCTGGGAATGACGTTAAACTCTATCTGATGGTGAGGTTCCAGTTTTGGAGGTTTGGAGAATGCGGAGTACCCCTTCATCACCATTGCTCCCTGGTTCACTCTGACCCGGAGTGGTAGTACCCGTTAGGGTCCCATATATGAATTTATAAACAAAATTGTATTATGTCTTAGGAATGAATTTATTTCACAACTTTGTCGGCATTAAATACCCCACCGAGGTTGATATGCCGTAAAACAAAACAAACCAAATCATACAAACTAATTAAAAGACAGAAAGAGAAATAAATTCCAAACCAGACAAGTATATATAAAATTGTAGCTATCTAAATTTATTTAGTTCTCCTGAAGAAGGTGTATACTGAACGCCGAAACCGTAGTACAGAGAATTTATTTATAATATATATATATATATATAAGGATTGGTCCCGGTTAATCTAACTTTTCACTTTAGTCTTGTACGCTTTTGGTTTTGTCATCACTTTGTCTGTTGGGCATCAGGAATTACCTTCATGACTAAAATATGAGGAACCTCGAGGAGGAAATCCTATTTATTAAAAATACCGATAATAGAATTTGGAATCGAGGTCCTAACCTGAAGTCATGTGTAGGCGAGTTATTCACGTTAGGCGCTTCTACCAACGAGGTATCGATAAAAAATAACGTTATTCGCTTAGCATCAATGTTTTATAATAAATGGCATTATTGTTGTTTCATGATATAATATCATCTGTGGAAGATTCTTCTTAACGTTATTCTAGTTGGTTGGTTGGTTGGTTGGTTGGTTGGTTTTAGGACTTATATGCCCTTTTGCATATCAGGTATATAAATGGGTATGAAGAGAGAGAGAGAGAGAGAGAGAGAGAGAGAGAGAGAGAGAGAGAGAGAGAGAGAGAGAGAGAGAGAGGCAGTGGGAAGATGAGAGGATGGGATGTGATGGGTTCTGATTTTCTGCTTCTTACTTGTTCGGTCCGCCCTGTTGGCTGGGGCGGAAGAATGCACCAACTCTATTACCCTTATTGCAAACCCCAACCCTTTTTTATCATATGGGTACTAGAAGGCGGTGGCTGACGGTCTACATGTCCTGGGAATAACATTAAACTCTATCTGATGGTGAGGTTCCTGTTTTGCAGATTTGGGGAATGTGGAGCAACCCTTCATCACCATTGCTCCCTGGTTCGTTCTGGCCCGGAGTGGTAGTACCTGTTAGGGTCCCATCTATGGGTTAAATAGAAAAATGTATTCATAAAGAAAGAACTTAGCATCAATGTTTTATAATAAATACCGTTATTGTTGTTTCCTGATATAATATCATCTATGGGAGATTCTTCTCAACGTTATTCTAGTTGGTTGGTTGGTTGGTTGGTATATGACTTTATAAATGGGCATGAGGAGAGAGACGGCTTTATAAATGGGCATGAGGAGAGAGAGAGAGAGAGAGAGAGAGAGAGAGAGAGAGAGAGAGAGAGAGAGAGAGAGAGAGAGAGTTGGTTGACATGTCAATTCTTGTTGGGTTATCTATCTATGCATATATAAATGGTAGTTGTGTGTATATGTATGTCCGGAGAAAACTTCAAAAATAAAAAAAATTAAGGACAAAGTAAATATCTATACACATTAAATATCACAAGGGCTTGGTTTTTGAGCAAAAATAATAGAGATTTTATTTATATTCGTGAAGATAATTCAACAAAAAAAAATTTAAATGATAACAGCATGGATTTTTTCCATTTAATACTTTAGATAGTAGACATTAACATTACTTTTCAGAATAGTTGGATCAATGCAAGGTCTATTTTTTTTACATAGGGATTTAAATGGGGCATCCCACGAGGATTCAACTCACGATTCAGTAATAATGGATCTGCAGGACTAACTTTAAAAAACATCCCTCTACTCAGGCGACGCCGGGTAGCTGCTCCTAGTTATTCAAATATATACATATATAAATGAATTGATATTCATTGCGTTTCTAAATGGGTTCTTTGTCTTGAAAATCAGTGGCTAATAAGCTGCTTTGAAATCAATGGTAACAATCACATCTGAAATGTATTTTACTCTCTCTCTCTCTCTCTCTCTCTCTCTCTCTCTCTCTCTCTCTCTCTCTCTCTCTCTTATATAGAGAGGAAATCCTATTTATTAAAAATACCCATAATAGAATTTAGAATCGAGGTCCTAACCTGAAGTCATGTGTAGGCGAGTTATTTAAATGAGGCATATATATATATATAAAGAGAGTGAGAGAGAGAGAGAGAGAGAGAGAGAGAGAGAGAGAGAGTAAAGTACATTTATATATATATATATATATATATATATATATATATATATAAACAAAAAATAAGTTAAACAAAAAATAAGGTAAAAAACAAAAAGTGAGTTACAAACTCACACACAACCTATTAAATATCATAAATTATACACGTGCATATATTCATATTCTGCCAAAATATGGTTAATTAATGCATGTTGTTAAAATGAAAATATTTTATATCTTTTTCATTGCTGATATTGACAATATTTCGATTTATTAAAAATCATCATCAGAGCGTACTGATAATTAGGTCCGTTATCAGCAATAAAAAAAAAAATTTCATTTTAACAACATATTGTGCTTTTTCATACCCTTTTATCTATACATATACCGTTGGATTCATTTCCTTACTCTTAACTCATATATATATATATATATATATATATATACACACACACACATATATATATATATATATATTATAAAATGGGATGGAGCACTCTATGGTGGCCTTTACATACATACAGATGTTTGTATTAAAACAGTTAAAATCCCCTTCATATTCTGTGGGTGATGATAGCCGAGAGGTTTAGCTGTCCGACTGCTGCTGAAACGATCGGATTTCTAACCCGCCTGTAAGAAGCTCACAAAATGTCTAACCACACTGAAGAGACTTGATAAGTCAAAACACGTGTCTGTAGATGACTATATATATATATAAAGATAAACCTAATGAGTCAGATATACCTACTAAAAGTTTCGCTTAGTGCTCTTCAGGGTTAAGATCTTAACCCTGAAGAGCACTAAGCGAAACTTTTAGTAAGATATCATACACATTAGGTTTATTTTTATTGTTTGCTCTACTTAGGTATTGAGCACTCTTTACTTGTTAGCTTTAGTATATCCTGGCGGTTTTTATATGAATATATATTTTTCATATATATATATATACACATACATTGTTTTTTTCTTTTGGCCAAGTATTATAGTATCAACCGATTATTTTCGGTAGGTACGACTATCTTGGTCTTTTCTTTTTTTCAATTTTTTTTTCTCCCCAGGTAATGTTTGGTAGTATAGTTTTACAATCAAACTATTTGCCGGGGTTTTTCTTACCGCGAGGGTTTACCAACAAGTTTAGTATATATATATATATATATATATATTATTATTATTATTATTATTATTTATATTTTTGCTTGAAGGCAATTACAATGCGTATATCGCATAAAATTCGAGAATTATAGAAGATAATAATGACAAGTGAATTTCAGTAAAGAATTATTCTGTGTGTAGAACATCGAATAATTACACAGAATAATTCTTTACCGAAATTCACTTGTCATTATTATCTTCTATAATTATCGAATTTTATGCGATATACGCATTGTAATTGCCTTCAAGCAAAAATATAAATAATAATATATACTTTATTTAACAATGCTTCTAAAATAAACAAACATCCAAAATCTTATATATATATATATATATTATATATATATATATATATATATATATTATATATATGTGAAAATAAAATGGAAATTAATTTCCATTTTATTTTCACATACTTGTCCATGAAAAAACTTTACATTTGAATGTTTACCCCTTTTTGATGATATCCATTAACACCACGGATTTACCTATAAATGTGGGCTACTTATTTTACAGTTGGATTGTATTACAATAATTTTGATATTCCATATACACTTTTATACATATTTTACACTTTTCTATAACTTTACACCAGACTTTTTTGAGTCTTATTTCATTACTATAATGCTTCTGATTATTTTCAAAATTGAAAATGAGATTCATTTTATTTTTAAATAAAATTCATTTTATTTTTAAATAAAATTCATATTATTTTTAATGCAGACAGCACAATTTTTTTTTTTTATTAATTCCAACGTTTAACTAGCAGCGTTCTGTTTTTACTAACGGTCTTTTTCCCGTCTTGTTTTTGTTGATGACCGACCCACGTGCGGTTGATACATTATAATGCAATAGGGTCCTCATATTAGTTGAGGATGGGCCGAGTGTTGCTTTTTAAAAACCGTCAAGAGAATTGGCCCCGAAACGGTTTGCACACTTTCTCTTCTGATGAGCCTATTTCAGTTGTAAACATCGTTTGTTTTTTCATTATATCTTATTCATATATATATATATATGATCAAGCCAAAATCAGGTGTTGGCTTTTTCCTATACTTTTATTCACAATCTTTAATACATTGTCCGAATAGATGACGATCGAAAGGCCCAGAGAGCAGACGAGGGTCAGGTGTTTTTCTCTGATTCGTCTGCGCACAAACAATTTGACATTCAAAACGATTACTCACACCGTGGTCAAGTATTGATTGCTGACCGGTCGGGCAATTGAAGGATTAAAGAAATAATCGAAGGCCGACAAAAGAAATCCACTTAAGGTGCACGGACAGTAGAAGGTCAACTGCAGTTGTTGGACATCGATGGAACCATTTATACACGGGGATCGACTCAAGGTCAGTCAGGTAGTGTTTGTTTTGAGCAAGAAAGATAAGGGAAAACAGTTAAGCAGCGATGAGCCTATTCACTATTTGGATGGGTGACCACTACAGAACTGCTGGACCATATTACCTTTAGGCACCCCTTTTTGATCTCGATTAAGAAAGGACACGTTTTTCATTAACACCGTCAATATCCGGTTGTTTGTTAGGGGTTAGGGTTAGGTGTTAGGGTTAGGTGTTAGGGTTAGGGTTAGGGGTTAGAGTTAGGGGTAAGTTTTATAATTTTAAAAATCTAAAAATCGTCTGTTTAAACAACCAGATATTGACGGTGTAAATAAAAAACATGTCCTTTCATAATAGAGATCAAAAAGGGGTGCCTGTTATATGGTCCGAACTGCCGATATTGTGTGCAAGACTGAGTAAATCTTACCAAATGACGAGAAAAAGAAGGGGAAAAGTTAAGCAACGATGAGCCTATCCACTATTTGTATGGGGTGATACCTACAGAACTGCCGATATTGTAACCCTAAGACCTGTGTGCAAGACTAAAGCTTACTAAATATCAAGAAAAGGAAAGAAAGAAGTTAAGCAACTATTGATCTGTCCACTATTTTGATGGGTGACCACTACAGAACTGCCGATATTGTCAATATAATGCCTGTGTGCAAGACTAAGTAAAGCTTACTAAATAACAAAAAAAAAGAAAGAAGTTAAGCAACTATTGACCTGTCCACTATTTGGATGGGTGACCACTACAGAACTGCCGATATTGTCAATCAAATTCCAGTGTGCAAGACTAAGTAAAGCTTACTAAATGACAAGAAAAAGAAAGGACAAAGTTAAGCAACGATTGCCCTATCCACTATTTGAATGGGTGACTACTACAGAACTGCCGATATTGTAAACCTAAGGCCAGTATGCAAAACTAAGTAAAGCTTACTAAACGACAAGAAAAAGAAAGGAAGAAGTTAAGCAACTATTGGCCTATCCACTATTGGATGGGCGACAATTACATATCGCTAATACACTTGAAAAAGGTATGCATCCAATTACTCTCCCTGCAACTATGGGTAAATAGTAGGACAGATAGGCTATTTATTCTTGGTTAGGTAACCAGTCCAGGAGAAGGAAAACTCTGAATTTAAACCTGGTAAACACCGCTTAACTAATTGACCTTGTGTTGCATCCTTCTCGTGTGAAGGGGTTGGTTAATATACATATATATATATATATATGTATATATATATATATTACCAACCCCTCCGCACTTTTTACTCATAGTTGGAGGTAGAGTAATTGGATGCATTTTCTCAAGGGTATTAGCGATATGCGAAATGAAAACAGTATCGTTCGGGATTTGAAATCGGGTCTCTGAATCCATTTCCCACGACTTTAACCATTACACCATGCGCCTCAATATCAAATATCTATTAATAATGGAGATTCGCTTCCGGTTTTTGTCTGTAACAAAAACTACGTCACTGCTTACGTCACATTACCCAAAATTGTCATAAAATAGAATAAATACACTCAAAATTTGAACATGCAGCATTAGACAGTCCTCATTGTTTTTTAAAACAAGTTTTAATAAATACATGACTGGTATTATATATCTATAAATAGTTTGTTTTATTTTAATACATATTTAAAGTTTACATTTCAAATTGTTTTATTTTTTAATCCTTTAATGAATTTAAAGTTTACATTTCAAATTGTTTTATTTTTTAATCCTTTAATGAATTTAATGAATTTTGATACTTAGGGTACAAACTCGCTGACATTGAGTTTTTTACTCCTACCCCTCAGGCAATATGTTTCAAAAATCTATTTTACATCATCCGGTGGGCGTTTTTTGTTTTGTACTAGTAAATATGTAAATATATATATAAGCTCTTTTTTTCTCTCTCGTGAGTAATTGAATTATACCTTTCCCATGGGTATTTGCGCAATGTAAAATGCATCCATTTCCTATGACTCTAATCATTCCACCAGAGAGTTTATTCCAAAGACAGGGTAGCAAGAACGTAATCTGGAGAGAGAGAGAGGAGAGAGAGAGAGAGAGAGAGAGAGAGAGAGAGAGAGAGAGAGAGAGGCAGAGACAGAGAGAGAGAGGGGGAGGGCATTTGTCGTGTAATGACTATCGTTTTAGGAAACGGACACAGGGAATTTAATTCACATCCCGGACGAAGCTGATGCATTTCACATAGCGCCAATACTCTTGGGAAAGGTATGAATACAGCTCTTCTCCTTCCAAGTTTGGGTAAATAGTTGGGTAGAATGGGTTCTTTAACCTAGGCATTGCAACCGGCCTTGAAGGAAAACTCTGAATTCAAACCAGTTAAACTCCTTTTAAATGTTAAAAAAAAACTTTAAAAAAAAACCGTTGAGCAACTGCTAGTATCTCGCCTACGAGAGTTTTAAACAGAGAGAGGAGAGAGAACAGACAGACAGACAGACAGACAGAATGACAGACAGAAAAAAGAGAGATAGGGGTGGTTGGGGGATATCCTTCAAGTGTACCTGTTATCGATACAGAGATAGAATTGGAAAGCTGAACTCAAATACTCTCTAAAGCTGCTTGCCTTCAGTTTGCACTGAGTTTTCTGGAAAATCTCTGTCTCTGTCTCTGTCTCTGTCTCTCTCTCTCTCTCTCTCCTTCTCGTCTATTCCCTAGCCAGGAATAATATAGTAAGAATGGACTTTCTATCTTTGGTGGGAGCAAGATGTTTCGGAGAAAGACCAAACACTGCGCACTTAATCATCGTTGATCAGCGAGGCAAGGTAATACTCATTGCACCCTATGTCTTACAAAAACGTTCAGAAGGCTTGTGATGGATTGCGAAATAGGCTGAGTGTATATATATATATATATATATAGAGAGAGAGAGAGAGAGGAGAGAGAGAGAGAGAGAGAGAGAGAGAGAGAGAGAGAGAGAGAGAGAGACAGACAGACAAACCGAGACAGAGATAGACAGGCAGACAGACAGAGACGGAGAGTAAAAAGTTGCTTAGGCTCTTAATCTAAACTAGGTCATTCCGTACAAGAAGAAGAAGAAGAAGAAGAAGAAGAAGAAGAAGAAGAAGAAGAAGAAGAAGAATTGAAAGTGAAGAAGAAGAAGAAGAAGAAGAAGAAGAAGAAGAATTGAAAGTCAAGAAGAAGAAGAAGAAGAAGAAGAAGAAGAAGAAGAAGAATTGAAAGTCAAGAAGAAGAAGAGAAGAAGAAAAGAAAAGAAGAAGAAAGAAGAAGAAGAAGAAGAAGAAGAAGAAGAAGAATTGAAAGTCAAAGAAGAAGAAGAAGAAGAAGAGAAGAAGAAGAAGAAGAAGAAGAAGAAGAAGAAAAGAAGAAGTCAAGAAGAAGAAGAAGAAGAAGAAGAAGATCGTTATTTAATATAAAAGTGAAATACAAAATTAAAGCACTTAAAGCGGGGCGTGCTCTTATCATAAAAACGTCCCCTTCTGTTACCCCCCAAAAAAAAAAAGACAAGAAATGTAAAAGAAAAATGAAAACAACTAGAACAGGAAAATAATACCAAAGCTATTAACTTTAGCATTTAGCATTGCGTTACTAAGTAAGAGTCTAAGCATTTAAGACTAACCTTTTTAATTATTACACTTCAATCTATAACGAGATTATATATATATATATATATATATTATATATATATATATATATATATATATATATATATATATATAATGAAAATGGAATTGAAGTCGATGGTATTTTGTAAAGAGAAAAAAGGAAAGAAAATATAGAATGGATGAAATAGGATATTTTAATCAATTTTACTTACACGTGTTTCGGTCAGGACTTTATCCATGTGTACATTATTCAGTCTATTATTATTATTATTATTATTATTATTATTATTATTATTACTAGCACATATATGCACCCTCCGGGTGCAAGTATTTAAATTTTAATGTAATAAAATATGTTAACTTAAAAAAGCTAATGAAACTAAATAAGATGCCGATAAAATGATTTGAAACAGAGAGGGAACAACTAAAACTTGCTTTTTCTTTACTCCCGTCTTTCATTGCTAAATTTTCATAATTTAACTATTTAGTTAAATTAGGATAAAGAGAAAAGAATAGAATTAGTAATAAAGTAAAGAATAGAATTACAGTTAATATTGTTAATGGATTTCTTTTAAGATTTATTCCCGAGACTTTTTATAATATTCATTAAGATAAAACCAAATAATTAAAAATCAATAATACTAAGCACATATTTATTAAAATCAAATTTTTAATATTAATATGTAAATTAGCCTTCCCATTCACACTGCAAACCGCCATTTTGTTGTATATATAAATACAATTGCATGTTATTAGTATGTAGATATGGTCAACAGTATTAATAATGTAAGATAATTTTATTAATAATTGAGGTTTAAATCAAATCATGGAGAATGTGATGTAAATAAACTATGTGAATTGTGACTCGATTAGTAATATAGTTTCGGTTACAGACAGAAAAACACACAATCTCCATTATAATAAGATTATTTCATTTCACTTTCTTATTTAAATATAATAATAGATTGAAAAACAACTCAATGTCTTTCTGGTTTTAGACCAATCTAGAGGGAGGTTCAAATACCTAATAAAATGAGTGGTATTTTTACTGTGAACACGTGTCTAACCTTTTCTATTGACAAAACAATTCCTCGTTACAGAAGTGGAGAGATTTCCTTCCTTGAGAATCTACTTGTAATAGTGCTTGTACGAGGCTTGAAATCTGGTCGAAGTTGGAGATATGCAACTGGAACAGTCACGTGGCCAGCCAAGTCAGAACATTTATTGCAGAGAGTAATATCACCTAAACAAACTATTATTTTAATATTACCTTATCGATTCATCAAACGAGATGTTATGTCCTCTTTTAAATAGACTATAGAAAGCTTTCACGTATGAAACAGATCTTTATATATATATATATATATATATATATATATATATATATATATATATATATATATACGCGTGTGTGTTCATCCGGTTTTTTTTCCACTGCATTGACTATCTTGACAATCAGAAAGAAAAAAAATCGAAAAAAAAAGAAAAAACAAAAAAAGTTTCTCCACCAAGTGATTTTCAGTCTATGATATATTGTTATTTCAAAGATGTCTGAATGGGCAGTACTTCCGCCAGGCCTATCTACGCATGCGTATAGACTCCTCTTACCTTTCATCAAAGAAGTACCACGTACTCTTCAATTCTACTTTCGTTCCACCTCCCTCCCTACCTCCCTCCCTCTCTTTGATACTTCTCTGAGAGACATTTCCCTCCTCTCTCTTTACCATCTCTCTTCTTTCTTTTTTCTTTTCTTTTTTTTTATATATTTTTGCCCCGTTTTTTCTTTCGACTCTTTTTTGTCCATGCATTATGTCTGCTATTACAAACTACACAACCCCTACACTTAGCTTTCCTTTGGTTTTTAAGTGTTCTCCGCTATAGTTCAGTGGTTGCAACGCTGGGTTGCGCACGGTAAAACGATAGCAACCTTTTTAATAAACATTTCATACTACCCCTAGCAGAAATCAAGGAATTAGCACACTTAGGGAATATTCACTTAAAGTTTTTTTTTGTATTTTTTTATCAATTTAGCAGTAAATAAATTCATTACAAATAAGATGCAAAATATTTTTCTTTAATAGCTGAACATTCTGGCCTCATTAAAATTTCCCTTAAAGAATCAGATTAAATTATTTAAATTAATTGCATAATTATTTTCCAAACCAATAGGAGTTTGAATTTGAGTTCTGTTTAAAGGCATATCAACCTCTGCGGCTCATTTTATGCCAAAAAGGTTATTTGGGATTTCAGTCTATAAAGTAGTGGTTCTACGGAGATATAAGCCATTATAAGGAAAATAATATGGAATAATCCAATATTGAGGAAAAAATGTTCGACTATTAGCTCAGTCGGTAAAGTTTTCAGTTAGAAACCACAAGGTTCCTAGTTCGATACCGGCCCTCGCAAACTATATACACACACATATACACACACACAGATATATATATATATATATATATATATGTACGCATACTACACACACACACACACAACACACACACACACATATATATATATATATATATATATATATATATATATATATATATATATATACTTACAGGGGTTAGCTCAGTCGGTAAAGTTTTCAGTTAGAAACCACAAGGTTCTTAATCGATACTGGCCCTCGCCAACTCAGCGTATGAGTCGCACAGAGATCTGTGCGGTAAAGTAAGGAGCTGATGGTAGGTGTTGCGCTCCACCTCAGAAATTGAAACAATCTCCTTGGTCTAGCGCTATTGAAAAGGGGATAGACCCCCTCGCTGATTGGCACATACTGACATTAGGCCGCCCCGAAGACGACCGATTATCTTTTAATTCTTATTCTCAAAACAATTAACACTGTCAGCTGGGACTGTAGAATACACCGACTGCACCTCTGTAGACGGTAAGACCACCACTCAATAAAACCACCTGTTGGCCATGGGTGGTGATCCATGATGCTTATGGATGAAATTCTGGTGGCTGAGCTAGACAGGCGGTCAGAGAGGCCCCCTCCGATCAATAGGACACGACCAGCCCTAGCATCTATATGATTGATCCGACCCTATTGCCCTTATGGCAAGCCCTCAACCCTTTTATCATAAATATATTTACCAACCCCTCCGCACGAGCAGGATGTTACACAAGGTCAATTTATTAAGCGGAGTTCAACAGGTTTGAATTCAGAGTTTTCCTTCTCCTAGACCGGTTGCCTAACCAAGGTTAAAGAGACCAGTGTGCCCTACTATTTATCCATAGCTGGAGGGAGAGTAGGATTAATACCTTTCCCAAGGGTATTAGCGCTAAGTGAAATGCAATTACCACATCCAGGATTTGAACTCGGGGCGACGAGTCCATTTCCCATGACTTTCCACATTACACCACGCGCTTCCCTTTTATCATATATGTGCTAGAAGGCGGTGGCTGAGGGTATTAGTGTCCTGGGTATGAAGTTAATTGCATCTGGCAGTGAAGTTCCAATTTTGGAGCTTTAAGTGTCCTTTCATCACCATTACACACAGGTCCTCCTGGCCCAGACTTTTAGAAAATATTAGGGTCCAATGGGTTAAATATGAAAAATGAGTTTAAAAGAATGTGTTTAGAAAAAATGAGTTAAAGAAAGTGAATATCCATCAAGAATGAATAAAACCAAACCTCTTCGGCATAAGATAACCCAACAAGAGTTAACATGCCAACCACCAACCAACGAGCAGAAATCAAGACATACAAATCTCTCTATAGTTAAAAGACAGCACTTAGGTACCTCAACAAGCTGCAGAAAACACACAAAAAAACCCCAACTTTTTTTAAGGCTAAAGATAATACCGGCCATACCTTTCCACATTTTTAAGGAAACAATGTATTTGAAATTATATGACGATAGAGCCATCATCCACCTTGGAACCACAGGGTTTTCGGTTCGATACCACCCCAGCGTGCATAGTAGCACAGTGTGGATATGTGTAGCAACTGTCAGTAAAACATCCACCTCGTGTACAACAAGGTTCCAGGTTCAATACCGATCCTCACCATCGCAGCTCATGAGTAGCACACAATGGAACTGTGCAGTAAAGTGGAGAGTTGATGGTAGATATGGCGCTCCACGTCAGACGCAATAAATCTCCCTTGTCTAGCGCTTGGGAAAAGGGGATAGAGTCCCTTGCTGTTCGGCTCATAATGACATTAGGCCACTTCGCAGTATTTCAAATACTGTATAGTGGGGTTGCGAACATAGTAAATTCTTCGCAAACCATCAAGGATATGAGCATAGCGAGTATATAAATCAAGCGAATTCGCTGGGTATTATAACCGAAATAATGTCTCACTGTTTGAAATCATCATTATTTCCCCCAGTGTTGTCCTGAAAAAAATATCATTGTATTTTCCCCTTGTTATTTCATCTATCTTATTATTTCGTCTTAGCTCAGTTGTTAGAGCATCCGCCTCGGAACAACGAGGTTTCAACGTTCGATACCGGCTCTCACCAACTCAGTACATGATTAGCATAGCTTGGATCTGTAAATTAGGGATATGATAGTAGGCGTAGTGCGCCAACTCAGACACAAAAGCAATCTCCTTGCTCTAGCGTTCGTGAAAAGGAGATAGACTCTTTCGCTATCCGGTTGATACCGACAATGGCCCACTGTGCCAACCTAACATTTTTTACTTATTCAAATACTGTATAGGGAGTCCTTCGCAAAGCGGCCAAGCGTATGAGCGTAGCGAGCCTGTCGCGAAGCAAATTCGCTAGTTATTATTATCGAAATAAATTGAAGACACACTGTATGAAATTATTGTTATTTTCCTTCGGGTCGTTC
>CM042163.1:40890132-40900132 GCA_023376005.1 Doryteuthis pealeii
GAGAGAGAGGAGAGAGGGAGGAGGATAAAGTACATTTGTATTTATATACTGGGCTATATATATAATATAATAATATAAATAATAATATTAACAGCTTAGACAAAAAATAAGTTAACACAAAAAGTAAGGGTATAAAAAAAAAGTGAGTTAGCAAAATCGCACGCACACCTATCAGTAATCAGAAATTATACACGTACCGTAGTTTCATCTTCTGTCAGACATCATATGGTTTAATTGAATGGCAGTGAAGAAATAATCAGAAGATCTGTAAACACGTGTGTCAGCATATAGGATAAGATAATATACTTTTTTTTAAAGAGACATATGATATATATATATGTATATTATACTGATATGTATACTAGTATATAGTTATTATAGTATTAGATATAGAGGAGAGAGAGACGAGAGAGATAGGATACGAGTAGATAAAAGCCGTATGAAAAAGCACAATCATGTTTGTTAAATGGGAAAAATATTCTGATGTATTTTTGTGCTATTGCTGAATATTGACAATATTTTGATGTTATTGGAAAATCATCGACAGAGCCTACGGAAAAATTTAGTCCGTGGTATCAAGCAATAAAAATATTTTCATTTTAACAACATAATTGTGCTTTTATTTAATCTATACATAGTACGTCGGGATTCATTTTCCTTACTCTTGAACTATAATACTTATTAAGTTAGCTCAGGTACGTTAAAGTAATAACGAGACGTAGCGGGCATAAGTACAACACATATATACAGTACATATATAAAAGTATGCATATAATGGGATGGAGCAACTCTATGGGCGCTTTACATACCTAGCAAGTACTCGTTGTGTATTAAAAAATCGTAAATCCCTTCATATTCTGAGGGTGCACGATGCGCCGAGAGGTTTAGCCGTTCGCAAAAGCAGCTGCTGCTTCAAGCGATGCTGATTTCTAGAAACCCGCCTGCTAATGTAGCTCACAAAATGTCATAGCCCATCATCTCTGAAGGACTTTGATAGTCGCAAGAATCGGTGTGGGTGGAGGACTACTATATTCATTAGTAGTAGTAGGTATATATGGATATAGCTATATAATATAAATAGATAGATATGAAGCTAATGAGTCAGATATACTACAAAGAGTTTCCGCTTTAGTGCTCATTCAGGGTTAAGATCTATAACAGCCTGAGAGCACTAAGACCGACGTTTATGATGTAGGATAAGTCATACAGCATGTTAGTCGATTTATTTTTTAATATATTTGCTGCCTACTTAGGTATTGAGCCTCTTTACTGCTTTATGTATGTCGCTGCGTTTTATATAATGGAAATATGGTATTTTTCATATATATAGAACGTAGCATATAATTGTTTTTTTCTTTTGGACCAATTGATTAATGAGTATCAACGAGTTATGTCGGTAGGGATACGAATTGACTACGTTTCGGTCTTTTTGTCTTCTTTTTCACAAATTTTTGTTCTCCCAAAGGTAATGTTTGGTGAGTAATAGTTTTACAATCAAACTATTAGTGCCACGGGTTATGTTCTTTACCCGCGAGTGGTTTACCAACAAGTTTAGTATATATATATATACTATAAGGATCGCGATGACATATAATTATTATGTATTTATGTGATTTATTCGTATGATTATTATTATTATTATATAGGTGCGTAGTATGAGATGTTAGCATTCGGATAGTAATGTGTAGTGGAGAAGTGATGTTGTAGTGCTATGAGAGACAGCAAGTAATCAATGTCGATATAGCATAAAGATTCGATAATTATAGAAGATATAATGGACAAGTGAATTTCGGTAAAGAATTATTCTGTGTGTAAGAATATCGAATAATTACACAAATAATTCTTTACCGAAATTCACTTGTCATTATTATCTTCTATAATTATCGAATTTTATGCGATATACGCATTGTAATTTGCCTTCAAGCAAAATATAAATAATAATATGATACTTTATTTAACCAATGCTTCCAAATAAACCAACACCAACAATTTATATATATATATATATATAATATATATATATATATATATATATATATATATATATATATAAGAAAGTATCATAGAAACACAAAGATGTTAAAATAATACTTTCTTACATGTTGTCGGATTCAATATCCATTTTTACCTTTCACACACACACACACACAACACACACACACACACATATATTATATATATATATATATATATATATATATAATATATATATATTATATGATCAAGCCAAAACAAGGTGTTGGCTTTAATCCTATACTTTTATTCACAATCTTTATACATTGTCCGAATAGATGACGATCGAAAGGCCCAGAGAGCAGACGAGGGTCAGGTGTTTTTCCCTGATTCGTCTGCGCACAAACAATTTGACATTCAAAACGATTACTCACACCGTGGTCAAGTATTGATTGCTGACCGGTCGGGCAATTGAAGGATTAAAGAAATAATCGAAGGCCGACAAAAAAAAAATCCACTTAAGGTGCACGGACAGTAGAAGGTCAACTGCAGTTGTTGGACATCGATGGAACCATTTATACACGGGGATCGACTCAAGGTCAGTCAGGTAGTGTTTGTTTTGAGCAAGAAAGAAAAGGGAAAACAGTTAAGCAACGATGAGCCTATTCACTATTTGGATGGGTGACCACTACAGAACTGCCGGACCATATTACCTTTAGGCACCCCTTTTTGATCTCGATTAAGAAAGGACATGTTTTTTATTTACACCGTCAATATCCGGTTGTTTGTTAGGGGTTAGGGGTTAGGGTTAGGGGTTAGGATTAGGGTTTATTTTATAATTAAAAAAAAACCCTAAAAATCGTCTGTTAAAACAACCAGATATTGACGGTGCAAATGAAAGACATGTCCTTTCTTAATCGAGATAAAAAGGGGTGCCTGTCATATGGTCCGAACTGCCGATATTGTAAACCTTTACTGAGTAAATCTTACCAAATGATGAGAAAAAGAAGGGGAAAAGTTAAGCAACGATGAGACTATCCACTATTTGGATGGGTGATCACTACAGAACTGCCCATATTGTAACCCTAAGGCTTGTGTGCAAGTTTTAATAAATACATGACTGGTATTATATATCTACATATAGTTTGTTTTATCTTAATACATATTTAAAGTTTACATTTCAAATTGTTTTATTTTTTAATCCTTTAATGAATTTGATGATTTTACTTACTTAGGGTACAAACTCGCTAACATTGAGTTTTGTACTCCCACCCCTCAGGCAATATGTTCCAAAAATCTATTTTTACATCACGCGGAGGCGTTTTTTTCATTTTGTACTAGTAAATATAAGTAAATATATATATAAGCTCTTCTTTTTTCTCTCTCGCGAGTAATTGAATAATACCTTTCCCATGGGTATTTGCACTATGTAAAATGCATCTATTTCCTATGACACTAATCATTCCATCAGAGAGTTTATTTCAAAGACAGGGAAGCAAGATCATAATCTGGAGAGAGAGAGATAGAGAGAGAGAGAGAGAGAGAGAGAGAGAGAGAGAGAGAGAGAGAGAGGAGGGGGCAGAGACAGAGACAGAGAGAGAAAGGGAGGGCATTTGTCGTTTTAGGAAACGGACACAGGGAATCGAATTCACATCCCGGACGAAGCTGATGCATTTCACATAGCGCCAATACTCTTGGGAAAGGTATGAATACAGCTCTTCTCCTTCCAAGTTTGGGTAAATAGTTGGGTAGAATGGGTTCTTTAACCTAGGCATTGCAACCGGCCTTGAAGGAAAACTCTGAATTCAAACCAGTTAAACTCCTTTTAAATGTTAAAAAAAAACTTAAAAAAAAAACCGTTGAGCAACTGCTAGTATCTCGCCTACGAGAGTTTTAAACAGAGAGAGAGAGACAGACAGACAGACAGACAGACAGACAGAATGACAGACAGAAAAAAGAGAGATAGGGGTGGTTGGGGGATATCCTTCAAGTGTACCTGTTATCGATACAGAGATAGAATTGGAAAGCTGAACTCAAATACTCTCTAAAGCTGCTTGCCTTCAGTTTGCACTGAGTTTTCTGGAAAATCTCTGTCTCTGTCTCTGTCTCTGTCTCTCTCTCTCTCTCTCTCTCTCTCCTTCTCGTCTATTCCCTAGCCAGGAATAATATAGTAAGAATGGACTTTCTATCTTTGGTGGGAGCAAGATGTTTCGGAGAAAGACCAAACACTGCGCACTTAATCATCGTTGATCAGCGAGGCAAGGTAATACTCATTGCACCCTATGTCTTACAAAAACGTTCAGAAGGCTTGTGATGGATTGCGAAATAGGCTGAGTGTATATATATATATATATATATAGGAGAGAGAGAGAGAAGAGAGAGAGAGGGGGAGAGGGAGAGAGAGAGTGAGAGAGGGAAAGAGACAATGAGAGAGACAGACCGAGACAGAGAGAGACAGGCAGACAGAGACGGAGAGTAAAAAGTTGCTTGGCCTCTTAATCTAAACTAGGTCATTCCGTACAAGAAGAAGAAGGAGAAGAAGAATTGAAAAGTGAAGAAGAAGAAGAAGAAGAAGAAGAAGAAGATTGAAAGTCAAGAAGAAGAAGAAGAAGAAGAAGAAGAATTGAAAGTGAAGAAGAAGAAGAAGAAAGAAGAAGAAGAATTGAAAGTCAAGAAGAAGAAGAAGAAGAAGAAGAAGAAGAAGAATTGAAAGTCAGAAGAAGAAGAAGAAGAAGAAGAAGAAGAAGAAATTGAAAGTCAGAAGAAGAAGAAGAAGAAGAAGAAGAAGAAGAAGAAGAAGAAGAATTGAAAAGTGAAGAGAAGAAGAAGAAGAAGAAGAATTGAAAATCAAGAAGAAGAAGAAGAAGAAGAAGAAGAAGAAGAATTGAAGTCAAGAAGAAAGAAGAAGAAGAAGAAGAAGAAGAAGAAGAAGAAGAAGAAGAAAGAAAGAAGAAGAAAGAAGAAGAAGAAGAAAAGAAGAAAGAAGAAGAAGAAGATTGAAGTCAAGAAGAAGATTGAAAGTCAAGAAGAAGAAGAAGAAGAAGAAGAAGAAGAAGAAGAAGAAGAAGAAGAAGAAGAAGAAGAAGAAGAGAAGAAGAAGAAGAAGAAGAAGAAGAAGAAGAAGAAGAAGAAGAAGAAGAAGAGAGATCGTTATTTAATATAAAAGTGAAATACAAAATTAAAGCACTTAAAGCGGGGCGTGCTCTTATCATAAAAACGTCCCTTCTGTTACCCCCCCCAAAAAAAAAGACAAGAAATGTAAAAGAAAAAATGAAAACAACTAAAACAGGAAAATAATACCAAAGCTATTAACTTTAGCATTTAGCATTGCGTTACTAAGTAAGAGTCTAAGCATTTAAGACTAACCTTTTTAATTATTACACTTCAATCTATAACGAGATTATATATATATATATATATATATATATATATGTATATATATATATATATATATATAATATAATGAAAATGGAATTGAAGTCGATGGTATTTTGAAAAGAGAAAAAGGAAAGAAAATATAGAATGGATGAAATAGGATATTTTAATCAATTTTACTTACACGTGTTTCGGTCAGGACTTTATCCATGTGTACATTATTCAGTCTATTATTATTATTATTATTATTATTATTATTATTATTATTATTATTATTTCATTTCACTTTCTTATTTAAATATAATAATAGATTGAAAAACAACTCAATGTCTTTCTGGTTTTAGACCAATCTAGAGGGAGGTTCAAATACCTAATAAAATGAGTGGTATTTTTACTGTAAACACGTGTCTAACCTTTTCTATTGACAAAACAATTCCTCGTTACAGAAGTGGAGAGATTTCCTTCCTTGAGAATCTACTTGTAATAGTGCTTGTACGAGGCTTGAAATCTGGTCGAAGTTGGAGATATGCAACTGGAACAGTCACGTGGCCAGCCGAGTCGGAACATTTATTGCAGAGAGTAATATCACCTAAACAAACTATTATTTTAATATTACCTTATCGATTCATCAAACGAGATGTTATGTCCTCTTTTAAATAGACTATAGAAAGCTTTCACGTATGAACAGATCTTTATATATATATATTATATATATATATATATATATATATATATATATATATATATACGCGTGTGTGGTTCATCCGGTTTTTTTTCCACTGCATTGACTATCTTGACAATCAGAAAGAAAAAAAATCGGAAAAAAAGAAAGACAAAAAAAGTTTTCCCACCAAGTGATTTTCAGTCTATGATATATTGTTATTTCAAAGATGTCTGAATGGGCAGTACTTCCGCCAGGCCTATCTACGCATGCGTATAGACTCCTCTTACCTTTCATCAAAGAAGTACCACGTACTCTCAATTCTACTTTCGTTCCACCTCCCTCCCTCCTCTCTTTGATACTTCTCTGAGAGACATTTCCCTCCTCTCTCTTACCATCTCTCTTCTTATTTTTTTCTTTTCTTTTTTTTTTTATATATTTTTGCCCCGTTTTTTCTTTCGACTCTTTTTTTGTCCATGCATTATGTCTGCTATTACAAACTACACAACCCCTACACTTAGCTTTCCTTTGGTTTTTAAGTGTTCTCCGCTATAGTTCAGTGGTTGCAACGCTGGGTTGCACACGGTAAAACGATAGCAACCTTTTTAATAAACATTTCATACTACCCCTAGCAGAAATCAAGGAATTAGCACACTTAGGGAATATTCACTTAAAGTTTTTTTTTATTTTTTTAAACCAATTTAGCAGTAAATAAATTCATTACAAATAAGATGCAAAATACTTTTCTTTTATAGCTGAACATTCTGGCCTCATTAAAAATTCCCTTAAAGAATCAGATTAAATTATTTAAATTAATGGCATAATTATTTTCCAAACCAATAGGAGTTTCAGTTTGAGTTCTGTTTAAAGGCATATCAACCTCTGTGGGTCATTTAATGCCAAAAAGGTTATTTGGGATTTCAGTCTATAAAGTAGTGTTTCTATGGAGATATAAGCCATTATTAGGAAAATAATATGGAATAATCCAATATTGAGGAAAAAATGTTCGACTATTAGCTCAGTCGGTAAAGTTTTCAGTTAGAAACCACAAAGTTCCTAGTTCGATACCGGTCCTCGCAAACTATATATACACATACTATACACACACACACACATACACAGATACATATATATATATATATATATTATATATATATATGTGTGTGTACGCATACTACACACACACACACACACACACACACACACATATATATATATATATATATATATATATATATATATACTTACAGGGTTAGCTCAGTCGGTAAAGTTTTCAGCTAGAAACCACAAGGTTCTTATTCGATACTGGCCCTCGCCAACTCAGCGTATGAGTAGCACAGGTATCTGTGCGGTAAAGTAATGAGCTGATGGTAGGTGTGGCGCTTCACCTCAGAAACAAAAACAATCTCCTTGGTTTAGCGCTAGTGAAAAGGGGATAGACCTCCTCGCTGATTGGCTCATACCGACATTAGGCCGCCCCGAAGACGACCGATTATCTTGTAATTCTTATTCTCAAAACAAATAGTACTGTCACCTGTGGATGTAGAATACAACAACTGCACCTCTGTAAACGGTTAGACCCCCAATCAATAAAACCACCCGTTGGCCATGGGTGGTGACCCGTGATGCTTATGGATGAAATTCTGGTGGCTGAGCAGTCCATGACATGCAACACCCCCCTTTGGCCCTTACTTAAGCTAGACGGGCGGTGGGAGAGGGCACCTCCGATCAATAGGACACGACAAGCCCTAGCATCTATATGATTGATCCGACCCTATTGCCCCTATGGCAAGCCCTCAACCCTTTTATCATATATATATTTACCAACCCCTCCGCACGAGCAGGACACAAGGTCAATTTCTTAAGCGGAGTTCAACAGGTTTGAATTCAAAATTTTCCTTCTCCTAGACCGGTTGCCTAACCAAGGTTGAAGAGCCCAGTCTGCCCTACTATTTATCCATAGCTGGAGGGAGAGTAGGATTAATACCTTTCCCAAGGGTATTAGCGCTAAGTGAAATGCAATTACCACATCCAGGATTTGAACTCGGTGCGACGAGTCCATTTCCCATGACTTTCCACATTACACCACGCGCTTCCCTTTTATCATATATGTGCTAGAAGGCGGTGGCTGAGGGTATTAGTGTCCTGGGTAAGTTAACTGCATCTGGTGGTGAAGTTCCAATTCTGGAGCTTTAAGTGTCCTTTCATCACCATTACACACAGGACCCCCTGGCCCAGAGTTTTAGAACATATTAGGGTCCAATGGGTTGAATATGAAAAATGAGTTTAAAAGAATGTGTTTAGAAAAAATGAGTTAAAGAAAGTGAATATCCATCAAGAATGAATAAAACCAACTCTCTTCGGCATAAAATAGCCCAACAAGAGTTGACATGCCGAAATATTTAACCAACCAGCCAACCAACCTAAAAAAATACGAGCAAAAATCAAGACATGCAAATCTCTCTATAGTTAAAAGACAGAACTTAGGTGCCTCAACAAACTGCAGAAAACACAGAAAAAAAACTTTATTTTTTAAGGCCAAAGATAATACCGGCCTTTTGCAAGGAACCAATGTCTATGAGATTATATGACGATAGAACCGATTTAGCATCCGCCTTGGAACCACAGGGTTTTGGGCTCGATAACACCCCGCCAAACCAGCGCGCGTTGTAGCACAGCGTGGATCTATGTAGTAATTGTCAGTAAAACATCCACCTCGTGAACAACAAGGTTCCAGGTTCAATACCGATCCTCACCATCGCAGCTCATGAGTAGCACACAATGGAACTGTGCGGTAAAGTGGAGAGTTGGTGGTAGATATGGCGCTCCACTTCAGACGCAATAAATCTCCCTTGTCTAGCGCTTGGGAAAAGGGGATAGAGTCCTTTGCTGTTCGGCTCATAACGACATTAGGCCACTTCGCAGTATTTCAAATAGTGGGGTTGCGAACATAGTAAATTCTTCGCAAACCATCAAGAGCCTATAGCCGAGCGAATTCGCTGGGTATTATAATAATGTCTCTCTGTTTGAAATCATCATTATTTCCCCCAGTGTTGTTCTGAAAAAATATAATTGTATTCCCCCATTGATATTTCATCTATCTTATTATTTCGTCTTAGCTCAGTCGTTAGAGCATCCACCTCGGAACCGCAAGGTTTCAACGTTCGATACCGGCTCTCACCAACTCAGTACATGATTAGCATGGCTTGGATCTGTAAATTAGGGATATGATAGTAGGCGTAGTGTGCCAACTCAGACACAAAAGCAATCTCCTTGCTCTAGCGTTCGTGAAAAGGAGATAGACTCTTTCGCTATCCGGTTGATACCGACAATAGCCCACTGTGCCAACCTAACATTTTGTACCTATTCAAATACTGTATAGGGAGTCCTTCGCAAAGCGGCCAAGCGTATGAGCGTAGCGAGCCTGTCGCGGAGCAAATTCGCTAGTTATTATTATCGAAATAAATTGAGGTCTCACTATTTGAAATTATTTTCATTTTCCTTGGTTTTTTTTTTTCTGGCAATTGCGATTGTATTTGCTTCATTTTATAGTATTCATTTCGTCCAAAGTTTAAAAAGGCCGAAGATCACATCGGCCGAAGCAGAGTAATGAAAAACAACCCGGACAGAAAAGTAACTCGTGGAAGCAAACTCCATTTTGTCTTGACTTCTACTTCGACACACATCGAAATCTATCGATATTGGCAGTTAATTCTTCGAGGAATCGATCATAATCTGCTTACTCCTGGGAAACGATTCTTCTGGGACGCAATTACCAAACATGGCGAATCTGTTGGGTAGACAGCCCCTTCTGTATTGATGGGTTCTGTTTCGCATCTTGCATACAGCCGTTACTGCTCGCAGACTTTTTTTTTCTCTTTTCCTTTCTTCTTCATTTTTTTTCTTACCTCATTTGTCATTTCATTCTTTTATATATAAAAAAAAAGAAAAGACAAAGAAAGAAGAGATGAATAAATATTCCATGACGCTATTGATAAAATGAGGCACAAT
>CM042163.1:40905132-40910132 GCA_023376005.1 Doryteuthis pealeii
TTCTTTTTTGTTTATCAACACTAGGTCTGGTCTTCTTGCTGGGATAAAGTAATGCGTTTTTATTTCAAGGACCCAGAGAATGTTATGCGTTTCGTTCTCAAGAACAGATTATGGTTTATGCATATACCATTTTTTTGCATGGTCAAAATTAAATTTATTATTATTATTATAATTATTATTATTATCATCATCATCATTATTATTATTATTATTATTATTATTATTATCATTATTATTATTCACACCTTTTGAGTTTTCACACCAGTGTTAGCTGATAGTATTTCACTGGAGTCTGAGTGACAGTAAGTCTCCTCAGGTCTCCAAGACTCTTCTGAGTATTCTGGCAGATTGCAGCAGTGCAGTGTTCTGAATGGTTTCAATCCTTCCTCTGATTTCCAAACTTTCCAAACCCTTTTCCAATCCTTTTTGGACTGTTCCAAGTGCACCAACTACAATTGGTATCACCTTCACTTTCATATTCCATAACTTTTTTAATTCTCTGGCAAGGTCCATATATTTGTCTATTTTTTCATTTTCCTTCAGCTTCACCCTGTGATCTGCTGGAACTGAAAAATCCACCAGTTGACAAGTTCTTTCTTTTTTGTTTATCAACATTAGGTCTGGACTTCTTACTGGGATAAGGTGATCCGTTTTTATTTCAAAGTCCCAGAGAATTTTATGCGTTTCGTTCTCAAGAACAGATCTATTATTATTATTATTATTATTATTATTATTATTATTTGTTGGACCCATGTAAATCCCATGGTAGTTGATAATCCATCATATGGAAATATGATGTCACTGATAAGTTAAAGCGATAGTTCTTCAAAGTCCTAGTCGTGTCAGTGCTACTGTACGGCTGCACCACATGGAACTCAAAGCAATTGGAAAAGAAATTAGACGGGTGTTGCATGTTGTCTTCAATAGATCCTGAAAAGAACCTACCAGAAAAAATAGCTATACGTTGAACTGCCGCTGATCACACAAACTATCCGATTGGGGCAAAAAAGACATACCGGATACTGCTGGAGAAGCAAGTGGGAACTCTGGAGATTTTACTGCGGACATCTGCACATGGAAACACCAGCTTAGGTCGATCGACAAAATCTACATTAATGAACTCAGCATGGATTCTGGATGCTGCGCAGAGGACCCATCAGAAGCAATGATCGACAGAGTCATAGAAATCCGTGCGCACAGTCGACCTGATGATATATATATATATATATATATATATATATATATATGAAGTGGACAAACAATGTGTTTGAAATGGCGAAGGCCGACAATTTTTGGAAGATTATGTGCTTAATTAAAGTCATACCTAATTTGTTAATTAATTAGTTATAATTAAATGAATTAGGCGTGCATACCGGTTTAAATGTAAAGCGTAAACAAATCGAGAAAAATGTCGATCTCTGTATGTACATTTCAGCCTACTAGGCCTCATCAGCAGAGCTATAGACAGGGCAGTGCTTTGTGCGTGATTCGAACCCTACCTGTCAGGCTGACAGGCGGACATTCTAACCATTAAACTAGCAGGCTTCACCAGAATTTCTCGTTTATTTTAAACTGATATGTATATCGCACAGTGGACAAAGAATGAGTTTGAAATGGCGAATGCGGATGAGGCCTAATAGGCTGAAATGTACATACAGAGATCGACTTTTTCTCGATTTGTTTACGCTTTACATTTAAACCGATATGTACGCCTAATTCATTTAATTATAATTAATTTATTAACAAATTAGGTATGACTTTAATTAAACACATAATCTTCCAAAAATATATATATATGTAGTGTCATCCACTGACACCGTGTTTCGACGTATCCCGTCTCAGTGTGGTTAGATTGATATTCATCACCATATATATATATATATATATATATATATATATATATATATATATATATGTATATTCGATGTGGGGTTCAAATGAAATTTTAATGCATGACCATGGTGAGAGCACGATGTGCCTAGCACTCGTACGTGTCAGAATGTGGATTACCTCCCCTTACTCTCCTTTCTAGTCCCTATCCTTTAGTTTATATTTAGAATTTGATAATGTTTGCTTATTTTTTGCACATAGACCTCAGATTGTTTATTATACCTGCCGTTACTTAATGGTCACCCACGTTTTAACTAAACAGGTCCGTCGCTGCTTAACTATAGTGATCTGACTATAAACCTGATTTTCTCAGATTTAGTTGTTTTATTGCATATCAACATTTTTCATGTCATTTACTGACTAATCAATTCATTTTGATAAATAAAAGACTCAAAATGCTTACAGTGCCTGCTGTTGCTTAAGTGGTCAGTCAATTAAGTATTGGACAGGCTCATCATTGCTTAACTACGCTGATGGGGAATAAATGAGGGATAATTCAATAAGAGCCATCTTTTTGCTTGGTCTGATGATGCTGCCTTTGTCAGTTGAAATAAATTATTACATAATGTTTTTCCTTCATTTATTTACTCTTTCTCTTTTTCTCTATATATAGGGAATTATTATATAGTTATTAATTTAGATATTTCTATTTTGTCTAAAAAAAAATTTGTAAAAGAGAGTTCATTCTATCGAAATATTGGATGAAATAAAATGAAACTAAGCACAACATCGAACTCAGCTTCTCATTTATTTCACACTTTTCCCATGCTTCGCACTAAATCCCAGAAATATCTATTAAAGACACACACACACACACACACACACACACACACACACACACACACACAACACACAACACACAAAACACACAATAAAATATATTTATATATAACAGATATATATATATACAAATATAATATATACATTGAAAATTAGACTCATCAGATATATATATATATATATATATATATATATATATATATATATATATAAAGAAATTTGAAAAAACAAAAACTAAAAAGATTTTCATCTCCTGTCACATATAAAAACATCCATCATTTTCTTCACCCCAAGATACATCCTGATGAAGGTTCAATGAAACCTAAATGTTTAAACATCGATAATTAAATTCATCCCATTTTCGGAACACTTGTTTTTTCAAATTTTCTTTATATTGTCGGATTTATTTTTCACATTTACTCCCATATATATATATATATATATTGTGTGTGTGTGTGTGTGTGTGTGTGTGTGTGTGTTAAGGAAAAGGTGACTTACCGGTGAATATGGTCACAATGGTTAGTTGATGCAAAATTCAGAAAGGTAAGACAGCGATAAAACAAATGAAAGGTGCTCAATACGTTAGTAGAGCAAATTTATTATAATATAGGTACACGTGTCCTTCGCGATAAACGGTTCGTTATAACGATTAATTCAGTGGATTTAACCCTGAAGATCCTTATGGTGAAACTCGAGTAGGTTATATCTTGTACCTATATTATAATATATATATATATTCAGAGAGAGAGAGAGAGAGAGAGAGAGAGAGAGAGAGAGGAGAGAGAGAGAGAGAAAGAGAGAGAGAGAGAGAGTATGATAATCTAATTATCAAAACATTTGATATATTTTCTTAAGAGATATTACAAATAGTTCAATATGTAAAAATTATGATAATCTTGAGCTAAATCGCTCACACTCTTTCTTAAAAGAGGGGTTGTAAAATATTTACATTGAATTACCGAATATAAGTACCTAGACACCATGCCAACACCGTGGATGGGTGTCGGTGGTTGGTAAGAGGGGTACTTTGTATTAAGTCGCAAAACAGTTTGATCATTGGTGGATCTGCAGAAGTGATTACGAAGGAATTTAGAAGACTATGACAGACGTAGCCTCGTAGGCAGATTGAAGACAACTTCCTCTCTGGGGTGCCTTTAGTCGGTGTGTATGTCAGCTCCTTTCCGCCAGGTTTGACTTCCTCTTATTTGCTTTTATTCTTATTTCTCCTTCGTTTATTTCGAGCGCACGTATTCAATAACGTAACAGAGCATGCATAATCAGCCACACACGCACACACGCACACACGCACACGCATGCGCAAACATACAAGTTGAACAAAGAGTTTCACCGATTTCAATCAGCCATTTTAATTGTGATGATTTCAACGCCACCTGTACAGGAAAGAAGACAACAAAGTCCCGTAAATTGGTCCCCGTCATGCCACGACATTCAGGTTTCTATTTATATTTTTATGTGGTTATATATAAACAGGGTGTATCCTGTCTATTAAACTTTGTCGTCGGGGCTTAGAAAATAACGGTAATAACAGTTTGTATTTGGTACACTAGGAAGGGTCCCCAAATGTCTGGAAAAGAGAGATGAAGATCTGTGGACGTATCGAGACCATACAGATCACAGGTTTCTATCTAGTTGGGGTTTTATGTGGCTATATATAAACAATGTATATCCTGTCTATGAAACTTTGTCGTCGGGGCTTAGAAAGTAACGGTAATTCCAGTTGTACTTGGTACACTAGGAACGGTCCCCAAATGTCTAGAAAAGAGAGATGAAGATCTGTGAGTGTTTCGAGACCATACAGATCACAGGTTTCTATCTAGTTGGGGTTTTATGTGGCTATATATAAACAGGGTGTATCCTGTCTATTAAACTTTGTCGTCGGGGCTTAGAAAGTAACGTTAATACCAGTTGTATTTGGAACACTAGGAACGGTCCCCAAATGTCTGGAAAAGAGAGATGAAGATCTGTGGGTGTTTCGAGACCATAAAGATCACAGGTTTCTATCTAGTTGGGGTTTTATGTGGCTATATATAAACAGGGTGTATCCTGTCTATTAAACATTGTCGTCGGGGCTTAGAAAGTAACGGTTAATACCAGTTGTGTTTGGTACACAAGGGAACGGTCCCCAAATGTCTGGAAAAAGAGAGATGAAGATCTTGGATGTATCGAGACCATAAAGATCACAGGTTTCTATCTAGTTGGGTTTTTATGTGGCTATATATAAACAGGGTGTATCCTATCTATTAAACATTTTCGGCGGGGTTTAAAAGTAATCTAGGTAGTAATATCTCATCCACAGATGACGATATTAA
>CM042163.1:40915132-40920132 GCA_023376005.1 Doryteuthis pealeii
CGGGAAGTTAATATTGCTGTCTGTATATATATATATATAATATATAGTAGGTATTTTAGTATTGGAGAATTAAAAATAAATGATCGGCTACGGATATAAGAGCAGTATTTATTTGTTATAGTATACAATACATTTAAGGTGCGGTTGTTACCATTGGTTTCAAAGCAGTGTGTTATCCATTTATCTGCATATTCGCTCACAGGTGCGTTGTCTTGAAGATAAATGTCCAACATACGGCTTTGAAACCAATGATAACACTCACACCTTGAAGGTATTTAAATGCATTGTACTCTTGTATTCTATAACAAATATGTATTTATGGGCTGGTTTAGTTCAGTCGGTAGAGTGTTCGGCTAGGAATCACAATGTTCCTGGATCGATATCTATATATATATAATTTAATATACCAAGCGTGTTGGTAGATCCTCGCGAAGAGAAAACACCCAGCAGAAAGTTTGATTGTAAAAATATACTACCAAACATCAACCAGGAGAAAAACATTTTTGAAAAAAAGAAAAGGACCAAGATATTCGTACCAACAAAAAATCTAATTGGTACAGTATTTGGCCAAAAGAAAAAACAATTTATATGTAAATATAGTATATTAAGATATATATATTTCATATAACCGCTAGGAGAAAGCTAATATGTAAAAAGTGCTCGATACCTAAGTAGGACCAATAATAAAGATAATCTAATGAGTCAGACGAACCTACTATTAGTTGTTCGCATAAAGCTCTTCTGGGCTAAAGTCTGATTTTAAAGTCAGATTTTAGCTCTGAAGAGCTTTATGCGAAACTAATAGTAGGTTCATCTGATTCATTAGAATTATTTTATATTATATATAATATATATAATATATATATATATATGTGTGGTGTGTGGTGTGTGTCTGTGTGTGTGTGTGTGGTGGTGCGTGTGTGTTGTGCGTGTGTGTTATGTTATGGACACTAGAATTGCGTTACTTGAACTTTAATGTCATGTGCATAATCATCAGACGGAAAAGTGAGAAAAGTGACTAATCAAACGTCATTATATGGCATTATGAAAGCCCTTACAGAAAGCCTAAAACCCAATCGGTTTACGTAAACATTAAATCTGATCATCCGCTTGTATATTTATAAGTCTATAGCACGCAGGCTAGCAACGAATTCTAGCAATATCAAGGTTTTCAACAAATCTAAAATGGAATATGAAACAGCCCAGAAAAACGGCAGGATATACACCAAATTGAATTACACTCAAAACAACAACCGTGATAATAACAAACGCGCATAGAATATATATATATAGAAATATATATATATATTTTCGTTGAGGGTATATATCCCAGCTGCCACCATGATATGTTATCAGAATTACAATGAGGAACACGAGAACGACGTGTGAAGAGTTGAAGTAGCCATCTTTATTATGTGTCTGTCTGTCTCTCTCTCTAGTTCAAGGGCAGTAACTCTTAATGGTTCGGTAGGTTTTAACTACAGAACCATCACAGAAGATTAAAGAGGATTTTGGATATGTTTTTCTACAATAAATAAGATTTCCAAAGATATCAAATTTAGCTTGGCCTTTTTTTATTTCCGGGTTAGGCCCCAAAATGAACTAATTCTACTGGACTATCGTGCTATGCAAAGCACACTCTCTCCGTCAATACAACATAGCCTATACAAATCCAACGTGTGCCACACGTTAGGTGTTTTGATCGCATGTTATTTTATCACAGAGTTTGACCTCTCCAGGAAATCAGGTATATGGCTGGTTACCATATATCTACTGGGTTTTGGTGCAGATTGTTTATAAATATATGTTTCTGAACGCTGACAGCCGAAGTAAATGAATCAAAATTTGATATATATATAGAATATATATATATATAAATAGAAACATAATATAGTTCACCATTTCCCTTTTAAAATAAACGCGAGGAGAAAAATCCAGATACTGTGGTGCCTCGACTTACGAATGTCTCAACTTACGAGTTGGCACGTATCTTGATATACGATAATGAAAACCATTTACACACATTATATATATATATATATATATATATATATATATATATATATATATAAAATCGGGATAAGAACATTCCGCAAACTAACAAAAAAATAATACATACATATATAAATAAAATTGACGTTCACTGTATTTCTTAACAGGCGCATTATTTTGAAGAAGGGTAGCTAACAGGCGGCGTCGAAACTAATGGTAACAATGGCACCTAAAATGTATTGTACACTATAATAAATATATACAGCTCTTACACTCATAACCCAAGCTCTTTATTTTCAATTCTCCAATACTAAAAAAGGACTACCTACACACACACAACACACACACACACACACACACACACACACACACACACATATATATATAATATTATATATATATATATATGGAGATTATGTGCTTAATTGAAGTCATGCCTAATTTGTAAATTAATTAGTTATAATTAAATGTTATAAATTAGGCGTGCATATTGGTTTAAATGTAAGGCGTAAACAAATCGATAAAAATCAATCTCTGTAGGTACATTTAAGCCTATTAGGCCTCACCAGCAGAGTTATAGACAGGGCAGTGCTTTGTGCGTGATTCGAACCCTAAAACCATATAGGTGCTAGGGCTTGACATGATCAGCCGATTGATTGGCGAGGGCGTGTCCAGCCACCCGTCTAGCTTAAATAAGAACCCGTCTAGTTTAAATAAGCATCAAGTGTTGCATGTCATGGACTGCTCAGTCACCAGGATTCCATCCTTAAGCATCACGAATCGTCACCCACGAAGAAGGTTTGTTAGCCCTATGCAGAGCTGCTGTCACCGTATTCTACAGTCCAGTCAATAGGGATCCTTTCCCAAGAGTATTAGTGCTATCTGAATGGCAAACAGATTCGTCCATGATTTGAACCCGGATCACCGTTTCTATTACATATGAGGATAACCATTACAAAACGAGCAGTTCCGGTATTTGAACCATTTATACACACAAAAACATTGTTGGTAATAATGAGTACCATTCTCACTGTGTGTCAGGAACGAGTGGCCTTGTGTCAGACGTAAGACACGCTTCACGGATTAATATCAGCAGAGCTAGACGACCATACTACACATGGTGTGACGTAGCATTTTTGCTCGTTATCCATAAACAGCCGATAGTCTGCCTTTTTATGTCGGGTAAATGTATGTTAATTGTTTTTATTTTCCTGCCTCATTTCATCTTTCACCAATAATTTATCTCTCTCCCCTATCTCCCCTCCCCTCTCTCTCTCAATATAATATATATATATTATATATATATATATATATATATATAATAATTCCAACAATATATTCCTCTCAATATATATATATGCAATTCCAACAATAATGATGCAGCGTATATCGGATGCTATCGCTAATGGGAAAAACGAGTAATGATGGCGATCTTTGGCAAATATTATTCATAGTGAGTGGGAGGAGAAGAAACTGTCCCAACCCTTTCCAACGTCAACGGATTACGAATCTAATCAAGTTATTACATATTCGCCATGAAGTATATATTTACAAAATCTCGATTCATACACGAGTAAATACGGCGAATATAGGGAAAATTCACTATAAATCTCGAGCATCATCTTTATCTTTATGTGAATAATAATAATAATAATAATAATAATAATAATAATAATAATAATAATAATAATGATAAAAACAGATCACCTTATCCCAGCAAGAAGACCAGCCCTAGTATTAGATAAACAAAAAAGAAAGAACTTGTCAACTGGTGGATTTTGCAGTGCCAGCTGCAAGGAAAATGAAAAAATGGACAAATATCTGGACCTTGCCAGAGAATTAAAAAAGTTATGAAAGTGAAAGTGATACCAATTGTAGTTGGTGCACTTGGAACAGTTCCAAAAGGATTGGAAAAGGGTATGGAAGGTTTGGAAATCAGAGGAAGGGTTGAAACCATTCAGAACACTGCACTGCTGCAATATGCCAGAATACTCAGAAGAGCCCTGGAGACCTGAGGAGACTTGCTGTCACTCAGACTCCAGTGAAAGACCATCAGCTAATGCTGATGTGAAAACTCAAAAGAAGCAAATAATAATAATAATAATGGCAGCCAATAACAGCAGCTGCAACATATGGACAAGAAAAAAAAACAAAAACAAAAAAACACAAGGAAAAAGAAATGGGAAGAAATGGATACTTCAAACGACAAATTGTGTGTGGGGGATGCATATGAAAAGACCTGGGCATGGTTAAGAAGAGGAAACCTCAAGAGAGAAACCAAGTCACTCATAATTGCTGCTCAATTTGAGAATGAAACGCTTAAATTTCTCTGGGACTTTGAGACAAAGACAGATAGCCTTATTCCAGCCAGAAGACTAGACTTGCAGTTACAGCATATCACAGGGTAAAGATGAAAGAAAACGAAAAGATAGACAAATACCTAGACCTCAGTAGAGAATTGGAAAAACTGTGGAATATGAGGGTTAAAGTGATACCAATAGTAGTTGGAGCACTTAAAACGGTCTCCAAAAACCTGAGAAAAAAGACTAGAGGAACTGAAAATCAGAGGAAGAATTGAGACTATCCAGACAACAGCATTGTTGAAATCAACTGGAATAATCAGGACAGTCCTGGAGACCTGATGAGACTTGTTGTCACTCCAACTCCAGTAAAAGACCATCAGCTAACGTATGTGTGAAAAACTAATAATGATAATAAACAACTTGTGGATATACCACGGCATGACATTTATCTATTGTATCGCGAGGTGGAAAGATACACAGATGAATGTTGTGCTTAACACATTCATTAAACACCAGCATCCGGTCTTAAATGGATACATACAAAAACAGAACAAATAAGTACAGACAATTAACAAGACAAACACACACTAAAAGAGGAGGGGTCAGTTTGGTATAGCCAATGCATCAAGGTCAGTCTGAATATTATTCAGCTAGTTAATCTACTTTAATCGTAGGCTATTAAATGAGCCAATCTATCTGGTAGAG
>CM042163.1:40925132-40933003 GCA_023376005.1 Doryteuthis pealeii
CCCATATTGGCATGTCCATGTTCTGGTGAACGTCACTTATGAGTTCGTCCTTGCCTCTCCAGAAGTTTCCAGCATATCTTGATCATCTCACTCGGGTGGTTTGTGAGGTAAGAGGCAAGTGGCCGTACAGTTACTTCATTGTGAGGTGTTGTTCAAGACCGCACGCAGCATTCTTGTGCAGCTCCCATCTAGCTTATTCTCTAGGTACTTCGTTAGGGTCCAAATGGTGCAGCCATACATTAGCCCTGATACAGCCACATATTGAAAGTATTATCGTCTTACCTTGTCAGCGAGATCGGATGTTCATATGACTGATAATCTGTTTATTGCAGATCATGCCTTTCCTATTTGTGCATTAACATTGATTCCTGTGAATGAGATATTACTACCTAGGTACGTGAATTGTTCAACTGGCTTTAGAGGCTTATCATCAAGCGTGGAGATGCCTCCAATTGGCCTCATCAGATATCAGCGTGGTCGTACCTAGAAAAAACGCCAGTTATTATTAAAATATCTACATGCCGTAATTGATAGTCTCACGTAAAAGGTTTAAAAACTGGATGTAGATTCCAAAGTCGTTTTGGCAGGTCGAATGGACGCCAGCAGGAACGCAACATGTTCCACCTTAGTTATTTTCTCTTTGAATATTTGCTGTCTGTTAAAACATTTGGTTGGTCCATTTCCTCTTTGGCTCTCAATCTTGATATACGATAATGAAAACAATTTACACATGAACTCACACTATTCGGTGCCATATATATATATATATATATATATATATATATATATATATATATATGAGAAGTAAATACACAAGCGATGTGTTTATGATATGGCTTTGTTTAGCCGACAATTTTTGGGAGTATATGTGCTTAATTGAAGTACCTAATTTTGAAAGTTAATTAATTAATAATTAATTAATTAGGCAGGCATACCTATTTAAATGTAAGGCTAAACAAATCGAGAAAAATCAATCTCTGTATGCACATGTCGGCCTATTAGGCCTCATCAGCAGAGCTATAGATAGGAAGACCGCCTTGTACGTGATTTGAAACCCGACTGTCAAGCTGACAGGCGAGGACAGTAACCCCACACAAAAATATATGTATATATATATCATCATCATCATGATGACGCGCTGTTTGCACGGATATCCATGACGATCTCTCGCCAACCTTCCCTATCATTCATCAACTCTGGGAGCTCCTTCACACAGCAGCCAGCATCCTTACATAGTTGGTCAATGTAGGTTCTGGCTGGGCGTCCCACATTAGCGTGCCCATGTGCTGGCTTGCACAGTAGTACGTCGCTTACGAGCTCATCCTTACTTCTTCAGCAGTGTCCCGCATGCCTAGTCCATCTTACTCGTATGGTTTGTGAGATGGGGGGCAGGTGGTCATACAATCCCGTGTGTGTATAGAGAATAGAAAAACAAAGTATTCCAAAAAGATGAATTAATTCTTGATTATTTCTAATTGACGTTATAACTTTTCGGTTTATGCAACTTTCATCGGGACTTGAATTGAGCATGTCTGGGTGACTTACGTCTGCATCTAAAGCTGAAATTCCAATTTTAGAGCTCGGGGGTGGGGAGTACTCGTTCATCTTTTTGGAATATTTTGTATTTCTATTTTCTACATACCGTCGGATTTTGTTCTTTATTTTACTATATATTATTATATTATTCTGTCTCTCCCTCCCTCTCTCTCTCTCTCTCTCTCTCTCTCTCTCTCTCTCTCTTTCTTTTTCTCTCTCTCATTCCCTCTCTAATAGCCACGGTTTTTTTCCACTTCATCTCTACTTCCTTCTGGCTACTACTCTCTACGTCGTTCATTATGTCTATTTCTATCACCCAGTTACCCTCTCTCTCTCTATTTATATTATTATGTTATTCTCTCTCTCTTCTTTCTCTCTCTGTCTCTTCTCTCTCTCACACACACACACACACACACACACTCTCTCTCTCTCTCTCTCTCTCTCTCTCTCTCTCTCTCTCTCTCTCTCTCTCTCTTAAATAGCCACTGTTTTTTCATTCTATCTCAGCTTGTTTTTCGCTACTACTCTCTAGGTCTTTCTTCATATTTATTTCTATCACCCAGTTATCCTCTCTCTATTTATATTTTACTATGATTATACTCTCTCCCCCCCTCTCTCTCTCTCTCTCTCTCTTGCAAATAGCCCCTGTTTTATTAATTCTATATCTGCTTGTTTCTCGCTACTATTCCCTACATCTTCTATTATGTCTATTTATATCCCCCAGTTACCTTCTCTCTCTATTATATTTTACTTTAATTATACACACACACACACACACACACACACGCACACACACACTCTTTCTCTCTCTCTCTCTCTCTCTCTCTTCTCTCTCTCTCTCTCTCCTCTCTCTCTCTCTCTCTCTAATATGCATTATTTTTTCACTATATCTCTGCTTGTTTTTCGCTACTACTCTCTACGTCTTTCACTATATCTATTTCTATCCCCCCCAGTTACCCCCTCTCTCTCTATTTATATCTCATTATGATTATGCTCTTTCCCTCTCTCTTTCTCTCTCCTTCTCTCTCTCTCTCTCTCTCTCTCTCTCCTCTCTCTCTCTCTCTCTCTCTCTCTCCCTCTTAAGTAGCCACTTTTTTCATTCTATCTCTACGTCTTTCATCATGTCTATTTCTTTCTCTCAGTTACCGTCTCTCTCTCTATTTATATTTTACTATGATTATACTCTCTTTCTCCCTCCCCTCTCTCTCTCTCTCTCTCTCTCTCTCTCTCTCTCTCTCTCTCGCTCTCACCATTTCTCTCGCGCACAACAACTCCTCTTGCTTCATTTTCCTCTCTTACTTGTCTCTCATCTCTCTCCCTTCTCTCCCCTTCTCTTTCTTTCTCTCTCCCCTCCTCTCTTTTTCCTATCTCTCTCTCCTCTCTTCTCTCTCTCTCTCTCTCTCTCTATATATATATATATATATATATATATATATTATATATATATATATAAAAGATATGAAAAAACACCAGAAAATGCTGTTAAAGTGAAAACATTCTATAACTTATAACACACACACACACACACACATGCACACGCACATACATATACACAAACTCACAGAAATCCACTCAGAATCTATCTTTCTTTCATTCTATTAAAATGAGATTAAAATCTCCGCTAGAAACATTTCGTCCTTCTGCCTATCACCCCTCCCCCTATCCCATAAGATGAAAATCAAATTTTCTTCCAACTTGCCTCCCATATTTGCCGTGACATTAAATTTGAACACCGGAAGGGCGTTCGCCTTTCTAGAACCAATGTAAGGATTTCGATCCCGTATATATAAACAAATAATGATAAAATGATACACTACCGTTTGATATTTGATATCTGTTTAGATTCCGACAAGAGATTATCCGTTAACAAATCCACAGAGAAGAAGATCAAACCATTGAGGAGATTAAAAATAAAGAAGAAATTAAAATGAAATTAAATTTCTGCCCCGACAGGGAATTGTATCCGAAGTTGCGCGATTACATCAAATCCGTTGCCAAATTAGTTCTCGTTTTCGTAAGATCATCTTTCTGGAATTTAAAAAGAAAGAAAAAAAAATATCCCCAAACGTAGGAGTTTTATGCATGTACACACTCAAAGATGTTGCCATCTTCGTATTAAGTGCCAAGCCAAAGTAATTAGAAGACCAGTTAGTATACCTTGGTAGCGGTATCTCATCTACTGAGTGGTCTATTTACTGCTTTTAGAAGTTTAATATCAAAGTGTTTGGAAGTTCGGAAGGAATTTGCTTAACAAATTGAGTTTTTAAATATTTAGTTTTATCCCAGGTAACGCCGAGTAATTCTGCTAGTAATTTGATAGAGGGTAAAAGGGGTGAGGAGGAAGGAAGACCGGTTAGTATACCTTGGTAGCAGTATCTCATCTACAGAGTGGTCTATTTACTGCTTTTAGAAGTTTACTATGAAAATGTTTGGAAGTTCGGAATGAATTTGCTTAACAAATTGAGTTTTTAAATATTTAGTTTTATCCCAGGTAACGCCGAGTACTTCTGCTAGTAATTTGATAGAGGGTGAAAGGGGTGAGGAGGAAGGAAGACCGGTTAGTATACCTTGGTAGCAGTATCTCATCTACTGAGTGGTCTATTTACTGCTTTTAAAAGTTTACTATCAAAATGTTTGGAAGTTCGGAATGAATTTGCTTAACAAATCGAGGTTTTAGATATTTAGTTTTATCCCAGGTAACGCCGAGTAATTCTGCTAGTAATTTGATATAGGGTGAAAGGGGTGAGGAGGAAGGAAGACCGGTTAGTATACCTTGGTAGCAGTATCTCATCTACTGAGTGGTCTATTTACTGCTTTTAGAAGTTTAATATCAAAGTGTTTGGAAGTTCAGAATGAATTTGCTTAACAAATCGAGTTTTTAAATATTTAGTTTTATCCCAGGTAACGCCGAGTAATTCTGCTAGTAATTTGATAGAGGGTGAAAGGGGCGAGGAAGAAGGAAGGTTTCGTTGTTGTTTTTTACGGCATATACTTCTTTTCTGGTAATTTATTTATATATACTAGTGCAAAATAAAAAAACACCCTCCGGGCGATGTAAAAATAGATTTTTGAAACATATTGCCTGAGGGGTGGGAGTAAAAAATGTCAGCGAGTAAGTAAAATCATCAAATTCATTAAAGGATTAAAAAATAAAACAATTTGAAATGTAAACTTTAAATATGTATTAAAATAAAACAAACTATGTATAGATATATAATACCAGTCATGTATTTATTAAAACTTGTTTTAAAAAACAATGAGGACTGTCTAATGTTGCATGTTCAAATTTTGAGAGTATTTATTCTATGTTATGACGATTTTGCATAATGTGACGTAAGCAGTGACGTAATTTTTGTTACAGACGAAAACCGGAAGCGAATCACCATTATTAATAAATATAGATGACGAATCAATTCATTTTTTATAGACAGAAGACTCAATTTGCTTACAGTGCCTACTGTTGCTTGAATTATCACCCAATTAAGCACTGAACAAGCTCACCGCTGCTTAACTTCGGCAATCTAACGAGGTGGCTGGTTGTTTTGTTTTAAGGCATAACAACCCGTTTCGGGTGATTTAATGCTGAATCGTGTCATTTTTATAAACATAGGACTCAAGTAGTTTATAGTACCTGCTGTTGTTTATTTGGTAACTAAATTAAGTAGTGAACGGCTTAAATAAATGACAAATCAATGCGCCATTTCCAAGCCGGTTGAACATTTTTAACAGGCTCGTTACCAGTAGTTTTCGAACAGATTTCTTTTTGTAGGTATTACACTTGAAACGTTGGGTGTCCTTGGCCAGCGAACAGCCTCGCTTCTAGCTTGGTTTAAGGACTTCTGAAATTAGGAACACATCTAGGTGCCGAGGTCAAAACGACGAACCAAAAGTCAACCCTCTTAGTTCTCTTCGCGCCTTGACAAGGAATAGCAACGCATGTGTTCCGTTCCTGTCCACGGACAGGGGGTTTGCTCCCCCAGGAACCTCGTGTCGCATGGTGGACACTAGCATGCTTAATATATATATATATTTACCAACCCCTCCGCACGAGCAGGATTCCGACACAAGGTCAATTTCTTATGCGGAGTTCAGCAGGTTTGAATTCAGAGTTTTCCTTCTCCTAGACCGGTTGCCTCACCAAGGTTAAAGAGCCCAGTGTGCCCTACTATTAACCCATAGCTGGTGGGAGAGTAGGATTTATACCTTTCCCAAGGATATTAGCGCTAAATGAAATGCAATTACCACGTCCAGGATTTGAACTCGAGGCGACGGGTCCATTTCCCATGACTTTAACCATTACACCACGCGCTTAACATATAAGGCTTTATACCTACATTCTCTACCCGCTATATATCAAGGACTCCAACAGTTTCTAAAGGCCTTCCTTTTAACGTAAGGATATTCCTTTCATACTTTATAAGCTTTTTCTTATTTCACTCTGTCATACTGTATTAATTCTCTTTAACTTTGGTCAGGTAACAGAATTGTTCTTGGCAATTAGTCGTGAATTGGTTAGCTCAGTGAGTAGAACCCCGCCTAGCAATCGCAAGTATTCCTGGTTCGATACCGGTCACCTGCAACTCAGCGAATGAGTAGCAGAAATTAAGTAATCTGATCTGCGCGGTAAAGTGGAGATCTGACGGTAGATGTGGCGCTCCAACACAGCAAAAATAATCTTCCTACTTTTTACTTAATTACTAAGCAACCCGTCAACCCATTGAATTCCGGTGGCACCAACGATTCATGATGATGCTGGTGATTTTATCTAGGAAAGAGTGACAATTTGATTTTTCTTTGTTGCATTTACACAATAGAAGTAATATATATTATATATATATATATATATATATATATATATATATATTATACCAACCCCTCTATAAAACCGCTAGCGAAAAGAGGATAGACTCCTCATTGTTCGGCTGTTACCGACAATAGACCATTCCACTACCTTTACTTACTTATATATATATATATATATATATATATATATATATATATGTTAAAAGAAAGGAAATGAATCCGACGGTATGAGTATATATAAAACGATATGAAAAACACCAGAAATGCTGTTAAAGTGAAAACATTTTATAACATAGCTGATATTGAACAATATTTCGATTTTATGAAAATCATCATCAGAGCTTGTTTATACTCCGTGTTGTTAAGAGCGGAGACAAAAGTCATAACACGGAGTATAAACAAGCTCTGATAACAATTTTCATAAAATCGAAAATATTGTTCAATATCAGCGAAGTTAATAAATGTTTTCAGTTTAACAGCATTTTCTGGTGTTTTTCATATCTTTTTATATATATCATATATATATATATATATAATATATATAGGAGAAGAGAGAGAGAGGAGAGGAGAGAAGAGAGAGAGATAGGTAAGGAGAGGGAGGGGAGAGAGAGAAAGAGAAGGGAGAGAGAAGTGAGAGATGAGAGACGAGTAAGAGAGAAAATGAAGCAAGAGAGTTGTTGTGCGCGAGAAAAATGGTGAGGGCGATTGAGAAAGGGTCAAATTTGTCACTCACTGATCCCTTATACTTGTGCCTGGGTTTTAGGCAGGCGACCCCAAAATTATGTGAAATAAGAGATTATCAGCCCTACATGAAATATATACTACGCACAGATTTACACTGTCAATTGTCCAATTTTGTTACACCTTCAACTAATAATATCAAACGTTTTAATGGTGTTTTTATTATGCTACTAACGACTATAGAAGTGATACCTGGACTGTTTGAAATAAATCTCTTGTTGTCTGTCACATTCATCCTAGTTGAGAATTGTTACGCCTGGCGCCTTTACTACTAACCATGCAATATTAAATTAACTATGATCAAGGCATATTAGTAATGTAGTATATATTTTATGTAGGGCTGATAATCTGTTATTTCATATAATTTTGGGGTCTCTTGCCTAAAACGCAGGCACAAGTGTCAGGGATCATGAGCGACAATTTGACCCTTTCTTGCTCGCTCTCACCATATCTCTCGCCACAACTCTCTTGCTCCCTTCTCTCTCTTTCTCTCCCTCTCTCTCTCTTTATCTCCTCTCTCCTCCTCTCTCTCCTCCATCTCTCTCTCTCTCTTTCTCTCTCTCCTCTCTCTCTCTCCTCTCTCGTTCTCCTCTCTCTCTATATAATATATATATAATATATATATATATCCCTCTCTGTTTCCTCTCGCTCTACATTTAATGCTTCCTCTCCTCCCTGTCTCGTTAATTCTCGTCTCTCTCTCTCTCTCTCTCCCTCTCTCCTCCACTCAACTATCACAGTATCACGTCTCGGAACTCACTCTCTCTCGTCTCTCTCTCTCTTTCCATCTC
>CM042163.1:40938103-40940603 GCA_023376005.1 Doryteuthis pealeii
GTCACTGATAAGTTAAAGCGATAGTTCTTCCAAGTCCTAGTCGTGTCAGTGCTACTGTACGGCTGCACCACATGGAAATTAACAAAGCGCTTGGAAAATAAATTAGACGGGTTCTGTGTGAGGATGCTGCATGTTGTCTTCAATAAATTCTGAAAAAAGCCTACCAGAAAAAATAGCTAAACGGTCACCTGCCGCTGATCACACAAACTATCCGATTGGGGCAAACAAAACATATCGGACACTGTTGTAGAAGCAAGTAGGAACTTTGGAGATTTTACTGCGGACATCTGCACATGGACACACCAGCGTAGGTCGACCGACAAAATCTACATTAATGAACTCAGCATGGATTCTGGATGTTGCGCAGAAGACCCGTCAGGTGCAATGATCGACAGGGACTTTGGTGAGGTAGAGTCATGGAAATGCGTGCTTACAGTCGACCTGATGATATATATATATATATAGTGTCATCCACTGACACCGTGTTTCGATATATCCGTCTCAGTGTGGCTAGACTGATATTCATCACCATATATATATATATATATATATATATATATATTATATATAAATGCAATTGGTAATTTGCTTGAAGCATTGTTAAGTATGTTATAATATATTAATAATTTGAAGGCCAATACAATGCGCATGAAAAATAAAAACAAAAATATGTTATTTTTGTCTGATCACAAATTCTGCCTCGCTCAGGCGTAGGGATAAAACCAATCTTTTTGTTTTTATTTTTCACACGCATTGTATTGGCCTTCAAATTATTAATTGTTATAACATACTTAACAATGCTTCAAGCAAATTACCAATTACTTTTATCCCTACACCTGAGCGAGGCAGAATTTGCGATCAGACAAAAATAACATCTTTTTGTTTTATTTTTCATACGCATTGTATTGGCCTTCAAATTATTAATATATTATATATATATATATATATATATATATATATATTCGATGTGGGGTTCAAATGTAATTTTAATGCTTGACCATGGTGAGAGCACGATGTGTCTAGCACTAGTACGTGTCAGAATGGGGATTACCTCCCCTTACTCTCCTTTCTAGTCCCTATCCTTTAGCTTATATCTAGAATTTGCTAATGTTTGCTTATTTTTTGCATACAGACCTCAGATTGTTTATAATACCTGCTGTTACTTAATGGTCACCCACCTTTGAATAAACAGGTCTGTCACTGCTCAACTATAGTGATCTGATAGTAAACGTGATTTTCTCAGATTTAGTTGTTTTATTGCATATAAACACTTTTCATGTCATTTCCTGACTAATCAAATCATTTTGATGAATAAAAGACTCAAATTGCTTACAGTGCCTGCTGTTGCTTAAGTGGTCAGTCAATTAAGTATTGGACAGGCTCATTGTTGCTTAACTACGCTGATGGGGAATAAATGAGGGATAATTCAATAAGAGCCATCTTTTTGCTTGGTCTGATGATGCTGCCTTTGTCAGTTGAAATAAATTATTACATGATCCAAATTTAATGTTTTTCCTTCATTTATTTACTCTTTCTCTTTCTCTCTATATATAGGGAATTATTATTTAGTTATCAATTTAGATATTTCTATTTTGTCTAAAAAAAAATTTGTAAAAGAGAGAGGTCATTCTATCGAAATATTGGATGAAATAAAATAGAACTAAGTTTCTCATTTATTTCACACTTTACCCATGCTTGGCACTAAATCCCAGAAATATCTATTAAAGACACACACACACACACACATATATATATATTTATATATAACAGATATATATACAAATATAATATATACATTGAAAATTAGACTCATCATATATATATATATATATATATATATATATATATATATAGGGTCATCCACAGACACGTGTTTCGACTTATCAAGTCTCCTCAGTGTGGCTAGACATTTTGTAAGCTACCTACAACCGGAATTGAAATCCGATCGGTTGGGTGTCAGTCCGGCACCTTAACTATTAGGCTGTCTTCACTTACATAATGGGAAAGGGATTTTTAACTGTTTTAATACAGACATCGCTTTGTGTGTAAAGGCCGTCACAGAGTGCTCCATTCCTTATATGGAAGAGCGTTGCGTTTACACTTTATATATATACATATATACATTATATATATATATATTCAGGAGAGAGAGAGAGAGAGGAGAGAGAGGAGAGAGAGGAGAGAGAGAGAGAGAGAGAGAGAGAGAGAGTATGATAATCTAATTATCAAAACATTTGATATATTTTCTTAAGAGATATTACAAATAGTTCAATATGTATAAATTATGATAATCTTGAGCTAAATCGCTCACACTCTTTCTTAAAAGAGGGGTTGTAAAATATTTACATTGAATTACCGAATATAAGTACCTAGACACCATGCCAACACCGTGGATGGGTGTCGGTGGTTGGTAAGAGGGGTACTTTGTATTAAGTCGCAAAACAGTTTGATCATTGGTGGATCTGCAGAAGTGATTACGAAGGAATTTAGAAGACTATGA
>CM042163.1:40948103-40990603 GCA_023376005.1 Doryteuthis pealeii
TAGCAATATCAAGGTTTTCAACAAATCTAAAATGGAATATGAAACAGCCCAGAAAAACGGCAGGATATACACCAAATTGAATTACACTCAAAACAACAACCGTGATAATAACAAACGCGCAAGAAATAGAAACATAATATAGTTCACCATTTCCCTTTTAAAACAAACGCGAGGAGAAAAAATCCAAATACTGTGGTACCTCGACTTACCTCTCAACTTACGAGTTGGCACGTATCTTAATATACGATAATGAAAACCATTTACACATTATATATATATATAAAGCGGGATAAGAACATTCCGCAACTAACAACAAAAATACATACATATATAAATAAATTGACGTTCACTGTATTTCTTAACAGGCGCGTTATTTTGAAGAAGGGTAGCTAACAGGCGGCTTCGAAACTAATGGTAACAATGGCACCTAAAATGTATTGTACAGTATGATAAATAAATACAGCTCTTACACACATAACCCAGCTCTTTATTTTCAATTCTCCGATACAAAAAAACGGGCTACCCCCCATATATATATATATATATATATATATACATATTTGGAGATTGTGTGCTTCATTGAAGTCATGCCTAATTTGTAAATTAATTAGTTATAATCAAATGTTATAAATTAGGCGTGCATATTGGTTTAAATGTAAGGCGTAAACAAATCGATAAAAATCAATCTCTGTAGGTACATTTAAGCCTATTAGGCCTCACCAGCAGAGTTATAGACAGGGTAGTGCTTTGTGCGTGATTCGAACCCTAAAATTATATAGGTGCTAGGGCTTGACATGATCAGCCGATTGATTGGTGCGGGCGTCTCCAACCGCCCGTCTAGCTTAAATAAGAACCCGTCTAATTCAAACAAGCATCAAGTGTTGCATGTCATGGACTGCTCAGTCACCAGGATTCCATCCTTAAGCATCACGGATCGTCACCCACGAAGAAGGTTTGTTACCCCTATGCAGAGCTGCTGTCACCGTATTCTACAGGCCAGTGAATAGGGATCCCTTCCTAAGAGTATTAGTGCTATCTGAAAGGCAAACTGTTTCGTCCTTGATTTGAAACCGGATCACCGTTTTTATTACCTATGAGGATAACCATTACAAAACGAGCAGCTCCAGTATTTAATCTATTTATACACACAAAAACATTGTTGGTAGTAATGAGTACCATCCTCACTGTGTGTCAGGAACGAGTGGCCTTGTGTCAGACGTGAGCCACGCTTCACGGATTAATATCAGCAGAGCTAGACGACCATACTACACATGGTGTGACGTAGCATTTTGCTCGTTATCCATAACAGCCGATAGTCTGCCTTTTTATGTCGGGTAAATGTATGTTAATTGTTTTATTTTCCTGCCTCATTTCATCTTTCACCAATAATTTTATCTCTCTCCCCTATCTCCCTCCCCTCTCTCTCTCAATATATATATATATATATATATATATATATATATATATATATATATATATTATAATTCCAACAATATATTCCTCTCAATATATATATGCAATTCCAACAATAATGATGCAGCGTACATCGGATGCTATCGCTAATGGGAAAAACGAGTAATGATGGCGATCTTTGGCAAATATTATTCATATTGAGAGGGAGGAGAAGAAACTGTCCTAACCCTTTCCAACGTCAACGGATTACGAATCTAATCAAGTTATTACTTATTCGCCATGAAGTATATATTTACAAAATCTCGATTCATACACGAGTAAATACGGCGAATATAGGGAAAATTCACTATAAATCTCGAGTATCATCTTTATCTTTATGTGAATAATAATAATAATAATAATAATAATAATAATAATAATGATAATAATAATAATAATAATAATAATAATAATAATAATAATAATAGACGGAAAAATATTGCAATGGCCTGGATTGAATACAGAAAAGCCTATGACATGGTCCCACATACTTGGATTTTAGAATGTGTAAAAATGTTCAAAATTTCCAACAACATCATAAACTTCATTAAAAAAGCCATGGAAAACTGGCGAGTTCAATTATAAGCTGGAAAGCAATCCCTGGCAGAAGTAAAAATCCAGAGAGGTATCTTCCAATGAGACTGATTATCACCACTACTGTTCATTATAGCAATGATGCCTCTCAATCACATAATTAAAAAATGTACTGGGGGATACAAATTCATAACTCACAAGAAAGATAAACACCTTATGTACATGGATGACATAAAAATTTTGCAAAAAATGCCAAAAAGAATTAGCGAGGCGCGGGATACATACATATTTAGAAATGATGATCTAATGCGTCTAGGATATAGCGGGAGTGAGTAATTTGGACATAGATAGCAAATAGGTGCGATGCGCGGTTAGAGTATAGGGTGAAGACAGGGGTGAAGAATATATGAAGTGATACCCACTGTCAAATCAGGCAGCCATTATAACACAGATCGAGCGTTGATGTATAAAGTTGGACGAACTAGCGATGACTTGAGGAATTTTAGAAGTGAGTTACGAGGACCAATTGAGTTCGAAAGCAAGTCCAGAATGAAAATACTCGAGGAGAGACTAGAAACTGTAATGAGAAACCCAAACTTAAAAGGTAGAGATACTGATCAAAGGGGGTACATCAAAGGTGACGCTGGGGCTTGCCCATCATAAGAGTACTCGACGGCCCATTATCTTGGAAGTAAATAGGAGCAAAAGAAGAGCACATGCAGAACGGATTGAACGCCAGAGAAGTTGAGTAGGGATGAGATAAAAGATTAAATGACAATCTGAGCACAGGCTCTGCTCAACCATATGAGATGATAGTCGTATAGGAATTATTATGTGGTCGAAAAAAGGAAGGCGGGGAAGAGGACACTTGCCAACAGCGTATGAAGTACCATTGGAATGCGGACAATAAGAAAATCATCAACTCCAAGCTAACTGTGAAGAGTGTACATCAGAGAAAGGCAAAGGACGCAAACTACTGGTAGTGTTCGGCCGCAACATGAGTACCGAGAGCGGGATGGCGACAGGGATGGACGCAAAGACAGAGACTCCTCAACATTTATTAGATAAGACAAAAACTCGGGTAAGAGATAAAGCACTATAGCAGTTGGAGCGCGGCTGCAGAGAGAGCGGAGAGAGAGATGTCTGGACGGCACGCAATGAACTAGAACTGTGGGACTTGGGTTATGGAAAAGGGAATCCTGAAAGGAGTAAACTGAAGTAACTTATGATTGCTTAGGCAGTAAAATATGCCATGAGGACGAACTAATATCAGAGGGAGCGCAAGGAGATGTGTAAGACCCAAGACGAATAGTGGTGATGTAGACTTGGCGGTGAATTGGGCATCGCGAGAGATGAGACTTGGATAGCAACGCATAGTGGAACTGCTGCGAATGCTAGAGAGAGCTAAGCAACAGAGTCGGATGGTCCGAGAGATTGAGAAGATGGATGGAGCGCACGACCTGCGGTTGGAGCAGGTGATGCCACTGGTGAAATCGTATGCAAATGAGATATTAAGGCTTATATTGACATACGAAGCAGATATTGGTATGTCATGGACATGGCACTTTAGTGCCATGAACTTTTCGTTCGTCGCTAGATCTCCGCGGATAGTATAAATTCATCAGAGTTGGGGATCTAGTATGGAAAGTTCACAGCGATACTGGGATGCGACCCTAGGGCGTTCCGACGAGCGGAGAGACATTGAGATGTTGGATAATAAGCCGAGAAAAGAAGAATTATATATAGACCATGGTGGCAGTTTTTGCCAGTTCCAGCAGATCACAGGAGTGCAAGTAAGGCAAATGAAATAATGGAGCAAATAAGTTTGGAACATTGGCAAGAGAACTGGAAAAGTGTTATTGAGAATGAATAGAAATGTGCAGAGTGATACACATGGCTGAAATGGTATGTAGTGTGCCGCTTGGAATAGTCGCCGAGAAGAGGATTGTTGAACAGCGTACTGGAAAGGGTTAGGTGAAATACACAGAGGAAAGGGTCGATGTAGCGCACCGCAGAACACTGCACTAGCTGCAATCTGCCATGAATAACTAGAAGAGCCATTGGAGACCTGAGGAGACTTCTGTCACTCAGCCCCAGTAAAGACCATCAGAAAAGAAAAGAAATGAAAAAATGGTGCGATCAAACGAGGATTGAGGTGGTGTGGGGGGGAAGCCAGATAATTTGTAGCAGAGTAGAGTAGGAAGATGCCTTGGGGGAGAAGCGGAGCAAGTGGGTATTTTTTAGTAGAAGGAGGGAACAAGAGAGAAAGGTTATCGAATAATTGTTGTCCCTGGCACAATTGTGACGAATGCAAATTATCCTCAAGGGACCTTTGGGCAAGACGGGATAGGCCTTATTCCCAAGAAGACTAGATTTGCAGTTACAGCATATCACAGGTAAAAAATGAAAGGAATACGAAAAGATAGAGATAGATGACCTAGACCTCAGTAAGAATCTTCGGAAAAACTGTGGAATAGAGCGGATTAAAGTTGATAAGTCCATCAGTAGTGTGGAAGCACTTAAAAAAGCGGGTCGTCTCATAAGGCGTGAGAAAAAAGATACTAGAGGAACTGAAAATCAGAGAAGAGAATTGAGACTCTAGTCACAGACAAGCAGCAGTGTTGAATCAACTGGACAGGTAAGTCCTAGGGAACAAAAGTCCTGAAGACCTGATGGGGAACTCTAATGTGCCACTGTCGTGGTAGGCACGCCAGACTCCAGTAATCATACAACGAACGCCATCCGAGACGTATACTAGAGCACGGTAGTGAAAGAACTGGTAATGATCATGAGGGTCAATCTAGAGAGATCAATCTGCACACAACTTGTGGAATAAAGTCGGTAGAACGTGGCGTGACATTTTATCGTTGTGTTATCGTAGCAGGTGGAGCGAAGAGTAACAGATGAATGTTATATGTTCTTTTTGCAAAACACATTAGCAATTAAGCACTGCATCCGTTCTTCTGGAAGGAATGGTGTACATCTGACTAAAAACTCAGATATGAGAGCGAATAAGTACAATCAATTAATGAAACCGAACTCCACTAAAAGAGGAGGGTCAGTTCGGTGAGATCAGTTCACCAACTCGCATCAAGAGTAGTCTGAATATATCAGCTAGTTAACGTACTTTAATCGTAGGGGACTATTAAATGAGCCAGGTTCTAATCTGGGTACACGCTGCCTGTAAGCCGGTGTTGAGGCTGTCTACCACTATAATGTCACAACTACATCAAGACTATGCGACCGTCTTGAGTGATCTCAGCGAGGCAGGAGCAACAGAATGTCTGTATTTTGCACTTTGAGGAAGTGTGCGAGATGCGTTAGCAAAGATTATTGATCAATGACGAGAGTTAGGCTCGGGTGGCACACTGCAGATTCCGAGTGGAGTAAAGACACGGTGTGCTACCGCGTCTCAAAATTAGTGTCCTAGGGAGATATAGTGTGAGATAAAATACATTTTCCCAACCTGCCTAGACGGAATAGTCGCCGTGTGACCTAGTGTTGGTGAGAGTTAATCCTTGAGATTCACTGTCTTCGCTGGTCTGGTCGCATGAAATTTGATTTGCCGAATCCCAAAGAGCAACTATCTATCATGGGGTAAATCTTTATAGTATCTGGATCAATTACCAGTCGTCTAGGTGCAAACCAATTGGAGTTAAGGGTGCTAGCTGCATAGGACACTATCTGAAGAAAGAGCAACTGCGCTCATCACTGAAGCTGTGAGAATGTGATTGGGAGAAGCTAGCTTGTAATAAACCTGGGACCTGGGAGAGAGCCACGACCAGATACTAGTCCATCTATGATGGGAAAAGATTGTGGCGGTCGCAAGGTATGAACCGAAATTGTACAGAACAAAGAGATTGAAGCTGGCTATATAGAAAGCGATAGATTTATCATCGCCAGCGAGACCAGTTCAAAGAGGTGGAAGTAGACAGTTCCTTTACAGTCACGATGCATGAGTATGTATTAATGTGGATGGAGCGTACACTTGTCTCTAGTACAGGACTGGATAGGTGATGTCATCGCTGAGAAACAGTATAGCTGTATAAGTGCATGCGCTGAGCATGTCTGATCGTGAACACTACGGTCGAGCTGTAAGTATAGGGAGCTGTACTCTCCACGATCACGAGGAATGGTCTTACAGCCAGACGAGCTCACGAGATGGTGACAGGCCTGAGATTACTCAAGCATTGTTCCCAAGCTAACTGCAGATGAGTAGGGGGGTGCTAGACACAAATCAATTCGCATAAGTCAGGTGAACAGGTTTGATTCAGGAGTTATCTTCTTGTCTTAGACGCTGTTGCCTAGATAAAGTTTTAGAGTCCGGCGCTGTCTTTGTCATTTTGTCGCCATAGTAGATTCGCAGACACAGATTCATTAGTGGATTCAATCTCGCACTGGGGTGCACGCGCACCAGTGTCTATCTACTCTCTAAGCGTCAGCATGCTAGTCATATTTACATGACTACATGTCGGGGCTGCTACGTGTGTGTAGGGATATTAGTGGTCTGGAGTATAGTATGTTAGTACTGCGTTTCGCGCAGGAGAAGTACGGAAATAAAACGACTGACAGAGTATAAGTAGGAATAATAGAACGAGAGTATGATGTTATATACGGTATCGTGAGTATTTTGGGGTATATGATTATATAGCTAGCTATATTAGGTATATATAGGAAATATCCGCACGAGGTAATAGTGTAATATGATGTCGCTCGACAAATTAAAAGAAGAATGATTAGGTGTAAAAAAATTAGTAATAGAACAACAGGACTAGTTATGATTCGAGAGGGGGAAACAGATTGTTTATGTTGTCATAGATTTTAAAGCATTCGGTATAGCGTTGAGTAAGTCATCTTCAAGGATGGCTGTTATGAGGGTTAATGTTTAATGATGAGGACAAATGAAGAGATGCTTAAGTGGTATTGCTTTCTTTTCTCGTATCTTGTCGAATCATTCTTCACTCTCTAGTCTTGTCTTATTATAGTTCTTTTATATATATTCATGGTCTCTTCGCGTTGTTCACTTTCTCTGGTTGTTTCGTTATCCGTGAGCTGAGTAGCTCTATGCATACTTTTCTTATCGCTTATGTTGTTTTCTTTTATTCATCGTGATCTTCATTCGTCGATTGTCTTTTCTTTCTCTTTGTTCGTTTTGGTTGTCTTTGGTCTTTCATATAAGTGCCTTCCTTTAGTTGTTCAGTTGGTTATTCATCATGCGATGAGATCCTTGCTTATCTGGGTTATCTTTCTTTCTTTTTTTTCCGTTTCATCTCATTCTTTATTTCTTTACTTTTTCTTTTCGTGTCATAGGTCGGTCGGATCTTGATTGTCTTATGTCTTTCTGTCTCTTTTTTTCGTTCTTTGGATCTTCTTCGCTCGTATTATTCTTTTCTTTGTTGTTCTTTTATCGTTTTCATTGCTACGGTCGTTCTGGGTTTTTCTGGTATCTTATTACTGTGTTTTATCGGGGTACTTGATCCGCATTCTGAATCATCTGACGTTGATAGTTATGGTGAGTCGTCAGTGATCGGGCAAGGTTGATACCGGAGACGAGGTTAGAGCTAGAGAATAGTATATGGGTAGTCTTTTGGTGTCATATATGTAACGTAGACAATGACTGTTAGATTAGATGTGTCTCCGAGCATTGTCAATGTTTAAGATTCGTGTTGAGTACATCTGTATGAATGTAAAAACGAGCAGGTGCCGATGGTGCATTCAGGGGTTATATACCTGCAAGTATATGGAGACCATGGGGCATTTCACAAAAGACTTTTTGTTCTTCAGGTCGTTCGGTCTTTATATATTAAATGGCGATCTGCTAGAGGTCCGTAGCTGGAGTAGGTGGTGTCTTCTTGTCTTTCTTTAGCTATGCGTGATTCGGGGTGGCGGAGCGACTTCCATACTGGATTCATGTGGTTCTGTTCTCTCCATCGGTGTTTGTGAAGCAGGGAGATCCGCCTCGGGAGGCGTTGCGTCGAGCTGTACTTTCGACAGTGTCACCTGTGCTCTTAACAAGACTCTTTATTTTATAGTCGGGGTTATGATGTGACGAGGATGCTCGTATATCGTGATCTGGCATCGTAGCCCAGATTGGTTGTGATCATTGGAGGTGTTTTTAATGCCATGTGTAGCCTGTATGTGATGAGCGTATAAGACGTCCGTTTCTCGCATTGGTGGATAGGTGTTGATTCGTCTCCGTTGATTTGCGTGCCAAAGGGACGATGCTGAACGCTGACGTAGTTATCTCTTTGTGAGTGAAACAGGTGCGCGAGGTGGTCGGGCGGAGGGGAAGAATTCTGAAGATGGTGCATCGGCTTTTGCGAAGAAGGTGGGGCATATCTCACGTAGAGTTGAAGTGACGTCGGTCAATTAGCGAGTATTGATGACATGAGACGCGTACATGTAGGTGGTAGGTAGCGGTAGGATTCCGCGATCAAGATTTAGCAAAGGTGTGTGTTTTTGTTCTGCCATGGAAAGGGAAAAGGAGGGAACGTTCGGGCCGATTGGTGTGCTGTCGGGATGATAGCAGGGAATGCTGGATAGTGGGGTTACAGGCGATCTCGGATATGATGCATCTGTACGGCATGGTGGTGCTGGGCGAGGCTGTGGTGTAAAGCACCTTGTGGTAGTATTCCCGGACACGGGCAGGATAGGTACCTATACACCGATGTGATCTTGTGTGAAATATGGGCGGCTCAGAGCTGTAGATATGAAGCCGTTCGGTATACTACGCTGTTGGCATACTGGGAAAGGGCTATCTACTAAATGAGCTGGCACGCACTTAGGTAAGTCTTTGCAGCAGATAAATATTAGGTCGACCCGGAAAAGCTCGGGAGGGTAGCATTGGCAGCACGAAACACGTAAATCTGAGTTCTTAAGTTCATCGTGACGATTCAAACTGGATATCAGTTCAGGGTTGTTAAGCCATGGGTAACGCTAATTAATAAACATAAATAGGAAGGTGGGCAGGGTCTAGTAAACTGTTGTTGATTAGCGTGCCAGATGGGTTACAAGGTCAGTATTGGCGAGTCGGGTATGTATAACGGGTCTATCAAGAGGATGTCCGGACGGCTCGTAATATGAAGGACGGACAAGCATTGGACTTGCGGTGGCAGATCTCTCTTGTTGTGTTGGTGTGCTCGGAGACCAGGCTCGTAGTCAGTGTTGGTAACTGTCGTATTGATAACATTACACTAAGTGTCTCCGGTAGGGACTTATATTACGGTCTTAGATTGGCGTGAATAAGGTACGTAATATGCTATAGAATAGACTCTTTGACTAAAGCCTGCGGGAGAGCGGCACGGCGGAGTTACATTCAACCGTCACATGTTTACTGATGTCGTGAGCTCCAAGTGGAGAGCTATTGCCGGTTGCGACACCAGAGTCCTACGCGGGGTAAAATTACAACTGTCTGGTCTGATGTCAGCCGTACAACACAGCGGTTATAGTACACCGAGAAGCGGACTTGTCTATGCTGCCGCGTAATGGATGCGAGCCAGTGAAGTTGCCCTTGAGTATATAGGAACTCAGTTGCAGTCATACCACGATGCGAATAACCGTTCTGTCGGGATAGTTCAGAGAAGGACTGGCAGATACGGTCATGTGGGGCCTGAGACACGAGCACGCATTGCCAATTGATTCCGGGGGAAGTCGAAGTTGAGAGTCAAGTCCATGATGATTTTTCAATGTTAAGGCCGTGCGCGATGCCACCGATACCCTCTACCTACGCACCCATCGTAGAAGAGATTGAGGGGCATGTGAGATTAATGGGAGGTCCAGGGCCTGTACACCGAGGAGTTACACTCGTTTACAAGGTGTTCAGTTCGACAAGCGGTGGATGAATCTGGGGAGAGTCGCAAAGCAGCGAACGCGCAGAGAGGAGAGAGAGGGAAAGAGAGAGAGAGAGAGAGGAGGAAGAAGGCCGATGGATCAAAATTGCGAATGAGGGAGACCGTAACGGAGTGGTCAAGAGGGTGATGAAGAGGGGCGGGGGAGAGTGATAGTGATGTAGGACCGGTCATTCTAAGGTGAGGAATAGGATTTAGGTTGCTATCTTGCACTTACTAATGTGAAATTCAGTCGCGAGGCAAGCCATTCGTGTTAGAGGGGTAGAAATGATAGACCAGCCGGCGATTACTGAGGAGAGGGCTTCGGGAGATGTGAGAAATGGAAAATAGAGAGGAGTCCAGACGGGCCAGAGGCAGCGAGAGGCCGGTGAGCGCAGCAGTAGGGGAGCTGAGACGGTTAAGTCTGAGGATATCAAAGTGGTTTGAGTCTAGGTGGTTATTTGACTAGTTATCAGAATCAGAGTAGTAAGGGCGGGTGTCAGGTACCAATGCAATTATTAACACAGTTGAGTGCAGTGATAACTGCGTTAATTTGTTAGTCACAATCTAGTATAACCGGATGCGAGAGGAGTGTAGGCTCGATAGGAGTGGACGCAGGAAGATGAAGGTAGAGGGAGAATGTAGAGATAGGTTTCTTGCTTGATATTGAAACGGCAGCCATGAACAGGATTCACCTAACAGCATGGGTAATGTTAACATAATCGGGATGCAAGGGAAGAACAGGACGTAGGCATCAAGATCAGATGAGAAGACAGCATTTAGAGGTCCTCGACAAGGCAGTGAGAAGCGCCAGAGAGTCAGGGTGTGGAGGACCTAGGTAAGTAGAGAGAGCCGGTAAGTTCTGGCGGGAGAGACAGCGCCAGAGTCGAGCGAATGGGAGACGGGTTGGAGAAAGTAGCAGCACACAGACTAAGAGCGATGTGTTATGGAGGACATATGCGGGGAGCCCGGCGAGGTGCTATAGACGGTGATAACTGCATTGTGTAAGGTCAGTCTAGATATTCAGCTATTTTTATGCAGATGGGGTAGCATGTAGGCGAATCACAAGTACCCGCAGTTATACGTGAGCTGGAATTGATAGGTAGGGAGTGAGGATCGGAGGTTGTGTTTGATGAGGCTGAATGTGGGTGGACAGGCAGAGAGTGAAAATGGGGTAAGTAGCATATGACGGGATATTGGAGCGGCGTGAGTGTATGTTAAGTTTCAGATCAAGGCGAAGTATATGCGTTAACGGAGGATGTATCGTAAGTAGTACCGTATGGATATACACGGCGAGTCATAGGCACAGGTAAAAATAGCGGAGAAGCGGAGCCGATGGAAAGAAATGGTATGAGGAAGATGGAGCACACGGTATGCGAGCTTTCAGAACGTGTGAAGGCATTAAGAGCACTCAATTACTCCAGGTAGGCCCTCGCAGATGCTACGACAAGGGCCGGCTGGGCAGAGCTGGAGCCATAATCATTATTGTAGTGCAATCACTCACAGGTAGTTGCGAGTACGCCATGCAGAACGTAGGGCGTGACATACGCGGCTTACCGTTTGGGCACACGGAAACTAGGTCATAAGGACCATGTCTAATTGGCAAGTATGTGGCCGATATCTATGCAATCAGAGAGGCTACCGAGGATTGGAGAGCATGAGCCCATCATCATAGGTCATACAGACGTAGACGACGTAGATCTGCAGAGAGTGGATTCAGCTAGTGATTAGTTCGTGATAGTAAAGAAAGAGGAGAGAGAGATGAGATGAGATGTCAGTACAGAGGGACATGGGTCAGACCAGACAGAAGGATTTAAGGCCGAGAGAAGAGAGAGGAATCGACAATGGTATATCAATAGTAGTAATATTTCTGTACTGAATAAATTGGCGATATGTATGATTCACCACGGGCCACTGATGACGTACTGTGAATGGTAGGTGGACAATCCTGCGGCATTGAGACTTGTGAATTGTAATTTAACTATTCTGGATTAAATGAGGGCTGATTTGGTAATGTACAAGAAGACGAATATGGTAGAGGCATTTTCTATGTGGGGGGATCTGACGTGATGCTGGTAATCCAAGCAGTTGACAGGGATTGGTTAGGGTTCGATACTTATCTAGGTCAGCTACGGTATGATTAGTAATTGCTTGAAGAATATAATAAGACGGCCAGTGATCGACCGGTTGGAGGGGATGAGGGTACCGGAGAATATAGAGGAGAGAGAGAGAGGGGGAAGAGAGAGATGAATATATATATATTACATGCATCTGTATATGTACAATATGTGTATATATACAGAGAGAGAGAAAGAGAGAGAAAAAGAGAGAGAGAGAGGGGGGAGGAATGTAGAATATTTCCTGTACTTTCCACACCTTCAATGTACCATCAATTTTGCCATGATCCGAGAAATAGCCAAGATGTTAGATCATCGCAACAAACGTCAAAACGTTCATCAGGAAACCTTCACAAGACTGGTGAGACTGGCGAGCGAGGTGGGATTAGGAGTGGAACAAGTCCACAAAAGCAAAAACAAAACAAAAAAAAAAAAAAAAAAAAACAAACAACATTTTATTGCCAAAAGATGTTGGATCCCGAATCTAAAATATGAGTTTGCTATGTGCGGTAGAATATGAAAATACGATGACGATTTAATGTGCGGAAGGATCAACCAATGATATATATATATATATATATATATATATTATATATATATATATATATATATATATATATATATATGTGTGTGTGTGTGTGTGTGTGTGTGTGTGTGTGGGTATGAATTGAAAAGAGGAAATGAATCCGACAATATATTGAAAGGATAAATGAATAAAGGAAAAATGGTTTAATGAAATGTCAACACGGGTTTCGGCCATAAGTTTTACCATTTACACATTGTATTATATCTTTTATTATTCTAAATATAAAATGAAATAATGATAATAGAAAAATAGAAAATATTTAAGTATTCAAAGAAAACGGCTTTCTTCAGAGCAAAATCTTTGATATTTGAAGTTAAAACTGTCAACATACAGAGAATGTAGAAGTGTTAAAAAAAAGAATTTTATTTGAAAAATTTTTGAGACGCTTACGGTTGGAGAAATAGAGTAATATTTGGTCACTCTTACGGTTTGAGAATAAAGAATATTCAGTGACGAGTGGCATTTGAAAAAAAGAGGAATTTTAAATTTTCGTAATTAATATTATTGACTTGTTCAAGAAAGTTGAAGTATAAAGCTGAGTTTATATTGTTAACATATAATTAAATTTGTGTATTAATTTAATGATTACGTGTATTTATATTGGTAATTTATTTATTTATTTGTTTTTAATATGATATTAGAGACCATTGATAAAATTTACTGTGTCTTAAGAAATTAAGTGCGTTGGTATTTTTCCATTAGGTGGGTAAAAAGAAATCGGGGAATATAAAGAGACTTGCTATCACATGTTCTTCAGTAAGCCAATAGCTTAGGCAGGTGTAGAACATTTTTAGTGGGGTGAAGTTGATGATGATGATGATGATGATGATGATGGTAAAACAATAAAATGAAATAGTCAAATTTAATTTGCTTTTACCATCGGTTTCAAAGCAACGTATTAGCTGCTTATCATCAGGACAAAACGCCTTGGATAATGACAGCAAATTTTTATTCAGTTATATATAGAGGTGATCTATCCTTGTTGTATTCATCCGCGTATTCTCCCCTCTCTAGCATTCAACTATGACCCAAAATAAGGCACCGCTCGCCGGTAAATCAGCATATGACATGCACACACACAAACACATACGCGTATTGCGTATACATACATACATGCGCACATACGCACAAATATTATGTTTACAACCAAAGAGAAAAGGAAATTAGAGGTATAAAAGCTTGTGAAAGTGTTTTGTTTTAATTTACTTAAGAGGTGATTTGGATTCTAGATTTTAGTTTAAAAAAATTTAAATTTTAATATTGTATATTGAAGTCTTTTAATATAATTTTAGCAAGAAAAGGTGATATTTTATAAAAGCCAGGTCTTTGAGTGATCGTGTTAAGGAGAGAAATGGTAGACGATTCGACGATACGACGTTCGTTTCGATTATGGATAAAAGCGACCATAGAAGATTTCTGAACTACGTATCTATGAGAATCTGTGTACGCTTCAAAGGTACGTAGTTAAAATTTAACTGACCTGAAAAAATGTAAGTTTTTAAATAAAATAACAGCTGCATTATATTTTTCTATTCATTAATATGTCAATACTGAAAATTTCATTAAATTCGGTTAATTCCCTGATTTTTGGTATTTTTTTTTCTTTCGGAGGGGTGACATACGATGGTGGAATTTAGCTCCGTTTGGCTCGATTTAACCACAAAAATCGTATTTTCGTAAAAGTGTATACATATTTTGTCAAAGTTTCTTTCCCGGCTATTGTGGGAAGATATCACCATCATCATCATATCGTGCAATTAGCACGGATATCCATGAAAATCTCTCGCCAACCTTCTTTATTACTCATTGTCTCCGGGAGGTCCTTCTCGCAGCATCCAGTATCCGTAAGAGCTGGTCAATACCAGAAGTTTCCAGCATGTCTTGATCATCTCACTCAGGTGGTTTGTGAGGTAAGGGGCAAATGGCCGTACAGTTAATTCCTTGTGGGGTGTTGTTCAAGATCGCACACAGCATTCTTGTGCAGCTCCCATCTAGCTTATTCTTTAGGTACCTCGTTAGGGTCCAAATGGTGCAGCCATACATTAGCACTGATACAACCACACATTGAAAATATTATCGTATCACCTTGTCAGCGAGATCGTATTTTTATATGACTGATAATCTGTTTATTGCAGATCATGCCTTTCCTATTTGGGCATTAACATTGCTTTCTGTGAATGAGATATTACTACCTAGGTACGTGAATTGTTCAACTGGCTTTAGAGGCTTATCATCAAGCGTGGAGATGCCTCCAATTGGCCTCATCAGATATCAGCGTGGTCGTACCTAGAAAAAACGCCAGTTATTATTAAAATATCTACACGCCGTAATTGATAGTCTCAGGAAAATGGTTTAAAAACTGGATGTAGATTCCAAAGTCGTTTTGGCAGCTCGAATGGACGCCAGCAGGAACGCAACATGTTCCACCTTAGTTATTTTCTGTTTGAATATTTGCTGTCTGTTAAAACATTTGGTTGGTCCATTTCCTCTTTGGCTCTCAATCTTGATATACGATAATGAAAACAATTTACACATGAACTCACACTATTCGGTGCCATATATATATATATATATATATATATATATATATATATATATATATATATATGAGAAGTAAATACACAAGCGATGTGTTTATGATATGGCTTATTTTAGCCGACAATTTTTGGGAGAATATGTGCTTAATTGAAGTCGTACCTAATTTTGAAAGTTAATTAAATAATAATTAATTAATTAGGCAGGCATACCTATTTAAATATAAGGCTAAACAAATCGAGAAAAATCAATCTCTGTATGCACATTTCGGCCTATTAGGCCTCATCAGCAGAGCTATAGATAGGAAGACCGCCTTGTACGTGATTCGAAAACCGACTGTCAAGCTGACAGGCGAAAACCGTAACCCCACACAAAAATATATGAATATATATATCATCATCATCATCATCATCAAGACGCGCTGTTTGCACGGATATCCATGACAATCTCTCGCCAACCTTCCCTATCATTCATCGACTCTGGGAGCTCCTTCACACAGCAGCCAGCATCCTTACATAGTTGGTCAATGTAGGTTCTGGCTGGGCGTCCCACATTAGCGTGCCCATGTGCTGGCTTCCACAGTAGTACGTCGCTTACGAGCCCATCCCTGCTTCTCCAGCAGTGTCCCGCATGCCTAGTCCGTCTTACTCGTATGGTTTGGGAGATGGGGTGGCAGGTGGCCATACAATAGCGTGTGTGTATAGAGAATAGAAAAACAAAGTATTCCAAAAAGATGAATTAATTCTTGATGGAGAAATCGACGTTATAACTTTTCGGTTTATGCAACCTTCATCGGGACTTGAATTGTGTAGAATGTCTGGGTGACTTACATCTGCATCTAATGGTTAAGTTCCAATTTTGGAGCTCGGGGGAGTGTGGAGTACCCGTTAATCTTTTTGGAATATTTTGTATTTCTATTTTCTACATACCGTCAGATTTTGTTCTTTATTTTTACTATTTTATTATATTATCTCTCTCTCTCTCTTCTCTCTCTCTCTCTCTCTCTCTCTCTCTCTCTCTCTCTCTCTCTCCTTCCCTCTCTAATAGCCATGTTTTTTTTTCACTCCATCTCTGCTTCCCTCTGGCTACTACTCTCTACGTCTTTCATTATGTCTAATTCTATCACCCAGTTACCTTCTCTCTATTTATATCATTATGTTATTCTCACTCTCTTTCTTTCTCTCTCTCTCTCTCTCTCTCTCTCTCTCTCTTAAATAGCCACTGTTTTTTTCATTCTATCTCAGCTTGTTTCTCGCTACTACTCTCTACGTCTTTGATCATATCTATTTCTATCATCCAGTTATCCTCTCTCTCTATTTATATTTTACTATAATTATACACCCCCCCTCTCTGTCTCTCTGTCTGTCTCTCTCTCTCTCTCTTTCTCCCTCTCTCTCTTTCTCTAATAGGCATTATTTTTTTCACTATATCTCTGCTTGTTTTTCGCTGCTACTCTCTACGTCTTTCATTATATCTATTTCTATCCGCCAGTTACCCCCTCTCTCTCTATTTATATCTCATTATGATTATGCTCTTTCCCTCTCTCTTTCTCTCCCTTTCTCTCTCTCTCTCTCTCTCTCTCTCTCTCTCTCTCCCTCCTAAATAGCCACTTTTTTCATTCTATCTCTAACGTCTTTCATCATGTCTATTTCTTTCTCTCAGTTACCCGTCTCTCTATTTATATTTTACTATGATTATACTCTCCTCCCCCCTCTCTCTCTCTCTCTCCTCTCTCTTCTCTCTCTCTCTCTTCGCTCTCACCATTTCTCTCGCGCACAACAACTCTCTTGCTTCATTTTCTCTCTTACTTGTCTCTCATCTCTCTCCCTTCTCTCCCCCTTCTCTTCTTTCTCTCTCCCCTCCTCTCTTTTCCTATCTCTCTCTCTCTCTCTCTCTATATATATATATATATATATATATATATATATATATATGAGTATATATAAAAGATATGAAAAACACCAGAAAATGCTGTTAAAGTGAAAACATTCTATAACTTATAACACACACACACACACACACATGCACACGCACATACATATACACAAACTCACAGAATTTCACTCAGAATCTATCTTTCTTTCATTCTATTAAAATGAGATTAAAATCTCCACTAGAAACATTCCGTCCTTCTGCCTATCACCCCCCACCCATATCCCATAAGATGAAAATCAAATTTTCTTCAACTTGCCTCCCATATTTGCCGTGACATTAAATTTGAACACCGAAGGCGTTCGCCTTTCTAGAACCAATGTAAGGATTTCGATCCCGTATATATAACAAATAATGATAAAATGATACACTCCGTTTGATATTTGATATCTGTTTAGATTCCGACAAGAGATTATCCGTTAACAAATCCACAGAAAGAAGATCAACCATTGAGGAGATTAAAATAAAGAAGAAATTAAATGAAATTAAATTTCTGCCCCGACAGGGAATTGTATCCGAAGTTGCGCGATTACATCAAATCCGTTGCCAATTAGTTCTCGTTTTCGTAAGATCATCTTTCTGGAATTTAAAAAGAAAGAAAAAAATATCCCCAACGTAGGAGTTTTATGCATGTACACACTCAAAGATGTTGCCATCTTCGTATTAAGTGCCAAGCCAAAGAAATTAGAAGACTAGTTTAGTTTACCTTTAGGTGCGGTATCTCATCTACTGAGTGGTCTATTTACTGCTTTTAGAAGTTTAATATCAAAGTGATTGGAAGTTCGGAATGAATTTGCTTAACAAATTGAGTTTTTAGATATTTAGTTTTATCCCAGGTAGCGCCGATAAATTCTGCTAGTAATTTGACAGAGGGTGAAAGGGGGTGAGGAGGAAGGAAGACGGTTAGTATACCTTTGGTAGCAGTTTCTCATCTACTGAGTGGTCTATTTACTGCTTTTAGAAGTTTACTATGAACATTTTTGGAAGTTCGGAATGAATTTGCTTAACAAATTGAGTTTTTAGATATTTAGTTTTATCCCAGGTAACACCGAGTAATTCTGCTAGTTATTTGATAGAGGGTGAAAGGGGCGAGGATGAAGGGAGGTTTCGTTGTTTTTTACGGCATATAATCCTTTTCTCGTTATTTATTTATATATACTAGTACAAAATAAAAAAACACCCTCCGGGCGATGTAAAAATAGATTTTTGAAACATATTGCCTGAGGCGTGGGAGTTGAAAATTCAATGTCAGCGAGTAAGTAAAATCATCAAATTCATTAAAGGATTAAAAAATAAAACAATTTGAAATGTAAACTTTAAATATGTATTAAAATAAAACAAACTATATATAGATATATAATACAAGTTATGTATTTATTAAAACTTGTTTTTTTAAAAACAATGAGGACTGTCTAATGTTGCATGTTCAAATTTTGAGTGTATTTATTCTATGTCATGACGATTTAGCGTAATGTGATGTAAGCAGTGACGTAATTTTTGTTACAGACAAAAACCGGAAGCGAATCTCCATTATTGATAAATATAGATGACGAATCAATTCATTTTTTATAGACAGAAGACTCAATTTGCTTACAGTACCTACTGTTGCTTGAATTATCACCCAATTAAGCACTGAACAAGCTCATCGCTGCTTAACTTCGGCAATCTAACGAGGTGGCTGGTTGTTTTGTTTTAAGGCATAACAACCCTTTTCGGGTGATTTAATGCTGAATCCTGTCATTTTTATAAACATAGGACTCAAGTAGTTTATAGTACCTGCTGTTGTTTATTTGGTAACTAAATTAAGTAGTGAACGGCTTAAATAAATGAGAAATCAATGCGTCATTTCCAAGCCGGTTGACCATTGTTAACAGGCTCGTTACCTGTAGTTTTCGAACAGATTACTTTTTGTAGGTATTACACTTGAAACGTTGGATGTCCTCGGCCAGCGAACAGCCTCGCTTCTCTACTAGCTTGGTTTAAGGACTTTTGAAATTAGGAACACATTCTAGGTGCCGTGGTCAAAACGACGAACCAAAGTCAACCCTCTTAGTTCTCTTCGCGCCTTGAAAGGAATAGTAACGCATGTGTTCCGTTCCTGGTGCCCACTGACAGGGGGTTGCTCCCCAGGAACCTCGTGTCGCATGGTGGACACTAGCATGCTTAATATATATATATATATTTACCAACCCCTCCGCACGAGCAGGATGCGACACAAGGTCAATTTCTTATGCGGAGTTCAGCAGGTTTGAATTCAGAGTTTTCCTTCTCCTAGACCGGTTGCCTCACCAAGGTTAAAGAGCCCAGTGTGCCCTACTATTTACCCATAGCTGGTGGGAGAGTAGGATTTATACCTTTCCCAAGGATATTAGCGCTAAATGAAATGCAATTACCACCTCCAGGATTTGAACTCGGGGCGACGAGTCCATTTCCCATGACTGTAACCATTACACCACGCGCTTAACATATAAGGCTTTATACCTACATTCTCTACCCGCTATATATCAAGGACTCCAACAGTTTCTAAAGGCCTTCCTTTTAACGTAAGGATATTCCTTTCATACTTTATAAGCTTTTTCTTATTTCACTCTGTCATAATGTATTAATACTCTTTAACTTTGGTCAGGTAACAGAATTGTTCTTGGCAATTAGTCGTGAATTGGTTAGCTCAGTCAGTAGGGCACCCGCCTAGCAATCGCAAGATTCCTGGTTCGATACCGGTCCCTTGCAACTCAGTGAATGAGTAGCAGAAATTAAGTAATCTGATCTGAGCGGAAAAGTGGAGATCTGACGGTAGATGTGGCGCTCCACCCCCGCAAAAATAATCTCCCTACTTAATTACTAAGCAACCCGTCAACCCATTGAATTCCGGTGGCACCAACGATTCATGATGATGCTGGTGCTTTTATCTAGGAAAGAGTGAACAATTTGATTTTCCTTGTTGCATTAACATAATAGAAGTAATATATATATATATATATATATATATATATATATATATATATACCAACCCCTCTATAAAAACGCTAGCAAAAAAGGGATAGACTCCCTCATTGTCGGCTGTTACCGACAATATGCCAATCCACTATCTTTACTACTTTATATATATAATATATATATATATATATTATATATATATATATAAGTTAAAAGAAAGGAAATGAATCGACGGTATGAGTTATATATAAAAAAAGATATGAAAAACACCAGAAAATGCTGTTAAAGTGAAAACATTTTATAACATAGCTGATATTGAACAATATTTCGATTTTATGAAAATAATCATCAGAGCTTGTTTATACTCCGTGTTGTTAAGAGCGGAGACAAAAGTCATAACACGGAGTATAAACAGGCTCTGATGACGATTTTCATAAAATCGAAATATTGTTCAATATCAGCGAAGTTATAAAATGTTTTTACTTTAACAGCATTTTCTGGTGTTTTTCATATCTTTATATATATATATATATATTATATATATATAGAGAGAGAGAGAGAGAGAGATAGGAAAAGAGAGGGAGGGGGAGAGAGAAAGAAAGAGAAGGGGGAGAGAAGGGAGAGAGATGAGAGACGAGTAAGAGAGACAATGAAGCAAGAGAGTTGTTGTGCGCGAGAGAAATGGTGAGGGCGAGAGAGAAAGGGTCAAATTGTCACTCCCTGACACTTGTGCCTGGGTTTTATGTAGGCGACCCCAAAATTATGTGAAATAACAGATTTTCAACCCTACATGAAATATATACTACGCACAGATGTACACTGCAAATTGTCCAATTTTGTTACACCTTCAACTAATAATATCAAACGTTTTAATGGTGTTTTTATTATGCTACTAACGACTATAGAAGTGATACCAGGACTGTTTGAAATAAATCTCTTGTTGTCTGTCACATTCATCCTAGTTGAGAATTGTTACGCCTGGCACCTTTACTACTAACCATGCAATATTAAATTAACTATGATCAAGGCATATTAGTAATGTAGTATATATTTTATGGAGGGCTGATAATCTGTTATTTCACATAATTTTGGGGTCTCCTACCTAAAACCCAGGCACAAGTGTCAGGGATCAGTGAGCGACAATTTGACCCTTTCTCTTTCGCTCTCACCATTTCTCTCGCTCACAACTCTCTTGCTCCCTTCTCTCTCTTTCTTCCTCTCTCTCTCTTTATCTCTCTTTCTCTCTCTGTCGCTCTCTTTATTCCTCTCTCTCTCTGTCTCTCTGTCTGTCTGTCTCTCTCTGTCTCCTCTATCCCTCTCTGTCTCTCTGTCTCTGTCTGTCTGTCTGTCTGTCTGTCTCTCTCTCTCTCTCTCTCTCTCTCTCTCTATATATATATATATATCCCTCTCTGTTTCCTCTCGCTCTACATCGATGCCTTCCTCTTCCCTCCCTGTTCTCTCCAGCTCTCTTATTCTCTCTTTCTCTCTCACTCTCTCTCTCTCTCCACACACACACACACACACACACACAATATATATATATATATATTATCTATTTATTTCACTCAGAATCGATACCTTCCTCTTCTCCTGTTCACTCCAGCTCTCTTTTTCTCTTCTCTCTCTCTTTCTCTTCTCCTCTACCCCATCTCTCTCTTTCTCTCCATCCCTTTGCCATTCTCCTCGATCCACATCTCTTTCCTCTCTATCTCACACATTTCATTCTATCTATCTTTCTCTTTCTTCTACCGGTCTCTCTCTCTCTACCCATATATATATATATATATATATATATATATTAAGTAAGTAAAGTTGATGGAGTGGTCGGCTGACGATTGTAAACAGGCTCGGTACCAGTCGCTTTCGAACATATTTCTTTTTGTACCTATTGTGGTTGAAATGTTGGGTGTCCTAGGCCACCGAACAGCCTCGCCTCTCTACTAGCTTGGTTTAAGGACTTCTGAGATTAGGAACTCATCTATGACCGACTATCAAAGGATTTTTTAAATCGTAAGCTTTTACATTATATTTGGGGTAATTTAAATTTCTTTTCCAATTCGTCCAAAGTTTCGGCGAGTTGTGGTACTGAAAACAACAAACATGAAAACCAATCTCCAGCCCGTTCACTACAAACTTATTAAATAACTAAAAGTAAGTAAAGTAAAGTCGTTGGGGCAGCCTAATGTCGGTATCGGCCAGACAGCGAGGGAGTCTATTCCCTTTTCACTTGCGCTAGACCAAGGAGAATATTTTCGCATCTGAGGTGGAGCGCCACACCTACCATCAGCTCCTCACTTTACCGCACAGATCGCTGTGCTACTCATTCGCTGAGTTGGCGAGGGCCGGTATCGAACCAAGAACCTTGTGATTCCTAGCCGAACACTAAAATGAAAATTCTACTGATGAGAATAGAATGAACTACTTCGACCAAATTAGAAATACCAAACATATAATATCAAGATGATTATTTTACTTATTTTTGTATAAAAATTTTGGAGATTAGATTTCGGCATATACTAAATTCTAGTCCAAGGCAAAGTGTCAGTGATCACAGAGCCCACAATATGATCCTTCTGTGTGTATTATATATATATATATATATATATATATATATATATATATATATATATATCCCTCTCTGTTTCCTCTCGCTCTACATTGATGGCTTCCTCTTCCCTCCCTGTTCTCTCCAGCCCTCTCTCTCTCCCTCTCTCTCTCTTCTCTCTCTCTCTCTCTCTCTCTCTCTCTCTCTCCGTCCCTCTTTATTTCTTCTACATCGATCCTTTCTTTCTGACACTCTTTTTTCTCTATCACTCTTTCACTTTCCCTTCTCTCTCCATCTTTTTTCCATCTCTTTCTCTCTCTCTCTTTCTCCTCTCTCTCTCTCTCCCTCCCTCCTCTTTTATTTCTTCTAAACCGATCCCTTATTTCTGACACTCACTTTTCTCTATCACTCTCTTCAGTCTTCCCTTCTCCTCCATCTTTTCTTTCCATCTCTCTCTCTCTCTCTCTCTCTCTCTCTCTCTCTCTCTCTCTCTCTCTCTCTCTCTCTTTATTTCTTCACATCGATCCTTCTTTCTGACACTCACTTTTCTCTATCACTCTCTTCAGTCTTCCCTTCTCTCTCCATCTTTTCTTTTCCATCTCTCTCTCTCCCTCCCTCTCTCTCTCTCTCTCTCTTTCAAGTATACATTACTATATGTAAAGACTCCCAAAGATCCTACTTTTAAGTATGCCTGTATTCAACTGGCCCAGACCGTTGGACGAATTAACAACGCGAGCCGATGGGATCCACGCATTTTTTTACTAACCATCGCATGATCTTCGTTTTCTGCGTAGCTTCCCACGTTAAAAAGACCTTGTACCCATCCTAACCTCGTGGAAGTCTTGGTAAATACCGTGTATAGACTCACTGGGTCTGCCAAAAGTGCCGTGCAATACAACTGAAATACAATTTTTGATTACGCACGTGGTTATGGTGTGCAAAGGTTCCATGTCTTAATGTGTATGGGTTTGGTTTGATTTAGTTTGGTTTGTTTTACGGCATATCAACCTCAGTGGGTCATTTAATGCCGACAAAGTTTTGAAATAAATTCATTCTTGATGGATACTCACTTTTTATAGACTCATGTTTTTTTCTATTTAACCCATAGATGGGATCATAATAGGTAATACCATGTTGGGTCAGAGTGGTCCAGAAAGCAATGGGTGCTCCACATCCCACATACCTCCAGAACTGGAACCTCATCATCAGATAGAGCTTATCGTCATCCCCAGGACATGAAGACCCACAGTCAACACCTTATAGCACCCATATGACGGGGCTTGCCATGAGGGAAATAGGGTCAGGACAATCATTATAGATGCTAAGGCTTGACGTGACCATTCCATTGATCGAAGGGGGCCTCTCAGACTGCCCATCTAGCCTAAGTATAGACCAAACTGGAGTGTTGCATGTCATAGACTGCTCAGCCACCAGGGTTCCATCCTTAAGCATCACGGGTCGCTACCCATGACCAACACGTGGTCCCATTGGATGAAGTACTACCCCTCTGCAAAGGTGCAGTCGGTGTATTCTACAACCCCGGCCGACAGGGCGGAATGTGTATGGGGAAATAAAAATGCTCTCATTGCAAGTTACGTATGTTACGATATATTTCTCAACCCTTGTCTCTGATGACCCCAAATAAACGCACCCGCTACTTAGAACTAACCTCTTCCATGCGAGTTATTTTCCGCTTTGTCCCCTGGAGAGAGAGAAATATATATATATATATATATATATATATAGAGAGAGAGAGAGAGAGAGAGATTTAGAGGGAGAGAGAGATTTAGTCTTAATTAAAATCTTTTTAGTCGAAACTCTCCGAAAAACGTTTTAATGCCAAGACACGGAAACATTAATTAGATTCTTCGAATCCCCTGGTATCTGCAAGATGATTTTAGAAGAGAGAGAGACAGAGAGAGAGAGAGAGAGAGAGAGACAGAGACAGAGACAGAGACAGAGAGAAAGTTTCATTTTCCCACGGTGTGAATGAATAACTAATTAATTTAAAAGGACTCTGATAATTAGCCAGTTTTTGATATACTAACTTCAGAATTGCGGTTAAGCTGATGTAGATGCATTAAATCAAGGATTATGGGTTAGGCAGTTTTCAATTGACTAAGTTCAGCATTATGGGTTAGGCAGTTTTGGATGGACTGAATTCAGGACAATGGTTAGGCAGTTTTTGTTTTAGTAAGTTTAGCATTATGTGTTAGGCCGTTTAAGATACACTAACTTCAGGATTACCGGTTAGGCAACTTTAGAGGTACTTACTTCACGATTAGGATTTAGGCAATTTTAAAGTCAGTTACTTCAGGATTATCGAGTAGGTATCTTTAGATGTATTTACTTCAGGATTTGGAGTTAGGCAGTTTTAGAGGCACTTACTTCAGGATTAAGGGTTAGGCAGTGTTCCAATGGGGACCAAGTAATTATTTGACCATTTAAAATCGATGAAGAAGTTAAATTAAACAGTGCTAACTATTGAAATTTCATTGACATTTTCTTTACATGGTACAAGTTTTAGTCTTGCAGTTTCAAAGTGAAGTGTTTATTTATGCACGACAATGTCCCATCTTATGTATCTAAGCTTACCTTCAAATTCTTTGAGCATAGAGGATTTTATGTGATTTGCTCAATAACTTCACACTGGATGCAACACAAATAAAAACTTGAAGCATGTCGGTAGGAATAATTTGGTTTGTAATGTATATAATACCAAACTCAGTACAGTTGATATGAAGATTTTTTCAGTTTGAGATAAAATTCGCCATTGTGGTTGGTTGGTTGGTTGGTTAGATTTTACGGCATGTCAACCCTTGTTGGGTTATTTTATGTCCAAGGCGTTTTGTTCTATTCATTCCTGCATTTAAAGGTTCTTCAGTTTGAGCTAAAATTCACCATTGTAGGTTGTTTTTTTGGTTGGTTGGTTGGTTAGATTTTACGGCATGTTAACCCTTGTTGGGTTATTTTATGTCCAAGACGTTTTGTTTTATTCATTCCTGATGGGTATTCAAATTTTTATCTTAAACTCAATTTTTTAAAACACATTTTTTGGAATTTTTAAAAATTTAAATCATAAATAGAATTCTAAGAGATACTACTACTCCGGTCCAAGTTGGAACTGGGAGTAATGGTGATGAAAGTTACTCTACACTCCCCAAAGCTCCAGAATTCGAACCTCAATATCAGATGCAGTTTAACGTCATACCCAGTACATCCCGATTATAAATCAAAAACCATAACATATTAATAATATATGATTTTAGATGGGTATTAGTTCATAGCTAACACCCGCACTCATAGAACGCATTAGGTTATAAAAAAGAGGATAACTTAACACAGAATATTCGGTCGAGAAAATACAAAGTCAATTTTACAAGTTAACAACATTTGAAAAATTAACAGAAAACTAAAGATAGCAACGATCATGTATACCAGTTTCTCCTCTGACCACATATCGCATGCAAGATAGAGTCACAAGTAGATTTGTCATGTGGTACAATTGGATTAAGTAAAGTTGTGCATAAAAAACTAATATCAAGATCAGTAACAAAACCATTTTGTGAATGACGACTTGAGCAGTATTGATGTAATATAATTTTTGGTTCTGGGTAGATTCTACTCGAGGGATTCCATCGTTTTCGGTATTCGTAGCCTATTCAGTTAAAATGTCCTGCTAATGGCCCGAGAGACAGACGTTCTAGTGTGGTTCGTTTTCCATCCTTCACATAGTAGCTCAAAGATGATCAGACACCTCATGATACACGTATGTGATTGTCACACGAGTGAATAATGATAAACATTACTTGTGTAGAGTATATCCCCTAGCGCTGGCAAGATGTGATGATATTAAAGGGAAGATAATGTCTGTAACAACTCTGACTAATTATTATTAGTTACACTAACTCTCCAACATATACCAAAACTCTTCATGACACAATTATCTCTGGATTTTAACATGATAAGAACGATAATACACAATGGATACAGAATTTCAACTTTTACGTATACTGTACATTCAAAATAATATGAAATAAAAGTTGAGTGCTATACGTAGAGTTGAAGAAGACTTTTACTAGAGGATCTACATAGATGTGAAACAAACCATGCAGGTATATATATAATAGTATACAACCACAAGTTAGCCGTACCCAGTGTGAATGGAGGGCTAATTGGGGCATATTATGATTGTTTAAAGAGAGTGAACGAAGTTAATAGATATGAAGACTATAGTATGCTTAGTATTATCAGACAGATTTGCTAAACAGAAACGGTATTTTCGTATGTTAGATATTTTAATGGAAATGGGATATAAACAGCAAATAGAAAAATTTCTTGCATAGCATGATGAGAGAATATGCTATAAAGATATGGAATACAAGTTAATAGCAGATATATAATAAAAGACATTTATCATTCACATATCTATCTATTGATCAAAAATTAAATTATATCTAAGAAAAATTAAGAAAAAATAGATAATAGAAGTAAGAAAGAGCTAACGAAGTAAGTTGAAATGTGATAGTATAAGAAAAGATATGCATAAGGTTATTTACCAAAGTTATTTATTATACTACTACCTCGGTTTAGTATCTTATAATTCATATTATATTTTTGATGAACCGGCTAACTTTCTTCTGATTCTTTAAATGTTCGATAATATAGTCTCGTGTTGTAATATTTACTTATATTTTATTTTCATTTACTTATCCTCTTTTATATTTAAATACTAATTTCGTAAATAAAATATCCATCCATCAGAGCTTAATTATTATAAAGATACGATACGTGATTTTTAAACTATAAATATATGATCTACTTATCCTCGACGGCACGACCCGGGTGAAGCGTAATCACTGAATGTTTAGAACAAATTTTAATATAATAGCAATATACAGAGCGGATCCTCTAACTTCTTAAAAACAAACAGGATGCTCTAGTCAATCGATCGCCGTGGTGATAATAAGTGACTATTAGAAAACAAAAGAGCACACTAATATTTTAGAACTGGACTGTCATATGGAAATTTTATCCGGAAAATTTAGAACACTATTCAAAAAAACATATGATCGTGAACAATTAATTGTATAAATTTATTCAACATAACTCATACTCGTACATAACGTGTCTAATATCCTGCCCTTTCAACAAAACTCCTCTATCATTACTAAGTTATTAATACGGAACAACAAATAGCTTCAGAAAGAACCAGTACCCTAAAAAAATGACACCTCATTAGATTGGGCATAAATGGGTAAAAATGTATATAAAATTTCAAATATATAATATTTATTTGGGTTATAGTATAGTTCCTAAATTCATCCAATCCGACCAGAGAGAAAGTTCTTAGTTAGAGTATGTATGAACAGTATAACTGTTCGTATGGACCCACTCAGGTAGAATAATGAGCACTATTCCATTATTTAAGATACAACTAGAAGAAAAGGATAATAAGATAGAGAGTAAATAAGTGAGATGTGTGGGGGGAGAGGGGAAGAAAAGAAGTGGCGGGAGAGGATGGTGTAAAGTGGAGACAAAAGGGGAACAAAGAGATATATTACAGATACGGATAAAATGTTCAATGCTCTAGATCCCCAACACGTTTTGAGAAGCCCACTAGAAGTACTTATATGCAGAGTGCTAATGCTCAATTTCTTTTATCCAAAATAACTAGGATATATAATGCGTGAGGTCGTCTCTTGGCAAATGAGTCTAGTCTAATGGGTTAATCTCTTATAAAATGTGGCAAATAAGTTGATTTTACATTCTCCATACCAGGAATCATCATCTTGTGCACTAGAGGTTTGGTCAAAAATAATGTGAAATTATTAATTGACGTACGTTTACATAAAGTTGAAGAAGAGGAAATGGAATGCAAAGTCATTAGTGATAGACTAGCGACAAACTGAATTATCATAAAAAATTAAAAGAAATATAACTTGTAATTAATAGCAGATTAGTTCGATAAACATAACCATAACGATATTCAGAAATAGACATAACAACATTTTAGTACATAAACAATATAGACATACTATAAAAGTATAAATTTTAACTAAATCTAGTAGTAAATAATATTCATGTAATAATTCCTATAGTAGGTGTTATAACAGGACTAACATGTAAAATCACCTCTGGTATTAGAATTTTCAATTTCTCAACAGACTGTCCCTTTAGTTATGAATTAGTAATTTCCTACTATTGACAATAAATTAACATAAGACGTTTTTCCCAATTATTACTTTCGGTCATTAGTTGGCCTCACTGGTAACCTGTAACCAAATGTAAAAGAACATTCAAACAGAAATAATATATAGGACTCTCTGTTGCGTATAACCTCTACCCAGCAGAGCAGATATAAAGACACTCGATCCCAGAATAAGACATTTGTATATAATATAAATTCTTAAGTCCAAGAAGTTGTAAATTATTTGCTTGAGGATTCTTATGTATTGTGATTGCGGGAATTGTCGTTTTCCAACAGTAAGTGTTTCTTCCTGTTTATGTATACAAATTAAAAATGTGTTTCCCTGGCATTATAGGTGAAATGTCGCATATGCCCTGAAATTACTCCTGTTACGGAATATAGCATGTATTAGTATTATATGAATAATAATTAATAAGTATTATAATTGTGTGATACTAAATATTAGTATTAAGTTAGATGGTATGATAAGAATTTACAATGAAACCAGTGTATAAATTGTCAAGTACCAAATAATTTGTGTTAAATTGTAGAAGAATAGCTTGATTAACACGTATTAATTAACTAGTACCATCTAGATCTTAGTTAGTAGATATCCAGTAAATACAATTGAAAGTATTATTAACCTGTGTACAAATTAGTTTGTATATACGAATAGGATATACATAATAATACATAGAACTTCATTGTATCACATAAAGGAATAAGTTAACTAGTTGTTAAGCATGAAATATATATCCCATAACACGGTCTGAATTTTATAATCATAAAATAAAGTCTCTCTCAATTCAACTCAATTACTATATTCATTGGCTATTTGTAGCTTTTATCGTTGCCAATGTTACTATGTAGTTGTAGGCATTATGTTCTGCCTCCATTGTATTCTCAATATAGGAAGAATGAACAACCAGGCTTCATGCATACGTCCAGAAAACCTAAACAGGATGCGCTGACATACCTCAATGTACGTGGGACTCGGTTCACCACAAAAGTACTAACACAAAGTTAAGATGCGGCCGTGGTATGGGATTGAGTACGCCTTCCGTAAATATCCAAATTGGTTCTTGTCAACAGTCAGAACCGATAGCACCTATTATGATTTTGTCGCCAAACCCTATTTAGTCCATGTGTTATCAATTCTTAAATGAAAATAAAGATTTATATAGATATTAGGCAATGGCCGGCTAACTCTTTTTGGAATCCATGATTAACGTAGCTTGAGAGAGGCCATGAAGTGGATGACTGAGGTCTTAGTTATTAACCATGGCCGAAATATGACACGTTAGGCATTTACCGACATCTAAAAAGATGAAGTTAGGTTCTAATTAAACTAGTAAGCGTCGGGGGAGGAATAGAAAAGTACCACTTCATTTCACCCAGGTTTACTTTAAATCACCTTTGTTTCCGATTTGTTTCCATACCTAGTTTAGTTTATCCTTTAGGTCCCCATCTATGGGTTAATAGATGAAGAACATTAGCAATGAAAGGTTTTATCCAAATATGTTGTTTAACTAAGTTAAAATATCCGAGGTTATTGAAATAAAACAAAACCAAACTCCCTTTTCTAAGCCAATTTGGTCTATGAAAAAATAAGTCCCAGTAAGGAGTCCATTTTGTTATACCTCTCATACTTCTTTATGACTTTCATAATGCGTTCTTCGCTCTCTTCGTAGATTCAATCGTAAAGTCCTCGGTTCTAAGGTCGTTCTGTGCTTGAGCGCTACGCATCTGGACTCTCATCTCATTGTGCCTAAGGAACTTAGGGCCTCCTAGGCTTCTATCGTCTTGGGGACCTTTCCTCTTTTGAATGCAGTACCTTAAGCAAGCCCTGTGTGCATTGTTATTTTTAGGATATATTAGGGTAATAAAGCACCAAGACTTCAGATTTAACTTTGAATTCATATCTTTATCTCTCCGAACCGTTCCCCCTCGAACCGTTGACTACCTGTGCAGATACGAGCCTCGGCATTGTCTTGAGGTACCCGCCCCTAATATAACGGGACTTCGCCGCCACAACCCTTCGTTGTGTTTTACGCCGACTACAAAAATCTATTTCTAATCCCTAATCCGTAAGATGTGTCTTCTCCCCCCGATCTCACGGTTATCCACCGAAACCAGAAAGGATCAGTGAGCAGGTACAAGCCTTGTCCATTCCAATATCGTCCTAGAGTGCCGATGGCTGGTCTTCAGAACTAAGTTTAGTCCAAACCCGCCCCTTTTGAGATCTCTTTAGCACATTGAACGATAAAATTATGTAGTTCTAACCAATAATTATTATACAGGTTGCCACAGCTGCCTAGACGTAACTCAGACATTAACACTTTATACCCGACTTCCTTTTTTACATTTATATACAAAAAATCTCCGAAACCATGAATGCACTCAATAATGTTAAGCATGACCTTATGTGCCATCTTTATGTGGTCTAAAAACTCTGAAAATTCCTAATTCCCATTCCCATGTCGTATAGGTTTTTGTTGATTAAATAGACGTTTTATGAAGAAATCTACATCCTCCAATATGAACAATAGTGGCTCGCGTCTGTATATGCACAAGGATGCGGCTCTCTAGCAAAAGCTTACAGAAGTCAGTCCGCTCTCTGATTGTCGGACTGCGTCTTCAATACGAAGCAGCTGACGAGGTAGCGACTAGAAGTGACTGTAAAATCAGCGTAGGAGCGTAAAATGGTTGAGTCTTCATCTATCTCTTAATAGTCGTGGCATGTGTTTGTCAGAAAGACTCGAGAGTCTAGTAGTTCAATTCACGTGTCCCCATCATTCCCACTTTCTGTCGAAACGCCTTGCGGAAAGGGATTTGGAGACAGTGACTGAAGGAGTGTCTAAACTGACCATGTCCAAACCAGACTGTTATGAACGAGGAGTGAGTCTTCCTATTCGCTTAAACCCTATTACTCAAACTTGCTCAACTCTATCATCAGTACATAAATATATATATTAAACTGGTCAAGTAGGTATGATTATTCATTCTTCCACAAAGAGAAGGTTAAGTCAAGCTGAAAGCACTAATTCTCACTAAATCAGCAAAGTTAAGCAACGGTGAGCTTGTTCAATACTCAAGTGGGTGACCACTTAAGCAACAGCAGGTACAGTAAAGTAAAGTAAAGTCGACTTGGCGGCCTAAAGTCGGTATCAGCAAGTCAGCGAGGGAGTTTCTCCCCTTTTCAATAGCGCTAGACCAAGGAGATTGTTTTAGCATCTGAGATGAAGCGCCACACCTACCATCAGCTCCTTACTTTATGAAAATGATCCGGCATTAAATGGCTTGAAAAGGGTTGATATCTCGTTAAACAAAGTAAGTAACCTTCATGAAAGATATAAAATTATAACAAAATATATAAAAGTAAACTGGAATTTTACCCTATAAACCTATTTATGAAAGCCAGTTTTGTTATAATCATTATGCAAATTATCGCCACCATATCCTATATAAATCTTTATTTCTTAGAGATATAACACATATATCAAAATTTTAAATGCATTAATAATATGGGCAGTTCTGCGGCAAATCTAACTCAGCTAGACTTTAATAGAGATCATCATTAATGAATAACAGGCTAATTGAAATTTTATAATGACTATTTAATAATTGTTGATAATATAACTTAAATAACTAAGGAATTTGTAATGTCAGTGGTAACGTAGTTTTAGTTACAGACAGACAGTTACATAATCTCTATTATAGTATAATAGCTAACGATATAATTATATCATTAGTTTATATATATAACATACAAGGATGATTCAAAAAGTATTTAGCAACAAACAATTGCAGACAACTTACTGTCAAATTTGAGAAAAGTCATTGCAAAGCATAGCAATCAATCTAAGAATCCCTCAAAATTTACTTCTTGTCAAATAACAACCCCTGACGGGTTGACGTGCCGTTAAACCAAACCAATCTCTTATGTTTCTTTGGTAATCCCAAGCCGAAAATGACTTTATCTGAGGAATTATTTCATAACAAAGGACCTGTGGATATACCAGAGTAAGATAATTTAATTACTACAACGATATATATATGTTTACTTAAGAGCTATTGAAAAATAGTTCAATATGTAAAAAGTATAATAATCTTTATTTAATTCTTTGTCACTCTGTTTTTCTTTCTTTCAACTTTTCATTATATTCGATTGAAACAGATTAGAGTCATTGCTTCCGCGCACTCACCCCTCTCTCGATATTTCCCCTACTCTTTCTTTCTTTCTTATTATCTTTCTTCTATGTATATAAAAACGGAATAGTCCATTATTTAGCTGGGGTCACGACACTTATAAGAAATAAGACTTTGGTGGATAGGCACCACCAAATAATTAGATTTACATTTTTACATTTCATCTTGGTCAATTTGGACGGTCTCATTTTTATACTAGAGGGTGTTGCAAGAGAATAACGTTCGTACGAACACGAGTATTATTATTTCAGAATGTCTTACCCGTTAGATAATGATGTATTGAATCACGAGTTTCTTTGTAATAAGCTAAATACAAAACAAAGAAAAGACGTTAAGTATACTAGCAAATATATGCACCTTCCGGGTGCAAGTATTTAAGTTTTAATGTAATAAAATATTGTATTAAATTAGAAAGGCTAATGAAACTAAATAAGAATACAGATAAAAAGATTTAAAACAGAGAAAGTATAATAAAAGATTTGAAACAGAGGGAGTATAATAAAAAATGGAACAACTGAAACTTATTCTTCCATCACTCTCGTCTTTCATTGTTATTTTTTCTAATTTAAGTATTTAGTTATAAGAGGAAGTAAAGAATAAAATGAGTTATTTTATCTTGTTAATGGATTTCATTTAAGATTCATTGAAGAGATTTTTGCTTATATTCATTAAAATAAAACCAAACAGTTAGAAATCAATAATACTAAGCACATATTTATTAAATTCGATTTTTTAATATTAATATGCAAATTAGCCTTCCCATTCACACTGTAAACCGCTATTTTGTTGTATATATAAATATAATTGCATGTTGTCAATATGTAGACATAGTTAACAGTATTAATAATGTAAGACAATTTTATTAATAATTGAGGTTTAGATAAAAATAAAATCATGGAGAATGTGATGTCTATAACTAAGAGAATTGTGACTTGAGTAGGAATATAGTTTCGGTTACAGACATACAAACCCACAATCTCCATTATAATAAGATAATGTTGGACAATCCCTGATAGTTGGACATTGTTTTGAGAAAAAAAATCTATCGGGAATTCAACACAAAACAAAAGAAAAACTGGTAATAAAAAACACAATTTCTATTACGCAAGACGCTTCAAAAGCTTTTTATCTTAATCGTGTATATACAAGAATTTATAACCAATCAAGAATAATCCACTTTTGACACTTGATTGAGAGTGCAGTAGACTTGTATTATCTGCGTTATTCGGACTATTGTCCCCATCTTCATTGTTATTTGTACAACGTTTCGGCCGATATACCCTCCGGCCTTCTTAAAGGTATTTCTTGTCGGACTCGGGAACCTTCTCGGACTCAGGAACCTTCTTTTCGAACTCGGGAACTTTCTTGTCGTAATCGGAGGCCATCACGGAACTTTGAACCTAACCCTTTATTTATTCCACGGGGTATCCTGTTCTCATTCTGCTAACCATAGCTGGGGTAGGAGTTGTGTTAATTAATTATTTTTCTAACTTTTTTTCACTCAGGATTGAACTCGGGTACCAGAGATAACTGTCACTTAGAACTGTTTTAACCTAACTGCCTAATCCACTCGGCCATGTGTCCAATTGAAAAGAAGGTTCCCGAGTCCGAGAAGGTTCCCGAGTCCGACAAGAAATACCTGAAGAAGGCCGGAGGGTATATCGGCCGAAACGTTGTACAAATAACAATGAAGATGGGGACAATAGTCCAAATAATGCAGATCATACTAATCTTCAAGCCTCATCTCAAACATTCAGAGATGCAGTGACTTGTTTTCCATACACACACATACACACACACAGAGAAAGAGAGAGAGAGAGAGAGAGAGAGAAGAGAGAGAGAGAGAGAGAGAGAGAGAAAGAGAGGGGATACACAAACACATAGAGTCTTGGCAGTCGCTTCTGATAGAGCTCCCGATTAACATAACAGCCAAGTGCAGAGTTCGCGGAGTTATTAGGGTCTAGAACGCAAAAGACATTAAACCGATCGAAATTCGTCGTGAATTAACGGAAGTATATGGCGAATCGTGTATGGATGTCAAAAACGTCAGCTTGTAGTGCAGGGAACTTAAAACGACGACAAGGTTCAATGCTTCTTCAAAAACATGGGAGATAGTTGGTACAAATAGGCATATACAAACTACCATAGCACATAGAAAAATACATCAACCGAAATAGGGATTATATACAATAATAGATAAATGATATAAATATTCTTGACAATAAACCATAAACGTTTCTGTGATTTAAAAATATTCTAGAGACTATGCACAACAAACAAAAGAGTGTTGCCAATAGCCGCACGTATAATTTCCCTGGGTCCCCAGCGCTTTGGAGACTTTAATTTGGGGATTGCCATCGTATATATATATATATATATATATATATATATATATATATATATATAATCTCATATCTTAATCACATTCCTCACGCCGGAGAATAGGCCTAATTTTGCGATCTTCTCAACGTCCACTCTACTTTGTATAGTAGTAGTAATAGTGACGTATTTACCCTTGACAAGCTAATTTCGCATGTATCGTTTGCTGCATATCGGTGGCCCAGTGGTAAAGTCTCTGACTCTGCGTGCTGAGTTCCCGGTTTCGATTTCTGTCTGAGGGAAATCGTAAGTATACATCGCTGATGAGACTTAATAAAGTTGAAACAGCTGTATGATGTTCTACATAGAAGGCGATATTGTCATTTTCATTAATTATTGAATTTTATACGATATACGCATTGTAACTGCCTTTAAGCAAAAAATATAAATAATATATATATATATATATAACACGCACACACACACACACACATTGTATTACATCGCTTTTTGGCCTACGTCAAATTCGTTTTTACGCCAATTTATAGACTAAATTTCAACGAAAGTATTTTGTACTGATTGTAATTCTTCTTCTTATGTTTTACTTTACTAATTTATAATAAATTGATTGTATAGCCTAATTGTAGAGCAAATGTCTGATTGCCAAGAGGTGTAATAATCATACTAAGGTCTAAGTCTTGGCCAAGTTAAACAGACATTCATTGTTCAACTTGCCTCAGATATATTTCAAATCTTCTGTTAAATAAAATATCCGAAATTAGACTCATGACAGAACTCCATATACAAATAAACATCCAAAATAAAAGTAGGGGTGCTGAGCGGTGAGGTAATCGGACAGTACCCGAGGGTCAAAAACACCAGAGTCTCAGTTTCTCAAATGAACGAATGGGTTATCGCTAAAATGTTTTAACACTATATTTTCTTTGTTTTTCGTTTTTTTTTTGTATATTTTCTCCATTAAATGTCTAGCAACGCCACCTACGTCATTGTAAAAGGATAAATAAAATGAATGAATAAAGCCACCTGTTGTCGCAGTCCAATACGTTACCCATTACGCCACGGAGACCCTCTCCGCTTCATTTCTCAATTTATTATGTGTATCAGAGGTACTTCTATATAGCGTTCTTTGTAATTGTTGATTTTCATTAATACATGTCGACAAACGCTACTACGTTGACTTTTAAGGTTTAATTTGAGAGGATAGTGAATTCATGTTTACGTTTGTAAGAAAATCCTTAGTTACCGCCCTATCAGCGTGGCTGTATCCCCTACTGAGAGGTAAGACCCTCACCTCAAAACGTGGGTGTCCTAGATATCATACTAAACTGCATCTGATGGTGAGGCTACAGCTCTGATGATGTGGTATTGCGTGTTGTTGTTATTGTTGTTGTTGTTGCGACGGCATTCATCTTGGGTCGGTAGAGCCGGCTCAATCAAAAGAATTCACCGTATTCCGATTGAAAGACATAGTGAATTCATCAAAATAGTGACAAAGAAATAGGAAATTCACTAGCGGTCTCTAAACCCCGCATACATATCCCGCTCAGGTGAAAATGCCCTTGTTTGCCACGGATTTTCCATACATGTAATGACAAATACAGCAAAAGCCGTTGTTCCCTGATAATAGTGAAGACACTGTTTGGATTTTCACCAGAACCCATTTAGCCGGGTTGTGGCCCTAATGCCACTGGGTGACAGGCCAATCCGCCTTGGGAGGCCCTTCCAAGAACTTGGTTCCCGGATGGCATAGCTCTGACACTATCACGTGATCACCACCCTACCACGGCGAGGAGGGGTTGGACTTTAGGGTGGTTCCACCCTATCAGCATAACTTAGAATACACTAACTGTATCACTCCCTGAGAGATAAGACCCCCCCCCATCTCAAAATGTTGGTGTCCTGGGTATCACATAAAATTGCATCTGATAATATGGTTACAGTTCTGGAGATGTGGGGTAACGTACCAATGGCTTGTATGGCTTTTGCCATGGATAATACTAATTAAGGTCGGAAAATTTATCAAACCAATATCCATAATATTTCTCTGAATGTTTGAGATGAGGCTTAATGATTAGTATTTTCCGCGTTATTCGGACTATTGTCCCCATCTTCATTGTTATTTGTACAACGTTTCGGTCGATATACCCTCCATAAGTTCCAAAAATTCACACTGAATTGTCCAATTGGACACATGGCCTAGTGGATAAGGTAGTTCTAAATGACAGTTATCTCTGGATTCCGGGTTCAATCCTAAGTAAAGGCAGTAACATAGAAAATAATTAACACTGGTAAGCCGAATGAGAACAGGATACCCACGAGGACTGAATGAAGGTTTAGGTTCGAAGTTCCGTGATGGCTCCCGATTACGATAAGAAGGTTCCCGAGTCCGAAAAGAAGGTTCCCGAGTCCGACAAGAAATAACTGAAGAAGACTGGATGGCATATCGGCCGAAACGTTGTACAAATAACAATGAAGATGGGGACAATAGTCCGAATAACGCAGATAATACTAATATCCATAATATTCACAAAAGTTAAATTCTTTGACAGGGGCTGCCTACAAGACATCAGTCAGGTTAATTGCCTGAGGCGCCCTAGAAGGGGTATATCGTGGAGTTAAGCTATTTTTGGTACTGCCTAGCCGTGCGCGGATCGAAATCTGCATATAGCTGCGAGGTAAGGCAAATAACCTTGCATGGTAAAGCTGCTAATCTGAGCAAATGAATAGATTAACGCATTTTATAAGTCAAGGGCCATGGCTTCTTCGTTGACCACAAAAATATTGACGTCAAAATAGGAGTAATAAGTTTTTTTCTACCATTTCCTCTGTAAAAAAGAAAGAAAGAAAAAAGAAAAGATAGAAAAAAAGAAAAGAGAAAAAGAAAGAAAATAGAAAATAGAAAAGAAAGAAAAAAAGAAAAGGAAGGAGAAGAAAAAAAAGAAAAGAGGAAGAAAAAGAAAAAGAAAGAAAAAAAAAAAGGAAGAAAATAGAAAAGAAGAAAGAAAAAAGAAAGAAAGAAAAAAAGAAATGAGAAAGAAAAAAGAAAAGAAAAAGAAAGAAGAAAAGAGGAAGAAAATAGAAAGAAAGAAAAAGAAAAGAGGAAGAAAAAGAAAAGAAAGAAAAAACGAAAAGAAAAGAAAATAGAAAAGAAAGAAAAAAAGAAAAGAGGAAGAAAATAGAAAGAAAGAAAGAAAGAAAAAAAAAGAAAAGAAAGAAAAAAAAAAGAAGAAGAAAGAAAAAGGAAAAGAAAGAAAAAGAAAGAAAAAGAGGAAGAAATAGAAAAGAAAGAAAAAAAAAGAAAAGAGGAAGAAAAAAGAAAAGAAAAAACGAAAAGAGGAAAAAAAAGAAAAGAAAGAAAAAAAAAAGAAAACAGGAAGAAAATAGAAAGAAAGAAAGAAAAGAAAGAAGAAAAAAAGAAAAGAGGAAGAAAATAGAAAGAAAGAAGAAAGAAAAAAAGAAAAAAAAGAAAAGAGGAAAAGAAAGAAAGAGGTAGAAAATAGAAAGAAAGAAAAAAAAAGAAAAGAGGAAGAAAAAGAAAAGAAAGAAAAAAACGAAAAGAGGAAGAAAAAAGAAAAAAGAAAAGAGGAACAAAATAGAAAGAAAGAAAGAAAATAGAAAGAAAGAAAGAAAAAAGAAAAAAAGAAAAAATTAAGGAAGAACGAAAAAGATTAATACCTAGATGAAAAATGAAGAAAAATGAAGAAAAAGCTAAAAAATGAATGCATATAAAATGAAGGAAATTAGGAATGAATTGGAGAAAATGAAGGAAATGTATTGAAAGACGTAAACGTGAGCGGAGAAAGAAAGACAAAAATAATTAATTTAAAAAAAATCGTAGAAAGAGAAAAGAAGATTTAAAAAGAAGTTGACAAAATGAAGGAATAAAGATGAAAAAGAAAAAAGTGAAGGAAGAAAGAAACAGATAAGAAATTGTGCAAAGAGAAAAAAAATAATGAAAAAAAGAAAAAGAAAATAATTTTTCAATACGAATAAGAAATGAAAGATAAGTTCATATAATGAAGGAATAACCATGAAACACGTGAAATTGAACGAATAAAGAAATAATAATAAAGTGAAGAAAAAAGAAAAAAATGATATAAAGTGAAGGAGAAGAATGAAGAAGATTGAAAATGATTTTTTTAAATGAAAAAAAATTAGAAAAAGAAGAAAAATATATAAAGTTAAAGAGAAGAATGAAAAATAAGTTGAGAAAATAAAGGAATAACAATGAAAGACGATAAAGTGAAGGAAGAAAGAAAAACTGATAAAAAATTAAAATAAATAGAAAAATATAAAGTGAAGGAGAAGAATGAAATGAATCGAAAAAAATGAGGAATATCTATGAAAGATGATAGAGTGAAGAAAAAAAGAGAAGAAATGAAAGAATGAAAAAGAAACCAGAAAAAAATATAAAGTGAAGAAGAATGAAAAATAAGTTGAGAAAAAAAAAAGAATAACGATGAAAGACCATAAAGTGAAGGAAGAAAGAAAAAGAACTGATAAAAAATTTAAAAAAAAAACAGAAAATAATACAGTGAAGGAGAAAAATGAAATGAATTGAAAAAATGAGGGAATCTATGAAACACGATAAAGTGAAGGAAAAAGAGAAAGAAATGAAAAAAAAAAAAAAAAGTGAAGGAGAAGAAAGGAAAAATAAGTTGAATAAATGAAGGAATAACGATGAAAGACAATAAAGTGAAGAAAGAAAGAAAAAGAACTAATAAAAAAAACCCCCCAAAACCCCAGAAAAATATAAAATGAAGTAGAAGAATGAAATGAATAGAAAAATGGGGGAATAACTATGAATGACGATAAAATAAAGGAAAAAAAGAAAATGAAGAACATGGATGATAAAAGAAAACAGAAAAAATATAAAGGGAAGAAGAAGAATGAAATTAATAGAGAAAATGGGAGAATAACTATGAAAGAGTGAAGTGACAAAGTGAAGGAAAAAAGAAAAAAAAAAGATTAAATGGAAAAAAGAAAAAATAAAAGAAAAAGGCAACAAAAAAAACATACAGTGAAGAAGAAGAATGAAAAATAAGTTCAGAAAATAAAAGAATAACGAGGAACGACAATAAAGTGAAGGAAGAAGAAAAAATATTTTTTAAAGAAAGAAAAAGAAAGTTAAGTGAAAGAAGAAAGAAAAAGAAAGAAATATAACGTAAGGGAAGAAATGTTGCGAAAATAAGGGAAGAAAGAAAATGGCCCGAAAGAAAATTCCTTTGATTTTGCGTATAAAAGAACAAGCTAAAAAATGGTAAAAAAAAAAAAAATAATAATAATAAAAGAATCACCAATTCTCGTTTGCTGCAAAATACTCAACATTCCGTTGCACTCAATTGTGAACAATAGATTCTTACAAGAGCCAGAAGTAATTTTCAGGAAGTAACCTTTAAGGGCGTGGGGTACTCGTTCAAGAGGAAAAAGTGTACATATAAGTATATATATATATTCGTGTGTACTGTGTTGAGGCTACAGCAGTAAACCTCTCAAATATTGAAGGGATGTAGGCATAAATGTAAATGGCGTCTCGACTGTTAACAATCCTAACGCGTGTTGCGTTCCTTCTCTAATGTTTTTGTTAACATCCGTTTGTACAATTCAGTTTTAGTCAGAGTTATCCTGAAGATCCCTCTCAGTGAAGCCTAGATAGATATTTTCTGCTACTTGTTGGTTTTCTAAATCAGCCGTATGTATGTATTAAGCACTTTTATATATTTATTATTCCGACATTTGCTGATATATATATATATTATATATATATATATATATATATATATAATATATTTGAAATTTATTTGCTTTTATTCCTAAACTTTACTTATATATACACATATATATGAGAAGTAAATACACAGCGATGTGTTTATGATATGGCTTTTTTTTTAGCCGACAATTTTTGGGCGAATATGTGCTTAATTGAAGTGGTACCTAATTTTGAAAGTTAATTAATTAATAATTAATTAATTAGGCGGGCATACCTATTTAAATGTAAGGCTAAACAAATCGAGAAAAATCAATCTCTGTATGTACATTTCGGCCTATTAGGCCTCATCAGCAGAGCTATAGATAGGAAGACCGCCTTGTGCGTGATTCGAAACCCGACTGTCAAGCTGACAGGCAAGCATCTTAACCCCTACACCAACCGGACTTATGTAGATTTTTCGTTTTGTTTAGAAGTAGGTTTTTTATATTCCTCTTATAGTGACTTCTTCTACACGACAGTATGAGAAGTAAATACACAGCGATGTGTTTATGATATGGCTTTTAGCACATATTCTCCCAAAAATTGTCGGCTAAAAAAAGCCAGGAAAGATAAGTTGCTCGTTGTTAGGAATTCGGTGGTCGCAAACATTTTTTGACTGCCAAATCTGGGATCTCCTGCTGCCAGACGTAAGGTCTTCCAACAGCCACCCTCGAGATCCAGGATAGAACGACTTCATTCAGGGACTTGATCTAGTTCTCCATGTTGACTATGATACAGTGTGGGAAGATGAATGGGAGAATGATATCACAATCGCTAATGACCACCACGATGTAGACGAACTTTGCTTTTAATCCTTACCGAGATGTTATCTATCCTGAGTCAGATTTTTCCAAATGAAATCGAAAAATGAGAATGTATTAAAGAAAATTTTCTTTTTCCGTTAGCAGCTTTCTGTGTTAGCTGAATGTTTTATGAAAAAAAAAAATAACTTTAAAAAAAAAGAACATTATAAGCCATTTTGTTTTGTTAATTTCAACACTTGTGTTTAAAGATTATATTATCCAAAAGCTTGCTTCCTGAAACTGATACTTAACGTAACGTATATATTTTCGTGAAATCAGAGCACCCGCCTAGTAATCACAAGGTTCCTGGATCGATACGGGTCCTCGTTAACTCAGCGCATGAGTAGCACAGATTGAGTTATCTGACATAGGCGATAAAGTGGAAAGCTAAAGGTAGGTGTGGCGCTCCACATGAACAAAATCAATCTGCCTAGTCTAGAGCTAGCGAAAAGGAAATAGACCCCTCATTGTACGGCTGATACCGACAATAAGCCACTTCACTAACTTTACTTTACTATCTGAGCCTCACCCATACCTGCAATTCATGACATGCAATACTCCCACTTTGGCCCTATCTTGGGTTAGACGGGCGGTCGGAGAGGCCCCTCCGATCAATCGGCTGGTCACGTCAAACCCTAGCACCTATATGATTTTTCCAACCCTATTGCCCTTATGGCAAGCCCAAACCCCTTTTTATCATATGGGTGCTAGAAGGCGGTGGCTGCGGGTCTACATGTCCTGGGAA
>CM042163.1:40993103-41005770 GCA_023376005.1 Doryteuthis pealeii
ATTGTTCTTACTTATTTTGGCTATTCGCATACGACCCTCCTCTATTTCTTGTAAGTTAATTGTTTTGTTACTTATTGTTCTGTGTTTTTGTATGTATCCGTTAGCGCCAGATATTGGTGCTAAATAAATATATTAAACACGCAATTTCTTCTGTGTATCAAATCACCTCGACGATAGAACATTTTGTAACCTTGGTATGGCAACTGGTCTAGGAAGACCTGTTAAACCTGTTAAAGTCCTCGTAGAAATAGACCATGTGTCACATTCTATTTGCACGGACAGGTTGGGTAAATGCATTTGTGGTCTTAAAATAGAAATAGACATATGGGTCAGAGAAATATGGATGAATGAAAGAGAATGAGGGATGAATGGAAGAGAAAAAGAGAATGAGGGATGATGGGAGAGTAAGGGAGATGGTTTGATAAAAGAGGAAAAGAGAAAGATGGATAAATAAAAGAGAAAGAGAGAAAGATAGAGGAATAAATAGAAGTGAGAAGAAAAGAGAGATATATGAATGGAAGACAAAAAGAGAAAGATAGATATGGATGAATGGAAAATAAAGAGAGAAGGAGAAATGTGCGGAAGAGAAAAAAAGACAGAAAGTTGGAGAAATGGAAGAGAAAAAAAGAAAGAGAGATAGAAGACAAAAAGAGAAAGAGAAAGTCGCTTTATTTAATTTCTATGATAAATTTGTTCTGGGTAAGCTGTATATTATTCATAGATTGCTGCGACTAAAAGAAAAAATAAATAAACAAAAAAAAATAAATAAACAAAAAAAATAAATAAACAAAAAAAATAAAAAATAAATTGGGAAGGCGTGTCCTCGTGGCGTGTTGACTAACGTGTTGCACTGCAATATCATAGTAAACGAGTTCGAAATCCAGTCACCCTATTAGATTCTCTATCAGACTAATACCCTTGGAAAAGGTATGAATACATTCATACCACCATTTATGGTTTAAATAGTACCATTACTATTCTTCTAGATGGATGGCTTTGGTATTAAATAACCCACGAAGCTTCATATGCCATTAAACAAAGAAACCAAAGATATAATAATTAATGTGCATTGTTCATACTAGCAAAATAAAAAACAACCTCCGGGCGATGTAAAAATAGATTTTTGAAACATATTGCCTGAGGGGCGGGAGTTAAAAATTCAATATCAGCAAGTTTGTACCTTAAGTAAGTAAAACAATCAAATTCATTAAAGGATTAAAAAATAAAATAATTTGAAATGTAAACTTTAAATATGTATTAAAATAAAACAAACTATATATAGATATATAATACCAGTCATGTATTTATTAAAACTTGTTTTAAAAAAACAATGAGGACTGCCTAATGCTGCATGTTCAAATTTTGAGTGTATTTATTCTATGTTATGACGATTTTGGGTAATGTGGCGCAAGCAGTGACGTAGTTTTTGTTACAGACAAAAACCGGAAGCTAATCTCCATTATTGATAGATATAAAATATGTTACTGCAATAAAAGACAGACAAGGTAATTGCTTTAGTCAAGCTTTATTCAATACAAGCAGTGGTAGCCGGTAATACCTGAGAAAAGTAAAGTTATTTGCACTTCCGTGCTAGATTTTCAATAGCAACATTTTCTCGTAAGATTATGGTACTGGTTATACACAGACAGATTGAAATTGCCATTTATGTAGTAGATTACGCTTGAATTGTTCAAATTTATAAAAACTTGAATTTTGCCTTTTAATTAAGTTAAAAAAGAAAAAAAACCCTAATGTTATTTAATAAAAAATATGTTTATAATTGTATTTTAAGTTTCCCTTGAATATTTACCGTATTTGTTATTTCATTTATTTTCAGAAGAAAAAATTCTAAATTCAAACCTGTCAAACTCCGCTTAAGAAATTGGCATTGTGACACATCCTTCTCCTGTGGAAGGGCAGGTAAATAATTTTGTATATATATATATATATATATATATAATATATATATATATATATACTAAGAGAAAGGAAATGAATCCGACGCTATGAATATATGTTACATAATCTATGCAGTTGCATAAGATTATTGTCAATCCCCTGTATTTCTAAAGGGATGGCCCTTTCATACCAAGGGCGGGACTTTCCATGGAATAGTACAGAAAGCCCGCCAAATTACGTGAAGTCACGTGGGACCTGGTTGGGTCCTCAGTTTTCAGTTGGACGTCAGGCAGTGAAGATGTGCTGCCTTAACTGTAACTCACTCTGCATACGCGCGCTATGTTAGTTAGATAATTAGTTACATGAAGTGTTTAGTTCAGGAAATAAAAGTTTAAGAAAATTAACACGGTCTTGTGATCAATGAATGTCTTGGTAACAAGACTGATATAGAAGAAGACGTAAGATAGAAAAGATGAACCACAGAAGAATAGAAGTAAGTAAGAAGTAAAGTAAAGAAGGGTATGCAACATATAGATAAAAGGATATGAAAACAACACAATATGCTGTTAAAGTGAAAACATTTTATAACATATTCTTAGCTAATATTGAACAATATTTCGATTTTATAAAATCATCTTCCGAGCTTGTTTATACTCCGTACTATCAAGAGCGGAGACGAAAGTCATATGAATTCAAAACGAAAACCTTGATGTTGCCAAAAAGAAGTGATATGAATTCAAAACGAAAACATTGATGTTGCAAAAAAAGTTATGTGGTAGTTTCAAATATGAGTACTTCCGCCACACTTATCTCGGTCACCGAAATATTGTTCAATATTAGCTATGAATATGTTATAAAATGTTTTAACTTTAACAGCATATTGTGTTGCTTTCATCTCCTTTTATCTATCTATCTATCTATCTATCTATCTATCTATATATATATATATATATATATATATATATATATGTGTGTGTGTGTGCGTGTGTGTGTGTGTGTATATATGTGTGTGTGTGTGTGTGTGTGTGCTATTTCGCTTATAGATTATGTTGATTTTTTTAAAAAATTCTCTCGACGTTGCATGATTTTAATGTAACATCACCCACCCTTCAATCACTGATATTCAAAGATATCTTTCCGACTTTATTGTTATGGGTTCCATCATTGATTTCTATCATTAAAATCCAATTAGCCAGTCCATATTTTTGATGAAGTTCTTAGTTAAATTTCTTATTTTGAATAAAAGAATAAAACTATTATTGGATTTTAAAAAAACCCAAAAAACACTACTTTCTCAGTTTCAAGTAAGAGTCAATGATCCACACCAACCGGATACTTCGTTGATTTCGGGGTTTGATAAAAGGGCGGGAGGAGGGGTAACACGGGAATGTTTATTGGCACTGAAGGAAAGGCACTTAAAGATCGTGGAACTAAAACGATATTGGGGACCGTGAAAAGCAAAGGAAAGAGAAAATAATGTGAAGAGAAAGACCCGTGGGGTTGTTTTAGGGGATCTTAGAAAACACCCACATAGAAAGACGGTCACGGCGAATGAAAAAGAAGATAGTCAATTGGCTCAACGGAAGTAGAAGGAGGAGGAAGAGGAGGAGGCGACGTGAAAAGACGGATCGGAGAAAGGTTAATGGGAAGAGAAACCTTTCATTTTAATAGCAACTGGCGGGGCCTTTGCTTGGGTTTTACGGTATGTCAACCCTTATATGCCGAATTTATATTTTATTCATTATTGTTGGTTATTCATTGTTTTTTTGTTGTTTTTTCAAACAATTTTTAAACACATTTTTGATACTCAATTTTTATCTATTTAACCCATAGATGGGATACAAACAGATACTATCACTCCGATGTAGGGTGGACCTGTGAGAAATCGCAATAATGGGGCAGTCCATACTCCCCGGAGATCTAGAGCTGGAACCACGGCACCATTAGATTCAGTCGAACGTCATACTTAGGGCACTAAGACACTTAGCCACCGCATTCTGGCACAGATGATAAAAAGATTTAGTGGGTTGCCATAAAGGTAATATGATTGTGACAATCATATAGGTACTAGGTAGTAGGGGTGCGTGGTGTAATGGTTAAAGTCATGGGAAACGGGCTCGTTGCCGCGAGTTCAAATCCTGGACGTGATAATAGAATTTCACTTAGCGCTAATACCGTTGGGAAAGGTATGAATTCTACTCTCCCTCCAGCTATGGATAAATAAACTCGTGAACAAAATAAATGGGTCAAGCAAGTATTATACATTTTATTGTACAAAAAGCTAAATTAAACAAAATACAATTGAACAAAAAACAAAAAACGAGTCTTATATACACAGAACAAGACATTTACTTTAATAAATGCTTAGTATGGAATCGCTTTCCCCGTTGATTTCTTTAAAAGATTAATGCTTTTAACCATGCTCTCAACCAACTTGGAACACTCTGAAGAGGGGATGCTATTCCATTCATTTTGCAGAGCTTCCCACAGTTTTTCTTTGTTCGAAAAAGTTCATTGATGTTCTTCTTAGATAATGATGTTCTTCTTAGATAATAATGGCTTCTTTGCGCACGGTTTTTCATATCCTTGCCCAGATGCGGTCTTACCTTTTTAGGACTCATTTTTACCACTAAATTATTATATACTATAATATTAATGATCTAAAAAATAGGAATTTGCAGTTAAATTTCAGTAAATTCCTGAAAAATCTCGAAAAATCTATTTTCTTCCTTCTTTCAATCTTGGCCCATATTTTCTGTTCACGAGTGTAGTAGGGCAGACCGGGCTCTTTAACCTTGGTTAGGCAACTGGTCCAGGAGAAGGAAAACTCTGAATTCAAACCTGTTAAGAAATTGACTTGTGTCACATCCTGCTCGTGCGGAGGGGTTGGTAAATGTATATATATATAGGTACTAGGATTTAACCTGACCAGCCGATTGCTCGAAGGGTTCCTCTCCGATCTCCCGCCTAGCCTAAGTAAGAGCCAAATTGGAGTGTTGCATGTTAGGGACTCCTCAACCACCAGACGCCCGTCCTTTAGCATCAAAAGTCGCCACCCAAGGCGGCCCCATGTGGGGGGAGTGTCTCCCTCTGCAGAGGTGTAGTCGGTGAATTCTACAGCACAAGCTGACAGGGGCCTGTATGATAATCTATTAAAACATTTGATATGTATACGTATGAGCTATTGCAAAATAGTTCAAAATGTAAAAAAGTATGATAATTTTGATTTAACTCCCCCATCTATCTTTTTCTTTCTTTCTTTCTTTCTTCCTTTCTTTCTTTATTTCTTTCTTTTCATCTTTCGCTTCCATTTCATTGAACAGATTAGCGCTATCGCTTCCGTGCTCTCACCCCTACTCTCACTATCTTTTCCCCATTCTCTTTCTTTATTTATTTCTTATATCTTTTCTGGTGTGTAGCGTGTACTTTTTCTTTCTTTTCTTTTTTCACAATAAAAACGAAATGGCCCATTGTTCATATATATATATATATATATATATATATATATATATATATATGTGTGTGTGTGTGTGTGTGTGTGTGTGTGTGTGTGTGTTTGTGTGTAGTAGCATAGGGATCTGTGCGGTAAAGTAAGGAGCTGATGGTTGGTGTGGTGCTCCACCTCAGACACAAAAAAAATTACCTTGGTCTAGCGCTAGAGAAAAGAGCATAGACTCCGTCACTGATTGGCTGATACCGACTTTAGGCCGCCACGATGAATTTACTATAAAAAAGAACAAATAGAATACATACAAATACAAATAAATAATATAAGACAATCGGTGGAGGACAGACAGTCGCGATTAGCGTGGAAAACAGTAAATGAAATTAGTGGTAGGAAAAATACCTCTAAATCAAAGCTAAAGGCAACCAGCCAAGAAGATAGACTCCAGAAATGGAAAAACCACTTCCAGAAACTTCTGGGGAACCCACCTAAAATCGTAGAAAACAATACCCAAGAGATTGTAGATAAACAACTAGATATCAAACTGGGGGATTTCACATTAGATGAAATCAACCAAGTTTTAGAGAAGCTAAAAGGTAGGAAAGCGGCAGGACTAGACGGAATACCCCCGGAGGTATGGAAGATAGGAAAGTTCAATGACATACTGCTTAGGCTATGCAATGCAGTAATATAGACAAAATAGAATAGATAAATGGACGAAAGGCTGCATTCTCCCATTCCCCAAAAAGGGAGATCTCGGAATCGCTAAAAATTACAGAGGCATAACTCTTACGGCTATTGCAGCCAAGGTATTTAATGCCCTTCTTCTTAATCGCATCCGACCCGAAATAGAAAAAATCCTTAGGAAAACCAAAACGGATTCCGCAGAAATCGATCCACTACCTCTCAGATCCTGACTATTAGACGGATCATAGAAGGGGTACGAGCAAAGAATCTAGAGGCAACGCTGCTATTCGTAGATTTCTCCAAGGCATTTGATTCCATACATAGAGGAAAAATGGAACAATACTACTAGCATATGGTATCCCCAAAGAAACAGTTGCAGCTATGATGATGCTATACAAAGACACTAAAGCGATGGTACGATCACCTGATGGTGACACAGATTTCTTTGACATCGCCGCTGGGGTCCTACAAGGAGATACATTGGCACCATATATATTTATAATATGCCTAGACTACGTACTCAGAACATCATTAGATACCATAAAAGAAAAAGGTTTCACACTGAAAAAGGCAAGAAGTAGGCGATATCCCGCACAAACGGTCACAGATGCAGACTATGCTGATGATCTTGCACTTCTTGCAGATACACCAGCACAGGCTGAGTCACTACTACATAGCTTGGAGGAGGCAGCAGAAAATATCGGCCTCTGTGTGAACTCCAGTAAAACGGAGTTCATAAGCTTCAAAAAGAAAAGAAAACATCACCACACTCAACGGCACACCTCTCAAGCCAGTAGAACAATTCACGTACCTAGGTAGTAATATCTCATCTACAGAGAGCGATGTTAATACACGAATAGCAAAGGCATGGGCGGCCACAACAAATTATCAGTCGTATGGAGGTCCGATCTCCTGACAAACTAAAGAGACGGTTCTTCCAGGCTGTGGTTGTATCAGTGCTGCTATATGGATGCACCACATGGACCCTAACGAAGCGTCTTGAAAATAAGCTAGATGGAAGCTGCACAAGAATGCTACGTGCAGTCTTGAACAAATCGTGGAAGCAGCACCCCACGAGGAGACAACTGTACGGTCACTTGCCCCCCATCTCACAAACTATCCGAGTGAGACGGACAAGGCATGCAGGACACTGTTGGAGAAGCAAGGACGAGCTCATAAGCGACGTTCTCCTGTGGAAGCCAACACATGGACATGCAGGTGTGGGGCGCCCAGCAAGGACCTACATTGACCAAATATGCGAGGATACTGGATGCTCCGCAGAGGACCTCCCAGGTGCAATGAGTGATAGGGAAGGTTGGCAAGAGATTGTCATGGATATCCGTGCTAATTGCGCGACATGATGATGATGATGATGATATATATATATATATATATATATATATATATATATATATTGGGGGGAGAATATGTGCTTAATTGAAGTCGCACCTAATTTTGAAAGTTAATCAATTAATGATTAATTAATTAGGCGGGCATACCTATTTAAATGTAAGGCTAAACAAATCGAGAAAAATCAATTTCTGTATGTACATTTCGGCCTATTAGGCCTCATCAGCATAGCTATAGATAGGAAGACCGCCTTGTGCGTGATTCGAAACCCGACTGTCAAGCTGACAGGCGAGCACCACAACTCCTAAACCAACCGGACTTTCTTTAGATTTTTCGTTTTGTTTAGAAGTAGGTTCCTATTCCTCTTATAGTGACTTCTACATATATATATATATGGAAATACGGTGAGGATATATATATATATATATATATATATATATATATATATATATATATATATATATATATATATATATATATATAACAACCTATTAATTGATTAATTAGTGTCCCATTTAAAATTGTTTTTCGAAACAGTGGCGGGACCCAGTTGAAAAAAATTAATCTGCAGCACCGGTTGGCAAGGAAGTAGTCGTGTCTCTAATGTGAACCTATTTTTTTCTGCGGTCAGTCTTGTACGAGCCCAACATATGATACTCACCAAGGCAGATAATCCTCAATAAAGCAATTTGCTCTCTCTTTCTTTATCAGATTACCTTGTATTATCACTGTGATTGTTCATTAAAAGATATTTGCTAATTGATTTACTTTATGAACTCGTGAAATCATTTAATGATCGAATAACAAATAAGGAATTGGAGAATTATTAATTGATAATTGATAATTGTGTTTTCATACGCCATAAATTAAGAGTTGTTTGAGAAAAAAATTATCATTTAATTATTTTGCTAATAATAATAATGATAATAATAATAATAATAATAATAATAATAGAAAAAAAATATTAGAAACCCTGGTACAAACTATTAGAATATATAGCCAAGATATAGGAATGGAAATTGGAATTGAAAAGTGTGCTATGCTAGTAATAAAACGCGGTGAAAGAAAACTAATGCATGGAATACAACTGCCAAATCAGGAAACTATGAAATCACTTGATGAAAATGAAAGCTACAAATACTTAGGAATTTTAGAAGCGGACAATATTAAGCAAACAGAAATGAAAGGAAAAGTTAAAAAAAGAATATCCCAGGAGAACTAGAAAACTTCTAGAAACGAAACTTAACAGCAGAAATCTGATCAAAGGAATCAATACCTGGGCCGTCCCCATTATAAGATACTCAGGACCATTCTTAAAATGAACAAAAGAAGAACTTAGACAGATTGACCAAAGGACGAGAAAATTAATGACCATGCACAAGGCTCTCCACCCTAGAGATGATAGAAATAGATTATATGTGTCAAGAAAGGAAGGTGGAAGAGGACTTGCCATCATAGAGGAATGCGTAGAAACCACAATCCAACAACTTGAAGATTATACAAGAAAGAGCAAAGACAAACTACTTATGGCGGTCACCAATAGTAGGAGCGACATATGGACAAACAGAAAAACAACAAAGACTAAAAAACAAAAATGGGAAGAAAAACAACTATATGGACGCTTCAAACGACAAATAGAAGAGGTTGCACATGGAAAGACTTGGATTTGGTTGAGAAAGGGAAACCTCAAAAGAGAAACTGAATCACTAATAATTGCTGCACAAAATAATGCTATAAGGACAAACTATATCAAAGCAAACATTGATAAGACACATCAAATAGTAAATGTAGACATTGTGGTAATAGAGATGAGACTGTAAACCATATGCACTGCGAATGTAACAAACTAGCACAACGAGAATACAACACTAGACACGACTGGGTTGGGAAGGTGATCCACTGGGAATTATGCAAAAAATGTAATTTTGACCATACAACAAAATGGTATATGCATAAACCTGTTCTTGAGAACGAAACACAAAATTCTCTGGGACTTTGAAATAAAAACGGATCACCTTATCCCAGCAAGAAGACCAGACCTAGTGTTGATAAACAAAAAAGAAAGAACTTGTCAACTGGTGGATTTTGCAGTTCCAGCAGATCACTGGGTGAAGCTAAAGGAAAATGAAAACATGGACAAATATTTAGACCTTGCCAGAGAACTGAAAAAGTTATGAAATATGAAAGTGAAAGTGATACCAATTGTAGTTGGTGCACTTGGAACAGTCCCAAAAGGATTGGAAAACGGTTTGGAAAGTTTGGAAATCAGAGGAAGGATTGAAACCATTCAGAACACTGCATTGCTGCAATCTGCCAGAATACTCAGGAGGGTCCTGGAGACCTAAGGAGACTTGCTGTCACTCAGTCTCCAGTGAAAAACTATCAGCTAACACTGATGTGAAAACTCAAAAGGAGTAAACAATAATAATAATATGGGAGATAGAGAAAGAAAATAAAATGATCTCGTGCTGAAGAAATAGTGATCTATAGTTAAGGTATGATTAAATAATCGGCTCTCCCCATCTAGATCATCGAATTAGTAAAAGTAAGTAAAAAGTCGTCGGGGCGGCCTAACGTCGGTATCAGCCAATCAGCGAGGGAGTCTATCCCCTTTTCAATAGCGCTAGACCAAGGAGATTGTTTTAGCATCTGAGGTGGAACACCACACCTAACATCAGCTCCTTACTTTACCGCACAGATCCCTGTGCTACTCATAGGCTAAGTTGGCGAGGACCGGTACCGAACTAGGAACCTTGTGGTTTATAGCCGAACGCTCTACCGACGGAGCTAACCCGGCCCTCGAAGTAGTAAAGGAAACTATTTAGTACTAAGTTGGGTGAGCACATAGGGCTAAAATCAATAAGGATGTGACACAGGGTCAATTTATTGAGGGGAGTTTAACAGCTTTGAATTCAGAGTTTTCCTTCTCCTAGACTGGTTGCCTAACCAAGGTTAAAGAACCCGGTCTGCCCTTCCCAACAGGAGTGTTGATGAATCTAGAAGCCTTAGGTTTATAATTAGTTATTGGTCCTCATTATCGAAACTTGGTACCACTTAATCTCCGGCGAATGTTATCAGACCCTTGCGGCGGGAAAACTCAACAAGTACAAAACAACAACAACAACAACAACAGCAACAACAATAACAATAACAACAACAACAACTCCCTATTTCGGCGACTGGTGTGAAATTTTAAACGATAATGATAAAAATAAGATGGCGAATAAAAAAAATGGAAACACTAGAAAAGAAGAAGGTGATTAAAAAAGAAAAAAATGACCCAGAGTGTTGATATCAATTGAAAAGTAGAATGTGGGAAGAATAATAATGAAAAGTCAATAATGTATTAATAATGGTGATTCGGTCTCTATTTGTCTGTAACTGAGACTACCTCACTGTTTACGTCACATAACCCAAAATCGTCAATATATAGAATAAAGAGAAATTAATATTAATAGAATAAATAAAAGTTGTCCATTATAATTCAACATTTGAATCATGACAATTTAAAATAATAAACTAAATATTACTTAAATAAATAAACTATATAAACTATGGAATTTATTTAAAAAGTGTATTATTACGTTATGTTGAAGAAGATATGTACGAAATTCGTAATCAATCTTAAATACTTATTTTTTACGCTCGCACTTTTTTCAGTAACAAGAAGTTAATTAAAAAGTTTCAAATAAATAAACAGCTACGATTTTCTGGAACATTTATGTGCAACATATTCAAAATGATTAGATATTTAATAATTAATAGATACGCGTAAGTTTTCACTTCAAATTATTATTTTTTTTTACTTCTTTTAATAAATTTGATATTTTTACTCAGGATATAAACCCTCTGACATTGAAAGTTTAAGTCCACCCTCATGCAATATCTTGTTAGAATAGACTTTTACACCACCGAGAGGGTGTTTTTATTTGTTTATTTTTTTATTTATTTATTTTTGCTCGTAATAATAATGCAACGATCAATAATAAATCCTAAGCTCTAACTGTTACATAATCTATGCGGCTGCATAAGATTATTGTCAATCCCCTGTAAGTCTGAGGGGATGACCCTTTTCATATCATGGCCGGGTCCTTCCATGGACAATTACAGAAGCCCGCCAAATATGTGAAGTCACCTGGGACGTTTTGAGTCTCTAGTTGCAGTTGGACGTCAGGCAGAGCGGTCGGCCATTTTATGCTCTGTCTAAACTGGAACTCACGCGCGCTATGTTAGTTAGCAGATGTCTGGGTTGGGGATTGAAAATAAGTAACATCAAAATAAATCGAAGTCTTGTGTTTATTATCTAAATAACAATGACACAGGGCTTCTGATAGAGAGAAATCCCTAACAGAAAACCGCAGACCGAAGTCCCCAAGTCAACTCCAGACGCCTAGGCCTTAAGAGATATCCCAAGATGATAGAAGAAATACCAAAGACGATCAGAATACTAAAGACGGCCAAGAAATAGAATTAAAGAAAGGGGTATGCAACATTATAATTATTTAGTGCCAGTGAAGAAGGCACTATGCAACATAACAACGTGTTTTCAAATGTTGAAAAAGAAAAGAAGCTCTAAAGATTTCTCGATACCTAGCAATATGGTTATTCATACAATTGAATATACAGCTATAAATTGATCTTGTTGGTTTAGTAGAATTAAATACGAACAAAAATGATATGTGTATTAGACTTAATATAGTTAATTTGACTAAGCTTAGATGTTAGCACAAGGCCAGAAGAAAGCGGGCGACCCCAAATGAGAATCGAACTCACGCAACAACGTTCTGCAAAATCTAGCTTGTTAACAATGTACACCAACGTGAGGTGTATTAAAAGCTTATATAGGTTTGTTATTGTAATATTTTTTTATTATTTAATTTTAATTTATTTATTGAATTTATTTTTATTTATTTATTTTTATTTATTTATTGAATTTTCTTATATTTATTTATGTTTATTTATTGAATTTTATTTTTTTGAATTATTATTGAATTAATATTTCTCTCTTACAAATTCAATCAGGCTGTGTTATATCAGTGACAGCCTGTATGGCTGTTGCAACAGACCAACTTGGAGCCTAACGAGCGCCTTGAGTAAGTGATGGGAGCTGCACAGAGATGCGCGGCGCCGGTTTTGGGCAGTCGTGGGATACCACCCCGCACAAGGAGGCACTATTGGCTCACCTGCCCCGCGCCCATCTCACAACCATAGTAAGACCTGACTAGAGCATGCATGACACTGCTCTGGAGAAGCTGGAAGACGAGCTCATATGAAGCGACCGTTCAC
>CM042163.1:41005870-41018370 GCA_023376005.1 Doryteuthis pealeii
TCTACGTACCGTGATATAGTAAAAATATACTATGCACCTATAGAATTTATCTATAATATAATAGGGTTGTGGACCTAAATAGATGCTATGACTATACTCATAACATAATATATGTTTAATAGCACACTGTAAATAAATAAAAATATAAATAATCATCATTGTAATCGTAATAACCTAATATCTAGATAATATTAAATAATATTAGCTAGAATGGATAACACAGTTGATAATAAGTATATATATTATTGTTACTATATTAATTCTAATGTAATTTCTTCATATTCTTATCTCTCATTATTAGTCCTTAGTATAATTACTGATAATACAATAAAATCGAATACATAAAAAGAAAAAAATCTACAAATACTTGTATTTTACTTTTTTTATCCTTGTTAGATAAACCTAATCAAATCAATATTAATCATCAATTTTGTATTATATAATACATTATAATGTATATTAATGTTAGTATAATAATATAAATAATATAGTATAATATATTAATTAGTATATATATATATATATAAAAATATAATGTATATCATTCAACAGAACATGTTTCGTAGCGGTTTCATCAACGCTTCTTCAAGATTGTGAGAACTAGTGTGCACTATAACAATATTTCTTTTGTCATTCGGAGTCTAGTATCTTTGATGTAATATAGAATACGATTTGGTCAAGTCACTGATATTCTATATCCGCCTAAGTCATGAACAGTTGTAGCGGGGACTTATGATGTTTTTTAAACATCAAGGTTTATTGTTTAATGTTAATTTGAACGGTTACACAGAAGAGATATAAATTTCGGGAAAACAATGCATTGCATTTATAGCATTTAGTAGTAGATGATAGTTATTTAAAGTAATTAATGTAATATAATAAAATATTATAAGTAGAGCTTGAATACTAATTATAATAATGTATAGAGATCATAATAAATAATGTTATATATATTAATGTAATATTATATATATAATATTTAATATATATTATTAATATATATATATATATATATATATATAATAATATTATTATACTACACATAAATGTAATGTTAAATAATGCACTACTGTATATACTATAGTGTATATAATATTTCAATGTAATATATTATATAACTTGAGGTGCATGTATGGATCAGTTTATATATATATATACTTTCGGGTTTTTACATATACTTTTCACTCACTACTTATCCGGTGTTATACTACTGGGTAACATGGTATATTAATAGTAAATATTGTTAGATGATATTTTATTAGCAACGGATGATTGGGTACTCACTTGCGTCTGTAGAGGCACTCTACGCTAATCATATTCTCATGGACACTAGCGCTTTACATCTGACATCTCGTGATGACGGTATTGTAAAGTCCGATATATTAACTAGCATTGTGTTATCATATTGTGCTGCAATATGTTAATCTGAGTATAGGAGTCAGAGACCGCCATGTTCTACGACGAGCACGTCTATAATATTGTATCCAGCCATCTAACTGAGTTTACTCTAACTTTCATTCAGACGTTGTTATTTTAGATTTAGTGACATTGTTAAAGGATTATATTGTATATATTATTAATATTTGTACTAGCTCATTCGAAAGTGAACGTAATATCATTATATATTACAGCTGTGATCTTGTATTCTATATGGACCTTTATGTTAAATGGTTATATAATCATAAAAAATTCCCATTATACTAATGGTTAAGGTGTGAGTGAGTAGGAGTATTAATCTCATAATTATATATATTATATATATATTATAATATTTACTTAATATTACTTTAAAATAAAATAGTAAATGTAAATATAAATATGTTATATACTAATTAATGGGGCTAGTATATATATTTGTAATAATTAATATGTATGACATAGATAGGTATGGGAATTATGTTACATTTAGACATATATATATAATCTCACTATACCGCCTCTCTCCACTAAATTTGTATATATCACTGTAAACTATAAAGTAGCATCAATATAATTAACTTGGGTAGATGATAATTTTAATTATTGTTTTATACTATATATTATTTATAATTCAGCCTTGACGGTTCTGTTTATACATCTATATTAATATTACATATATGTTAAATGTAAATATAATAATGTATAATATTATATCGTAATATAATTATATATATTAATAATTATTATATATATTAATGAGTTATATGTAACCAACATGATGCTTATTACAATTTAATATGTAAATATGGGCTTGTAATATACTGATTCAGACATATATTTGACTGAGCACTTATGTTGATGATATTAATGTCAATGTAATAATATATATATATATATAGATAATATACCTATTACTTATTGCCTTCATTATGTTATACTATATTAATTATAGAGCAATATTTATACGGTGTTAAACTATGTGGTAAACATTATAATAAAGTGTATTATCATTTATATTACGATGATCACATACCATACATCCTGAAATAAAATACATGTCCATCCTGCTATACCTTTATCGACGCTATCTGTGCTTAGTGCCGGTAGTAACTGATGGTTAAGTATAGAGGGCATTACTCACGTAACTCACGACTATGGCTAAATTATATCGAAACATGTAACAGATAGGATTAACTGGGTGAGGATATAGCTTACTCTAGTTACTTGGAGCTTGATACCTTATGAACTTTACGGCCTCATACCGAGTCTTTACTTTATTCACTTATATATACTATATACTTTACAGCAGGTGCTATATCGGTAGTATTCATATTTTTATTATATACATACGACACTGTATAACTGTCAAATATAGCATATGTATAACTCATTAGAAGTGGTAAGTATATGCTAATAGTCTAATATTTAGTTTATTTTATTTCTACTATTCGATTGTGAACATTATGTTAGTACAGTAGGTCTGTTTATTCCATATACATAAAATCTCGAAAATATGTAACAGTTATTGTACCATCATAGCTATACAAGTCAAGTTATATTTTAGAGTTAGTATTAGTATATTCGATTATATTGTATATAATACAGCTGTCTTTTTTTTAGGTAGTAGAGGTACCTTATTTTTATCATCTCTTATTTGTTATAAACTTGTACTGATATTTTATTTTTTTGTACAGACTTGTTTACTATGGTTTATCACTTAGTATTTGTTCAGCTTATTATCACGTATTAAACAGTAACGCGTGTTATTCGTTATATTTTAGTGATCTGCTTTCATTTTTATTACTCTGAGTTTGTATACAGAGTCATATTGAGTGTTCATCTTAATCTATTTATTATATCTTTACAATACATTATACTTTATACTTGTAGTTGTTATCGCTAGTCGTTTCTTAGTATTCTATATGAATGCGATATAGATTACCTATTCACACCACCATCACATAAATATATACACTTTTAATATTTAAACATTTATATATATATATATAGTATCATATATTACATTAAAAACTAACCACCACCACTCTACTACTATATCTACTACATATTCATACCATTATTCATATATGATCTATTATATTAATTATTCATATATTAAATAATTAATTAATTATTCTCTCTTACTTTACACTTTATATAATATAATATATCATTTTTATTATTTACATTTATATATACGTGATACTTGGTCAGTATATTGCCTTATTGAAGCCAATTGTATACTGTTAGTAGTATTACAGGGTGAAGTGAGTATTTATTCCATTTTAATAACTTTAAAACTATTATACATATATTACTGATATATTTATGCCGGCACCTACATGGCGTCTGCCATCACACACCCGCATGTATGTTTTTTTGTTTATCACATTTCACGTAGCCTTTATTTCCCGCGCATGCCCTTGCACTTGCTATTCATCTGCTGAGATACAGTTCTCACTTTGACACTCGGATACGCACACATCACATCTTTTTGTTTTTCATTTTTACTCTGCATTGATTGCCTTTCATCATTATATATTTATATATACTGTTCTATCTCTATTATATATTCTTCTTTATTACTGATTCATTTTTTCTTATTCTATCAATCACTTGTTGTCCATCTTTTTTCCCCTCACTTTGTTTCATGTCGCCACATCCTCCAATATTTTATCGTTTAGCACTCCAGTTTGTTTGCCGCCTTCGTTTTTGTTTGGTTATCTCATTGTCGTATTGCCACACATTGCGCCAACCTCACCCGCTTGTGCCATCCCTGCTGCCACCGGTCCTTTCCCCTCTTTCCTTTATTCCCTCTCCTGCATATGTTGGTTTTCTCTTTTGACGCCAGACGCTATTGAGCGTGGTGAGCGGTCGATGCACCACTTCTTCGTACAGTTCTTGTTCGGTACGTATGGCTGGACTTCTCTGCTGAGTCCGGTTTTCTAATTGCATTTTAAGCACACCCGAGTTTTCACTGTTTTACTTTCTATTCTTTCTGTTTCTCTCTCGCTGAGTCCGGCTTACTACCTTTCCACTCTCACGGCACTCACTACTTTCCGTGCTACTGGATGTGGCATTTTTTATCACACACGCACTATTGTCCATTTAGCTATGCCTGACTCTTTCACTTCCATTTTACATCGATTTTCATTTATCTACTCTTTCTTCCATCTCTTCATTCTCTTCTATTATTTATTTATTTTTATATATATGATATTCTTACCCCGTGATTGGTACCCGCACGTATCGCTAGCTGAGCCTAAGCTATTGACGCATATTGTTTTTTCCCTATTTATTTTCCGCGCGCCGGATATATATCTATTAATATTATTATATCTTCCTCTATACTTCTACTATTCTACTATCCGGCGCCGCCAGGATTTGACCCTCTTACTCCCTACACGTCTGCTAACTCTTACGTCATCTCGCCTCCTTTTCCCATTCTTCTCCACCCCCTTTGGCTTAAATAAGCTTTCGTGCTTCAGCATTGGACTTTCACCTGGCTTCCCAACTCCTGTCTTTTTACTTTGTTTGTGCTTTGTTGTTGTTCTTGTTTTTTTCTTTTACATCACCCTCACTTATTTCTATCTCTGTACTTCGTTATCGCTGCGCTCTTGCACAGTATTGCTCGATTATCGCTCGCTTCTCTTCTCGCTGTTCGTTTCCTCTCTTTACGTTCTTCTATACTCTGCCGTTGTCTGTTGTTAGATTATTCCTCTATATATTGTATTCTATATATACTCTCTATATATATATATATCGATCTACTCTATTTCTCTCTCTTTTCTTTCTTTTTTTTTTCTCTTCTCTCTATCTCTCTCTCTCTCTTCTTCTCTCTCTCTCCTCTCTTCTATATATGTATATATATCATATATATTTTCATATCTATATTTATATATGTATGTCTGTGTTGTGTCTTGTGTTGTGGTGTCTTGTGTTGTTCTATCTGCTACTCTCTTCATAGCGCTCGTTGTCACTTAATTCTGTTCTCTCTCTTCTCCTTCTCTGCTACTCGATTTCTCTCTACAGGTTCTCTCTCTCTCTTCTCTCTCTTCTCTGTATATCTATTATATATTATATATTTTATATGATGACTAGCATTAGATATGGGGCAGTAGTAGTACATCCGCCACCACTGTGGTTGAGGTAGAGGAATGTGTATTCACACCCGATAAATGTTCCTCGATAATTTCGGCTCGGTTATTCTCTTGTTTATCTCATTCTTCACGTCAGCGTCCATACCTTTATTCCACCCCGTTTTACGGAATTTTCTACCTCTTCTTCCGACTATCCCGGTCCCTTGTGCACAACTTATCCCACCATTTGCCCCCTTGTCACCTACAAGTTCTTCCCACGTCCAATGACTGCACCCCACTACCACTGACCCACCCCATTTCGCCACATACACCATCGTCCTGACTTTCGTCTCATTCCCCTTACCTGCACCCATCCCCCTTTTTTCTCCTTCATCCACTTATCACTTTTCTCTCTGACAGATGTCGCACACTTCCAATCATACCTTTCCGAGGACGCCTCACCCTACTGAGGCGAGTCTTATTGCCATATTCGGTTTCTGTTGTTTTCCACCTTTTCCTGTACTCTCCCCCCATATATTTTGACTATATGATTCTGATTTGTCTTATTAGTCTTTTACTACTCATGTTAGTCTTTTCACCTCCTCTTGGATTATTGTGCGTCTGTCTATCTTTCTCTGTTATTTTTTAACTTTTTGCTTTTATTTTTCCCAGGTTCATTCCTTCTTTTCCACCGCTTTTCCTCTTGTACCGTCTGGTCATTTCTATGACATACAAATCTTCCCTCTTGCAGCGACAGCCATTCTTGTTTCTTTTTTTTACAACTCATGCATCCGTCATTGATTGCTCGCCCGAGTCTATCCCCGTGTGGGTTCCTTTTCTGCCGGCAAAGGCTGACATTCGTTTTTTTCACGATCCTACTGTTGCTCCCACATCCGTGCTCCGCCCATACGACGCGCAAGCTCACAGTCATCTTTTTCCATATTTCTTCCTTGTGCTTTTTCCTGTTATACTGTTGATGCTTTTCTCCATCATCTCTATATTATCTATATATATCATTTCTTATATTCTATCACCGTTCACCTCCTGAGTATCTATCCACCTCATCGTTTTGCTTCAGTAGTGATAGGCCCGCTCTGTCCGATTCCGACTTCTTGCCTGGTGGCTACCTCGTGAACTTATTGTCATTTCTCTGACCCTTAGTTTCCCTTTCTTCTTTCTTGCCCCTCATGCCTTTCGGCGCTTTTTGCGACTTCGATTCGGTGGGTCATTTTTCTCCTTCCCTGTCACCCCCCGTTCTTGTTCGTGTTAGTGTAGGGGTTAAGGGTTTTCGTTTTCTTAACCCCCCTCCTAATGTTTTTGTTCCCACTCTACCCGGTTTTGCGGTGTATGCCTCTTCCCGCCTTGGCGCTGCCACCCAGGGTGGCTACCCGCTCTCTGGTCCTTTATTTTTCTTTCTCTATTATCTCTCTCTCTCTCTTTTCCATGGTCTTTTCTCGTCTTCTCTCTTCTCTTATCTACTTTATTCTATATTCCTATTCTCTCGGCCTCCGCGTATGAGTCGCGCCAGGTTGTGTGGTCACGTACCGGGCTGCTTTGTCGATCTGGCCTCCCCTCCGACTGCTCCCCTTCCTTGTCTCTGCGCTCTTGACGGGGGATAGCTCCCTCCTGTTGGCTGACTCCGCTTTCAGCTGCACGTCGCTTACTTCTCTTTCCTCTTATCTTATATTATCTTCGCTCCCATTATTTGGGAACTTCCCAGGCATAACTCTGCCCATCCTTGCTGGCTCCTCACAGACCATCCACTGTGGCCGATCTCAATTATGACTCCATGCTCCATTTGTCTATCTGCCACGTTTTCCTTATTTCCCGGATCACTCTTCTTCTATGGAGATTGGTGTGTTTTTCTGTTGAGACTCCCGCCCTCTACACTCTCCCCTCTCCGCGTCCATCTCATATTGTTATGACATCACTTCTCTCTAGCTTTTATTTTTTATCTAACTTCATTTTTATTGTCTTCTTTTTAATATCGTTCATGTCTACATCATTTTCCACGCATCCATGTATGGATCCACAGCACCAGGCGCTACTTTATGTGGGCCACCCAGCCGAGACTCCTGGGGTGGCAGGTGACACACTTGCGTCGCTCGAGTCGGCATTCCCCTGCCCAGGGGGCGCCTCGGGCGCTGGGACTACCAGCCCTGCCCTTTTTAACCTTCAGGGGCAGGTGTTGCCCTGGGGGGATGGCCCTGGGATCTGACCGCTGTTTATTACTAGCAATGGTCCGACGGCGCACGCCACACTGTTGACCCATATTCACCATACTGTATTATCGGCGTACCCCCTTGTCGGGTCAGCACCAGAGTAGTCTATTACGTGGGCTCCCACCCGCCGCGCTACTGGAGTGGCCGAGTGCCACATTGCGATCGACTCGTCGGCATTCCCTCACGGGGGGCGCCTCAGGACCACTGGGCATACCCCTGTCCTTTCATCCAGGGGGTCGGTGTTGCTCGTGGTGGCCATGGCCCCCTGGGATGGCTGTTATTTATCATGGTCCAGAGGCGGCCACCTGTTGACACTCTCATTCCCCTATGACAACCCTGCGCTTCTAATTTCTCATTACCATCGTGGTTTAACGTGTGGCCGGACGCTCAACTTTGCATATCTTGATCTTAACTCGCCTATTTCATATGTGCTTAGTATTTTTGATTTATAGTTTGGTATTTATTTTCATGATATAGCCACTCTCTTCATATCTTTAGACTGCCTCATTCCCAGTCCTCGCTGTCTCTTTTCTTTCCTATCCTCTTTACCTCATTTCATTAGATAATGAGCGGAGTGATAGAAGTAGTTTCAGTTGTTCCCCTTCTTTTCTTAGGTTACTTCCCTCTGTTTTCACACTCTTTTATTTATCCCTCTGTTTCCCATCTTTTCAGTTCATACCCTCTGTTACCTTTTTTTATCGTATATTTATTTTAGTTTCATAGCCTTTTCACTTTATCTTTTCTTCCATTCCTTATACTTGCCCGGAGGGTGATTTTGCTGTTTATATCGATTTCCCTGATTTCCCATTGTAGACCTAGTTTGGGAGGTCTCAATATTGTTACGGATTCCTATTCATTTCTATATTAGCCTTTTATTTATTATTCCTTCTATAGGCTGATCGCAGCTCTCTGCATTAGTATATGCATTATGACCGCCTCCGGGGCCAAGTTTTAGTTTTTCAATGTAATCACCATAATCGTATTCAATTAGACATGTTGAACTATAGCTGCAGATAGATTTGACCCAGGCGGGTTATATATCGCACTGATGCCACTGCCCTTCCTCTTCTCTATCCGTTTTCATTGGTATTTTTTCATTAGATTTGTAGAGGAGTTATAATGACAGTTTATTTTTCTTGTTATGGATAATTTAGATTCAATTGAAGAGATTTTTTGGCTTAATAGTTCTATTAAAAATAAAAAACCAAACAATTAGAAATCAATAAATACTAAGCACATATTTAAATTAAAATCACATTTTAATATCAATATGCAATTAACCTTCCATTCCACACTGTAAACCGCTATTTTGTTGTAATATATAATATAATTGCATGTATCTTGCTTAAGTATGTAGCTATGGTTAAGCAGAACTAATAATGTAAAACAATTTTATTAATATTGAGGTTAAAATAAAAAATAAAATCATGGAGAATGTGATGTCAATAACTAAGGGAATTGTGACTTGAGTAGTAATATAGTTTCGGTTACAGACAGAAAAACACACAATCTCATTATAATAAGAAATTAAATTCTAACTCTGCTTTTGCTGGCTGCTGTTTAGAATTATACTTGAATTGATAACAATATAGAAATGAAATTAAGAATGAATACACGAGTGGAACGATACATTGTCTTTTTCCTCATTTTTCGCTGCAAGCCGCACGCAAAGATTGAAAGAAGAATACGTAGCAGTCAACCGTTGTTATCCGAAAAGTGTCTTTGGTTTAGCTGGGGAATTACATCGACTTGCTTGGCGTAAGGTAAGAGTCCTGAAGAGATCAATTTCGGTTCGATTGAAGCCATGGTGAATCCTTTGTTTTTCTTCTAATGGTAAATTAGTAGTATTATTACTGCTCTTTATTTTTAATATTTTGAGCACTTTAGGATTATTTGCTGACGCCACTGCGACGGAAAAGTTAAGCGGCAGTTAGATATATATATATATATATTATATATAATATATATATATATATATATATAAAATTTTTTTTTTAAATTGGGCGTGTATTATGAAGCATTAAAAATGTATAAATGAATGAACTGATATTATGGAGTATTGGATTCACTTATTATTTAAATTATTTTTTCTCATAAATTTTCAGGTTCGTTATATACCCTTTGTCAAATGTTTTACTGTTTAACGTTTTCTTTGTCTCTGTTGTTTATCGACAGTGGCAGCGTCTGTAAAATATTTGTAATAATGGAGAATTCTGCGTTTAATCTACCTGTGCGTTTCTAATTTTAGAATCCATTTAGTTTCTGATTGTTTTCTAGATTGCGTTGTTGGAAATGCGTGTTCTAATAAGATGGCATTGAGGTGTGTAATGTTTGGTGATAAGGTGTTAAAATGAAGTGCTATTGTACTATGCGGGGATTTGAGATTTATAGTGGATTTGTGGTTATTTAGTCTTAGTCTAAAAGGTGTTGATGTTTCTCCACATATCCACTATTTCTACATTGTGTGCAGTATATATAGTATATAATGTTAGCGCTATCGCATGTTAGGTGTGGCGGATGGATTGTTATGTTTGTGTAGGGTATTTTTTTTTCGGTTTCCGTATATATATATATTATATATATATATATATATATATGTGTGGTGTGTGTGTGTGTGTGTGTTGTGTGTGTAAAATTAAATGTAAGTGAATCCGACGGTATGTTGAAAAAGAGAAATAAAGGAAAGAAAGTATAGAAATGGATAAAATAGGATTATTTTAATTAATTTAACTTACACGTGTTTCGGTCAGGAGTTTATCCATGTGTACATTATTCTATCTATTATTATTTTTAAATAACAAAATAAAATGATATAATAATAATAGAAAAAAGGTAGAAATGTTCCGCACACAAAGAAATATCGACCTTACTCAGAGTAAATCCTTATATTTTTTAAGTAAAATTCGTTGGAAACCGGAGTATTTTTGAACTGTTCGAAAAAATAACTTTTTTTAAAAAATCACGTGAAGAAAGTGTTCAAACGCGGTCGAGAAAGACAGCTATAATGACGCCATGTCGCATGCGACGGATTTTGAAACGGAGCGAAGATGGCTGGAACAAAGTCATGTGGAATTTTAATTTTCAAAGCATGAGGGATTTTTTCCCTTTTTTCTTTTTTTCTCCTTTTCTTCTTTTTCTTTTTTATATATATATATATATATATATATATATATATATATATATATATATATATATATATATATTGGGTAGAGTTCTTTGTAATCAAGCACTATTGGAATATACCATCGACGAGATATTATTACAATCTTTGTATTATCAAAGCAAAAAAATACAAAAATCCCCCGTTTGTCATCATTTACAGAAGTATTTTTCTACGGTGCCGAGAAATACCCATATATACACTTCCAATTAGTTTGCCGTCCAATAATTGAAATATGCAAATACTAAATACTCCAGGCTAAAACAAAATCAGTCCCGAACTTTACGACGATAACCATGTTTGATCCTCAAGGGAAGACAGGTTTGACACGCAATTAAGCAATTAGAAAAAAATTCACAGTAACAGTTGCTTAACTAAATCTAAACAGCCCAATCCGCCCTACTATTACCCCTAGTTGGGGGACAAATGGATTCATTTCTTCGTTACGCTAATCAATAGTAACAGTTTCTTAACTAAATGTAAAGGACTCAGTCTGACCTACGACTTCCCCATAGTTGGGGAACAAACGGATTCCGTCCTACGTTACGACAAGCGGCAATAACTGTTGTTTGACTAAGCTTAAAGAACTTAGTCTGCCCTAAAATTCACCCATAGCTGGGGGGCGAACGGATTAGTTCCCATGGTACGCTAATCAACAGTAATAGTTGCTTACCTAAATCTAAATAGCTCAGTCTGTCCTAATATTTACCCATAGCTGGAGAATAGACGGATTCATTTCTACGTAACGTTAAGCCTCAGTAACAGTTGTTTAACAAAGATTAAAAACACAGTCTGACCCATATTTACCCATAGCTGAAAGACTGACGGATTTATTCTACGTTATACTAATCAACAGTAATAGTTGCTTAACTAAATAAAAAGCACCCAATTACCCTACTATTCTGGAAAACAATTGGATTCATGCCTACGTTACGTTAAGCATCAGTAACAGTTGTTTAACAAAGTCTAAACGCAACAATTCGCCCTACAATTCACCCATAGTTGGGGGTCAAACGGATTTATTTCTACGTTACGCTAATCAACAGTAATAGTTGCTTAACTAAATCTAAATAACACAGTCTGTCCTAATATTCACCCACAAATGGGGAATAGACGGATTCATGCCTACGTTACGCGAAGCAAAAGTAACAGTTGCTTAACTTAATACCAAGAACCCTGCCTTCCCAACTATTCACCCATAGCAGGCGAACAGATTTATTTATTTCTCCCTTACACTAAGCAATTAAAAAATATAAAATACGAAAAGCATTTGTAAATTATTGCTTATTGCCCCTAAAAATGCATAAAAAGATAACGTCTATTTAAACTCAACCTCTTATTATTTGTTTTGGTAATAAAAAGCATTGCTGGGAAACGTGACTGTTTGTTTTTTTTTTTTCCCGGGTCACTAATCAAAGTTTTGAACTAAATGCAGCCATTCTATTGACCGTGTTGATAGCCCTCACGCTACCTACACGGTTGTATCCACAGTTAACTTCGAATTGTCGATTCTAGTTTTATCTTTAAACTTAATCATATTGTCTTTCTTAATTACTTATTGCTATAAATAGTTTTTGTATGTGTATTGATCTACCACTGCTACTAGGTTCAAATAGCAGA
>CM042163.1:41023370-41028370 GCA_023376005.1 Doryteuthis pealeii
TGATTGGTAATACCCGGGTTTGTGGGGGGGGAGGAGATTTTTTGAATATGAAAATGAAAAGATGTAGGGAGAAAAAAGAAAATGACTGGAAATATATATATGGAGAAAAATTGAACAAGAAATTTGAAAAAGAGATGACTAGATGAGAAGAATATAATAGAATATTTTTAACATAGAAAGAAGAAAGAATGCATAATGTATCAAGAGAGAGGAGAGAGAGAGAGAGAGAAGAGAGAGAGAGAGAGAGAGGAGGAGAGAGAGAAGAGAGAGAGAGAGAGGGAGAGAAGAGAGCAGAGAGAAAAAATACCAGAAATAAGAAAAAAGCATTTCGAAATATTTCAGAGAAAAAAAAAAACTTTTTTTTTTATCAAAAAATGAATGATAGAAGAAAAAAAAGAACGCATAAAATAATGATATAAAGAAGAATAGATTAAAAAGTAAGAAAACGAAAGAAAGTAATACGAAAAAAAAATGAAAAAAAACAAAGAAAGAAAGAAGAACGAGAAGAAAGATAACAACGAGAAAACTAGAAATAAGAGATAGATAGATAAATTGATAGATATAAAAGTCAGAATAGCTACACTGTGAAAAAAAGAACGGAAAAAAAAAGGAAGAAATTCAAAATAGAAGGAAAGAATGAAACGGAATAAGAAGGAGAAGAAAGAAAGAAGAAAAGAGAAGAAAGGCTAAGACAAGTAAAAAAGAACAAGAAAGGAAAGAACGAAAGAAAGAAAGATAAGAAGGAAAGTAAAAGAAAGACAAATAGAAGAAAGAAAGAAGAAGAAAGACAGAAAGAAGATAGGGTAAATAGAAAAGAATGAAAACTGCGGCACAAGAAAGATAAATAGATAGATCAGAATAGCTACAGTGGAGAGAAAATAAAAGAAAAGAAAAAAGACTTTAAATAATGGAAAATAGTAGCCAGTAGTCATATAAAAGACAAAAGAAACGAACAAACGAAAGAAAGAAAGAAGAAAGAGAAAGAAGAAAGAAGAAATGGTTTTACAAGAAAAGAAAAATATTTAATAGGAAAGGAAGCGGGAAAAGAAAAAGATAGAAAGACCCTGTAAAAAAAAGAAGCGATAAATAGAAGCCGAGAAAGAAAGAAAGAAACAAACCAAACAAACAAACCAATAAAGGAAGTAAGAAATGAAAGAAAGAATGAATGAAAGAAGAGAGAAAGAAAGATAATTGTAAATGAAAGGAAAGAAATAAATAGAAAGAAAGAAAGGGAGAAAGAAAGAAAGAAAAAGAAAGAAAGAAAGGGATGTACAAGAAAAAGAAAGCAATAAATAGAAGCAAAGAAATAAAGAAAAAAAGAATGAAAGAAAGAAAAGGAAAGGGATAAATAGAAAGAAAGAAAGAAAGAAAGGCTGTACAAGAAAAAGATAGCGATAAATTGAAGCAAAGAAAGAAAGAAAAAAAGAAAGAAAGGATAAGAAAGGGATAAATAGAAAGAAAGAAAGAAAGAAAGAAAGAAAAAGAGAAAGGGCTGTGCACAATAAAAGGACAGAGATAATAGAAAGGAAGGAAGAAAGAAAGAAAGAAAGAAGAAAATGTTGTGACTAGAAAAAGAAAAGGGACAAAACAGAAGCAAAAAGGAAAAAAGAAAGGTAAAAGAAAGAAAGGAAGGGATAAATAAAGGAAAGAAAGAAAGAAAATAAGGGCTGTGCACAAAAAGGAAAGAGATAATAGAAAAGAAAGAAAGAATGAAAGAAAGAATGAAAATGTCTGTACAAGAAAAGAAGGATAAAACAGAAGGAAAGAGAAGAAGAAAAAGAAGAAAGTTAAAAGGAAAGAAAAGGAAAGGGATAGATAGAAGAAGAAGGAAAGAAAGAACAAAAAAGGAAAGATCAAAGAAAGGAAAGAAGAAAGAAAGAATGAAATGTTGTACAAGAAAAAGAAAGCGATAAACAAGAAGCAAAGAAGAAGAAAAAGAAAGTAAGTTAAAAAAGGAAAAGAAAAGGAAAGGGATAAATTAGAAAGAAAGAAGAAAGTAAAGGAAGAAGAAAGACGAGAAGAAAAAAAGTGCTGTGTGCACAAAAGAAACTAGATAAATAAGAAAGCAAAGCAAGAAAGAAAAAGAAGAAAGAAGGAAAGAAGAAGAAAGAGAGAAAGAAACTACAAGGTATAGTGTTAAACAAATTATGATATCAGCCTTAGAGAATGACAACATTAGATAAAACGGAAAGTAAGAACACAACGTACATGCTTTAACAAGCAAACAAACAAAAAAACCAAACACTTAGAACAAATGAATTCAACCTCTCGAACAAATGAAAGAATCCATATAGGAAAGCGAAAAAGAAAGAAAGATGGAAGAAAAAAAAAACCCAGAAACGAAAAGAACTGAAACCAAGCTTTCACAACAAAAAACGAAAACGGAAAGACATCGACAAAGAATGAAGGAGATGGAAGAATTCAACGGAAGAGTGAAATGGGTATTCTAGGGAAAGAGATAAAGCGAAAACGAGGCTCCGGGTTTGGTGTAGAGGTTGGGGGGGAGGGTGCTGTTCACGCATGAAAGGGGACTTTGGTTTTTTGATGGGAATTTCTTTGGACGTCTGAAGTTGTTTCCGGTAGCGGACGGAGACATCATTCTCTTTTTTTCAATTAAATACACGCTCGGCACACAAACGTTGTTTGTCAGATGATCATCTATCGCTGTCTATTCATCTGTCTTCTGTTCGTCGGCAAGCACTGCACGCCCCCACTTTGCGTCATACTCAAAGAAAAAAATGAATTGGTGTATTTTAGAACATGGTGTTTTAATCATTTTGGGGGAAGGTGGGGTAGGGGTGTATTTACTAAGTTTAGTTCAGAGTCAAGAGCAAGGCACAGTAAAGTGAAATATTTACAGAGGATAATGTAGCCAGACGTACAAATGAGAGAAAAGCAACACTCTTTAAAAAAAATGGCATTCGATACCTAAAAGGATTATTATTTAATCTGTCTTAATATATATATATATATAATTTATATATAATAAACTTTCTTTGTAAATCTCGCGGTGAGAAAAAAACAGCAAAATAGTTTGAGATTGTAAAAATATACTACCAAACATCAACCCGGGAAAAAAAAATTTTTTTGTAAAAAAGAAAGAACCAAGATAATATTATATAAACAAAAATAATAATTACTATTAGTAAATATATATAATATAATATTATACAATATATATATGTATATATATATTACATAATTATAAAACTATTAAATAATATAAAATTCAGATAATAAAGATTAATAATGTAAAAAGTGTTTCAATGCTCTCCTAAGTAGCTAATAAATATAAATTCTAAGAGTCAGACGGTTTCGCTTTATGCTCTTCTATAATATTAGTAGGTTCTCTGACTCATTAGATTATATTATTATATATATTATAATATATATATATATATTTATATATATTATATATTCCATAATAGATTCAATGAGTATGTATAGGCATATAATAATATTTGGGATCATCAATATCTCCTATACATCACAATGCATGCTCAAGTCGATGCAAACTTATGATTTTATACAATATATATATATTTATCTTATCCAATAGCATATATTAATAACTATATTAATTCAGTGCTTCAAGGGAGTCCAATAATAGATGAGGAAAAACTTTCCATTAGGGACTTCTCTCTTTCAAAAAAAATTATTTATTATTTATTATTATTATTTTTATTTACTTTTTTACTTTTGAGAAAGGATTTTTTCATTTATTCCACTCATCTCATTCATTTTATTTCATTCATTTATTTGCCATTAATTCTTAACTATATAATTTAGAAGCATACGCAAAAACTATATATATATATATATATATATATATATATTATAATATATTATATATATATATATATATATATAATATATATATATATATATATAACAGAAATAAATTAAATGCATTTGAGAATATGGCAGCTACAGTCAAAATTAATATATATATATATATGTGTGTATGTGTGTGTGTGTGAATGAGTGTGTGTGAATGAGTGTGTGTGTGTGTGTGTGTCTGTGTATAGATGAACACAAACATACACACACATATACGCACATATGTCTATGGAAAACGAAATGTATTTGAGAATATTGCTGATATATTCAAAGTTTTTATATATATATATATATTATATATATATATATATATATATATATATATATATATATAGGTATGTCTGTCCGCTTATCAGACTTTGTCTGACCACCACAGACCCCAAGTCCCAAACCAATTATGCACCATCATAGCCTTAGGAAACTTTCAAGTACAATAGATGGGGGACTAGTAGAGGTACCTGGTGTTCCCCGGAACCCAGTTATGTCGTAAGAGTTTATTTTTCTTCTTACAATTAAATGACATATAGAAAGTGTTATGTACTTCTTTAATATATAATTGTATCTATGAATATTTATATTTTATTTTAGAGCTGATAATCTCTGAAAATCAGTCTAGCTAGAGGAAGCAATTCAATCAGTGGAATTTGAATTTTCTTTCTTTTTTTTTAAGTCGGCTAAACTAGTTAAATTCAACTGAATACGAAAAAATATGAGAAGTATTCACACATTTATTTGAAATATTATGATGTTTTAAAAGTATATATTATATATATATATATATATATATAATATATATATATAATATATATATATATATAAAATATAAGTATTTTGCGTATATTTCAAGATTTAAATGACAAATGTATAAAAAAATAAATTTACTGAATTTTTTAAAGCATGAAAGAAATCCAGTACATTTTTTATTTATATAAATTTAGAATATATATATATATATATATATATATATATATATATATATATATATATATATATAATATATATTAATGAATACTGGTTTAAAATTATATAAGTATGTTTAATCTTTTAAAGTTTATATAAATATACATACATATTTTTAACAGATATATATGTACGTTTATATAAAATATTTTCTGCCTCTCTGTATGTCTGCATGTTATATATGTATATATATATATATA
>CM042163.1:41033370-41048370 GCA_023376005.1 Doryteuthis pealeii
TATCGTACTCTACCGACTGACCTGGCCGGGCTAGACAAAGGGTAAAAAGAGGCAAGAAACCCATCGATATCACACAGAGACTATTAAAGAAGTGAACTACACAGATGATCTAGCACTTCTCATAAGTACACTGGCGTAAGCCGAATCACTACTCCATATATATTTTTTAAATTATTAAAAATTACTTTTTACTCGGGAAAAAAATTATATAGCCAATCCTACGAAAAGAAAAACAAGATTTTGAACTCATTATAAGATTACGTACTTCAAACGTCATTAGTTCCCATAAAAGAAAAAAGGCATCTTTATTATTACATAGAAAATTTTCTCGGAAAAATATTTAGATTCCATGAAATAAAAAACATTACCTTAACTCTTTGCCTACTTTAAACAACTCACAGCGGCTCTCACATCACTGCGATCCTACCATAAACTGTTGACAGCAGCTCTAGCATATTCAAACAAATTATAAAACTTGCTTTATTATTACATAGAAACTTTTCTCGGAAAATATTTAGATTCCATGAAATAAAAAAGGCATTACCTTAACTCTTTGTCTACTTTAAAGCACTCACTGCGGCTCTCACATCACTGCGATCCTACCATAAACTGTTAACAGCGGCTCTAGTATATTCAAACAAGTTATAAAACTTGCTTTATTATTACATAGAAACTTTTCTCGGAAAAATATTTAGATTCCATGAAATAAAAAAGGCATTACCTTAACTCTTTGCCTACTTTAAAGCACTCACAGCGGCTCTCACATCACTGCGATCCTACCACAATCTGTTGGCAGCGGCTCTAGCATATTCAAAAAAAGTTATAAAACTTGCATTATTATTAAAAAGGAACTTTTTTTCTTCTCTCGGAATAGAAATTATACAGCCAATCCCCCGAAAAGAAAAACGAGATTTCGAAATCATTATAAGATTACGTACTTCAAACGTTATTAGATTCCATAAAAGAAAAAAAAGGCATCTAATGACGTTTTGCCTGCTTTAAACCGTTCACACCGGTTCTTACATCACTGCGATCCTACCATAAACTGTTGAGAGCGGCTCTTGCATATTCAAAAAAGCTGCTTATGCATATTCATGAAAACTTGTTTCATTATTACAAAGAAACTTTTCTCGAAAAAAAAAAATCAAACCTCATTAAATTCCATGAAATAAAAAAGGCATCACTTTAACTCTTTGTCTACTTTAAACCACTCACAGCAACTTTTACATCACTGCGATCCTACCATAAACTGTTGGCAGCGGCTCTAGCATATTCAAAAAAGTTATAAAACTTGCATTATTATTAAAAAGGAACTTTTCTTTTCTTCTCTCGGAATAGAAATTATACAGCCAATCCCCCGAAAAGAAAAACAAGAATTAGAACTCATTATAAAAAGTCAATCTTCAATCAGTCGTCTTTGAGAAAAAAAAAGAAATTCCATCTGATATTGATGTGCCACGCCAAAAGGTACGTTTCTCATATTTGAACTGTTGCCCCCCTCTTTGACCGCTGGAATTGGTGTCTGTCAAAGTCTTTTGGATTGCATAGTTCCGACGCAAAAACACCAGCCAGTCACTCCTGCTGAGATCAGTCGCAGCAAGAGAGATGAAAGTAAGCTGTTTACCGTCTCTCTGTCCGAACAGAGTGACCGCTTGACTCAAAGCTAATCAGTAATGTTCGCAATCTGAAGCCGAGAACAAACAACTCAATCTTTCTTTATTTTCTAGACAGGTGTGTACGCACGTGTGTGTGTGTCTGTGTGTGTGTATGTGTGTGTGTCTCTGTGTGTGCGTGTGTGTCCGTGTGTTCCCGTGTGTGTGTAGTGAGTTTCTGTGTGTATCTGTGAGTGTGTGCCTTTTTTCTTTTTTCATTTATTTCTTTTCTTTTGTTATTGTTGCAGTTTATTTATCCACTTCTTTTTTTTATGTCTACAGTGAACTTTATTTGATATTATCAATTATGTGGTGGCTCCGAATACCTGTCAATAATATACGCAGTATGATGCATCACACTTGCAGACGTATCTGAGAATCTTTTACTTTACAAAAATCGTTCATTATGTGAAAAGATGTATGTGATGGCTCCCGATTAGGACAAGTAGGTTCCCGAGTTCGAATCGCTGGTTCCCGAGTTAAAGAAGGTTCCAGAGTTCGAAAAGAAGGTTCCCGAGTTCAAATAGCTGGTTCCCAAGTTGAAGAAGGTTCCCGAGTTCGAAAAAGAAGGCTCCCGAGTTCGAATAGCTGGTTACCGAGTTAAAGAAGGTTCCGAGTTCGAAAAGAAGGCTCCCGAGTTCGAATAGCTGGTCCCGAGTTAAAGAAGCTTCCCGAGTTCGAAAAGAAGGCACCGAGTTCGAATAGCTGGTTACCGAGTAAAAGAAGGTTCCGAGTTCGAAAAGAAGGCTCCCGAGTTCGAATAGCTGGTTTACCGAGTTAAAGAAGGGTTTAGGCACCCGAGTTCGAATAGCTGGTTACCAAGTTAAAGAAGGTTCCCGAGTTCGAAAAGAAGGCTCCCGAGTTCGAATAGCTGGTTACCGAGTTAAAAGAAGCTTCCCGAGTTCGAAAAGAAGGCACCCGAGTTCGAATAGCTGGTTACCGAGTTAAAGAAGGTTCCCGAGTTCGAAAAGAAGGCTCCCGAGTTTCGAATAGCTGGTTACCGAGTTAAAGAAGCTTCCCGAGTTCGAAAGAAGGCACCCGAGTTCGAATAGCTGGTTACCGAAGTTAAAGAAGGTTCCGAGTTCGAAAAGAAGGTTCTGAGTTCGAATAGCTGGTTCCCGAGTTGAAGAAGGTTCCCGAGTTCGAAAGAAGGTTCCTGAGTTCGAATAGCTGGTTTCCCGAGTTGAAGAGGTTAGGTTCCGGTTCGAAAAGAAGGTTCCTGAGTTCGATAGTGGTTCCCGAGTTCGAAAAGAAGGTTCCTGAGTTCGAAATAGTTCCCGAGTTGAAGAAGGTTCCCGAGTTCGAAAAGAAGGTTTCCTGAGTTCGAATAGCTGGTTCCCGAGTTGAAGAAGTTTCCTGGGTTCGAATAGATGGTTCTGAGTTCGAAAAGAAGGTTCCCGAGTTCGAATAGCTGGTTCCCGAGTTGAAGAAGGTTCTCGAGTTCGAAAAGAAGTTTCCCGAGTTCAAATAGCTGGTTCCCGAGAAGAAGAAGGTTTCCCGGGGTTCGAAAAGAAGGTTCTCGAGTTCGAGAAGGCTCCCGAGTCCAACAAGAAATACCCGAATAAGGCCGTTGAGCACATCGGCCGAAACGTTGTACAGATAACAATAGTCTGAATAATCCAAATAATCCAAATTATCAAACTTCATCTCAAAAATTCAGAGAAATTGAGTGAAAAGATTTTGCAAACATTATTGTATTACTAGGAATCAATTTCAACTCTAGAATCAGTGTGATATTATCTATACAGGGGGATTTTTAAAAATGTTAACACTCTTAGATTAAAGAGAGACACACACACATATATATATATATGTATATACATAGTTGAATGAGGTGACAAATAAAAGTTTTAACTTTTATTCATTTATTTGGGAACGATATTACTACAATGGTTTCCTGTTAAAGCATACATCAGGTAAACGAAATGGGTTTTTTTTTAAACTATTTCGTTACCTGATGAATGCTTTTAGCAAGAACCATTGGTAGTAATATCGTTCTCAATAAATGAATAAAAGTTAAAACTTTATTGGTCACTCATTCAACTATCAAACTCTATCACATATATTGAGCCATCTTCTAATAACACTGTACGTTGGATTACTATTACTTTTTTCTAGTATACTAGTGCCAATCATACACATTAATAATATTTATATAATATATATATATATATATATATATATATATTATATATATATATATATACTTTTACTAAAAGGATAATAAGAAATTCCGTTCTTATGATTACGCAAAGCATTTTTGACACCAATCGAAGGAAAAAAATGTTACTAGTTTAATTAACTATACTCTCTCTCTCTCTCTCTCTCTCTCTCTCTCTCTCTCTCTCTCTCTCTCTCTCTCTCTCTCTCTGGCCTTTATATCTCTCGGCTGTGTTCTCTTGTCCCTGTCTTTATGTTTCACTGTTTCTGTCTAACTTTCACTGTCTGTCTGTCTGTCTGTCTGTCTCTCTCTCTTTCCCCTCTCACTGTAACTTTCTATAAATAGTCACTTCGGTTTCTTTGTATCTTCCTCAGTTTTTCTTTCTTTCCTTCTATTTTACGCATGTCAGATCCTGTCTTCTCGACTGGATGGGGTGGTTAACCTGTATCTCCCCTCCATTTCTCTTTTTTCTGTTTCACAGTCTCTCTGTCTCTCTATCTCTTGTTTTCTCTCTCTCTCTCTCTCTCTCTCTCTCTTTTACTCTTTCTCTTTCTCTCCCCCTCATCCTCTCTCTCTTTCCATTCTCATTGTAACTTTCACGTATTTTTAACTAGTTACGTCGGGTTCTTTGTATCTTCATCATCTTTACTTCTTTCTTTCTTTCTTTCTTCTCTCTTTCTTTCTTATTTTTACGGATGTCAGATCCTGTCTCTCGTCTAGATGGGGTGGTTAAACCTGTATCTCAAACTCCCAGGATATCTTAATTAATTTTCGTTTTCTATGCTTGTTGCCTAGAAACCTGTTTAAATGGAAGAAGGTGAGGTTATACTACCACCCCTCCTCTTTCTCTTCCTGCTATTATTATTACTACTACTACTACTACTCTACTAATAATAAAATAATATATAATAATAATAATAGTAATAATGAAAAGTTCTCAGTTTTATATCTATACTGAGGTTAGTGAGACTGTTCTTACAAAGAAACGAAGCTTCTAAATGCAATTAAAGCATACTAGCGATTGAAATATTTGGTTTGGTTTCATAAACTGGTGTAGAAATAATTCTATTAACTCAATGTGTAACAAATATTGTATAAATAATATTTGAGGTTGGTTGTGTTGGTTGGTTGGTTTTACGGCATTTAAACCTTGGGGGTTATTTTATGCCATAGAAGTTTTTATTTTATTCATTCTGGTTGGGTATTTCAAATATTTTTAAAAGAAAATTTTAAACATATTTTGAAATTCATTTTTAAAAATCTATTTAAGCCATAAATGTGACCCTAAGATGTAATACCACTCCAGGTCAGAGTGAACCTGGTAGTAATAGCGATGAAGGAATAGTTCACCGGGCTGAAAGATCAACCATAAATTGGAACATGGTGTGTTTAAAGTCATGGACTTTTCAGCCACGAGGATTCCGTCCTTAAGCATCACGGGTCACCACCCGCGGCGAACAAGTGATCCCATTGGGGTGGATAATTTTAAGTTATATTTATTATTAACATCCTCTGTATCACAGTAAACTTGTAGAAATAATTTGCTTTAAACCTGTTAATATATCGATTTGACTCTTATAGTGGACTCTTAACAGTCTGTCTGTCTGTCTCCTGTCTGTCTGTCTCTGCATAGCCTACACTTGATATTCAGAATATAATATATTCTAGCTTTTGTTTATCTCTTCGTTTTTTGTTGTTTGTTCGAGGCGTGTTGTGTAATGGTTACCGTCGTAGGAAATAAACACAGTTCAAGTCATGGACACGGCTGTTTGCATTTCCTATGGCGCTAATACAATTGGAAAAGGTACGAATCCTACTATTCTCCCTCCGTCTATGGGCAAATAGTGGAGCAGACCTGGCCCTTTAACCTTGGTATGGCAACCTGTCTTGAAGAAGGAAAACTCGGAATTCAAACCAAAGGGCCTCTTCTCTCGTTAATAAAAAACACTACTTTGAGAGTTCCCCCTCCTCTTTCACTTCTCTTTTCTCCAGGGAAATCTCATTTTAAATTGAACCTGAAACTTTGAATGAACCTGAAGGTATGTCCACTCTCCGTAAGGGGAGATAAAAAAAAAGAAAAAAGAAAAAAAGAAAATCTTTTGGAAAATTGCATCTTATGCCGTTGTTCTGGTTTACAATTAATACCGATTCGTTTCCCTTTTTATGTTTCCTCTGCTCAGCCTGTTCTTTGTTATATTATGTGCAATATCTTTAGTTTTTCTATTTATGTCTCCATGTTTTTTTTTGTATTATTTTTGGGTATGTGCATCCTTCCTCTAGATAACTTTTTTTTCACATGTATATTTATTGTCATATTTGGTATATTATCCTTAACTCTGTTCGCTGTATTCTTCAAGTCCGTGCTTTGCCATATCGTACGCCAATCTCGAGTATAGATGTTGTAAGATGGAAAGTAATAGAATATTAAAAGTCACGTCGTAACTCACAAATAAATATCCAACGCCTCTTCGTTTTTTGGACATCAATTCGTTTTTATTTGAAATATTTTTTTCCCTTGTATTATCACTGTGTCAGGGTGACATCCAGTTGGGGATACATTGAGCTGTCATGCTGAAATGGCTTCTTGTTTGTCAAATGGTATCAATTCGGCCGTGGGCCATCATGCAGTCGTAGGATATAGAGAGGGTGCGAAAAGAATGATTCAGAAGAGCAGATAAGGGTGTACTCGAATAATTACTTCGAAGTATCATGTCGATACTAAATGATGCGTCGATATATATATAGTGGATGAGTAGATCGGCGTACCCCACGATGTCGGTGATCGATCGTGGATGAGTACATGAGCGAGAGAGTTCTATCGACAGGATACGCGACCCACGTACGACACGACAGTATATATTCATCACGTTGAGAGATTAGATATATACTGGATACAAGAGCTGATGTGAGACAGACGTCGAGCGTCGTATGAGCTTTATTATACTTACCACACGCATATGACATGATCAGCGAGAAAGTGACGATGAGCACGCGTATATATATATGCTCGACATATATCAATATTCTGAGGACATAGTAGCCACTGAGTGAGCACTAGACCGTGAGCGGGCATGAGGATGATATACAAGGCGATAAGTCTTGCAAATAAAGTCAAAGAAAGAAGCTATGAAATAAAATGGGATTAAAGAAGGAAGGAGTATCAGAGAGAAGAGAAGAGAGAGAGAAGAGAGAGAGAGAGAGAGAGAGAGAAGAGAGAGAAGGAGAGGGGGGACAGGGAACAGAGACACTAAAGGAGACAGAGAGAGAAATGCAGAGAGACAGATAACGATCTGTGGAAATAAAAGTCAAAGAAAAGAAGCTATATAAGAATGGGATTAAAGAGGAAGAGTATCAGAGGAGAGAAAAGAGAGAGAGAGAGGAAATGGGAGAGAGGACAGAGAGAGACAAAAGAGAGAGGTGAAAGACAGAGAAATAGAGATAGAAATATAGAGAGAATGCAAAGAGAACAGGTAAGATCTTTACAAATAAAGTCAAAAGAAAGAAGCTATAATATAAAGAATGGGAGTTATGAGGATGAGTATAGAGAGAGAGAGAGGAGAGAAAGAGAGAGAGAGAGAGAGAGAAGAGAGAAGAGAGAGAGAGGGGGGGGGTGGGGTACAAAGGGACAAAGACACATAATGAGACAGAGACAGAAATGCAGAGAGTCAGTTGTGGAAATAAAGTAAAAAAAAGAAGCTATAAATGAAAATGGGATTAAAGAGGAAGAAGTACAAGAGAGCGAAAGAGAAGAGAGAGAAAGAAGAGAGAGAGGGGAGAGGAGGTCAGAGACAGAGACAACATAAAAAGACAGAGAAAGAAAGGCAGAGAGACAGATAATATACAAGGAAATAGAAAATAGACGGGGTGAGAATAAGAAAGAAAGAAAAAGGGCAACCAATGAGTACAATTAACAATGACAAGTAGGAGAGATATAGGAAAATGGTACCAAGAAGAGAGAGAGGAAGGTTAGAGAGATAAAGAAGTAAGATGAGATTAATATCAAAATGGAGAGGTGAGGAGATAGGTGGGTAGGGGTGAAGTAGGGTGGAGGGAGGAGGGAGTAAAGAGAGGAGGGAGAGGAGGCGCAGGGATACAAAAAGAAACAGAAGAGAAATTGGGAGGATGAAACAGATAATATACAGGAAATAAGAAAGACGGGGGGGGAGTATATAGAAGAGAGAAAAAAGGCACTATGAGAAAATTTACATACAAGTAGGGGAGATATAGAAAATGTAACAAAGAGAGGAGAGAGGAGAGAGACGGGGAGAGAGTGAGAGAGGAGTGAGTAACGAGAGAGAAAGAAAGAATTATGGAAAAGAGATTGAGGTAGGTGGATGGTGGAGAGAGATGGTAGGAGGGTGAAAGACAGACGGGGAAGAGAGAGAGAGAGGGGGAGAGATCAGAGACAAGAGACCATAAAGAAACAGAGAAAAAATGGAGAGACAGTTTAATATACAAGGAAATAGGAAAGACGGGGTGAGTATAAGGATGAGAGAAAAAGGGACAATGAGAAAATTAAAATTCAAGTAGGAGGGATAGAGAAAATGTACAAGGAGAGAGAGGGGGAGAGAGGGGGGGGACAAAAGACAGAGACACATAAAGAGACAAAGAAAGAAAAGCAGAGACAGATAATATACAAGGAAATAGAAAGAAAGAGGTGGCGGAATATAAAGGATGAGAGAAAAAAAGGCACAATGAGAAATTAACATACTAGTAGGAGAGATAGAGAAAATGTACAAGGAGAGAGAGAGGGAGGGAGAGAGAGAGAGAGAGGGGGAGAGGGATAGAAGGAGAATGAAAGTGAGAGGGGAGAAACTCCCAAGACATAGTGTGAAAGAATGGTAAAGAAAATATACATGGAAATAGAGAGGGAGAAAGTATAAGCATGAAAGAGGGAAGAATGCAAAACTAGAGAAATTGAAAATAAAAGTAGTAGAGTCGGAGTAAAGGTAGGAAGAGAGAGAGTGAGGAGAGAAGAGAGCTGAGAGAGAGAAGAGAGGGGGGGGGAGAGATGGCGGGATGGAGAGATAGATAGAGAGAGAGAACACACCAATAGGAAATAGAGTGAGAGAGAATGTACGAGGAGAATAGAGAAAATATACAAGGAAATTGAGGAGAAGAAAAAGAGATAAGGTTGAAAGAGAGAAACCAAGTGGGATGAGAGAGAGAGAGAGAGAGAGAGAAGAGAGAATGAGAGAGAGAGAGAGAGTAACATGAAATAAATAGAGCGAGAGAAAATGTACAAGAAAGAGCTGAACAAAATATACAAGGAAATGGAGAGAGGGGTTGAGTAGAAGAATGAGTGAGAAAAATGCACAAAGAGAGAAAGTAAAGATATAAAGATGGAGAAACGTGATAAGAATGAATGATAGAGTGAGTGACTGAGAGAGAGAGAGAAAGAGAGAGAGAGGGGGGAAACTAGATGGAAATAGAGTGAGAAAAATGTGCAAGGAGAGGGATTGATTGATTGATAGAGGGAGAGAGAGACAGTTGGGGCAAAGAGCAAGATAAGATTCTTCTTTACCCGTGATATAATGAACAGTTTATTTAACAAACACCTATAAACCTATAAAAGGAAAATATTCTATTTCGGATTTGCAGAGCAAAAAAAAAAAAAAAACTATACGCAAGTGATAAACAAAAGAATGTTTTTTTTTTAAGAATATGTATACCAGAGAGAGAAAAAACGAACATTACTCTCGGTGACCATTGATATGGAAATTGCATGCTAATATAACTCCCGCTCTGTCAGATTGACAAAGAATGGGTTAACGGAATCTCTTGCAGGGAAATACCCTCTCAGAAAAGAAGGGATGGCCTGGGGATAATATCGAACTGAATCTGGTAGTGAGGCTACAGTTCTCGATCTCCGGGGGTGTGGTGTCATTTCTTGATTTCCTTAGATCCCAGAACTAACGGTATTTCCTGCTGTGAGATGCCCCCCCCCCAAAAAAAGAAGGGGTGTCCTGGGTATGATATCAAACTGAATCTGGCAGTGAGGCTACAGTTCTCGATCTCCGGGCGGGGTGGGGGGTGGAATCATTTCTTGATTTCCTTAGATTCCAGAACTAACGGAATTTCTTTCTGTGATATATCCCCCCCCCAAAAGAAGGGTGTAGAATATCAAACTGAATCTGGTAGTGAGGCTACAGTTCTCGATCACACGGTGCAGTCCTTTTTTGATTGCCTTGGATCCCAAATCTAGCTTGCTAAGCATCACACCTTCAAATTGTCCAACAAAATAATCAAATTACCCCCAACAATAAAAATTATCCGTCTCAAATAATCAGATTAACCTCCCCCAATATTCATATTGCTCCTAATAATGTAACTGTAGCCAAAATAATCAAATAGTCCTTATATAATGAAATTGCCCCAAATAATCAAATTGCCACCCCCAAGTCAAACATTGCCCCCAAATAATCAAATTGCTTCCCCAAAAATCAAATTGCCCCAAATAATAAATTGTCCCCCAAATCAAATGACCCCTAAAGTCAAATTGCTCCCCAAAGTCAAATGTCCCCCAAAATAATCAAATGCCCCCAAATAATCAAATTGTCCCCTAAATCAAAATTGACGAAAAAACGACCCAAAATAATTAAACAGTCACCCAAATAATCAACCACTCCTCTAATCAAATTGGCACCTTTTGTAAGGAAATACTGTTATACCGGATGCTCTAAAATCGAATCCGGTGTAAATGTCGTTAATCCTAAACAAGCAGATTTTAAAGGATTAATTGTTGCTTTTAATCTAGTCATCCGATAAAGAGTGCAAAATGTTCTCGGTTTAAAGATTTGCTAACGAAAATAAAATTGAATAAATTACACCACCCAAATAATCGCCCCCATTCGTAATCGAATTGTATTACAAAATAATCAAATTACCCCCATAACTAAATTAAGCGTCGTAAATAATCAAGATTCCATCCTAAAAATAATCAATTACCCTCCCCCAATATTCATATTGCTCCCAAATATCTAACTGCAACAAAATAACCAAATTGCTCCATATAATCAAATTACCCGTAAATAATGCAATTGCCCCCCCCAAAAAAAAAACCAACACAAAAAAAAAACAAATGCCCAAATAATCAAATTGTTCAACCAAAAAGTGAGATTCCCCCATATAATCAAATTCTCACCCAAAAGACGAATTGTCCCTCCAATAATTAATGTAACCCAAATAATCAAATGGAACCCCCCAAAATAAATTTCCTCAAAATAACCAAATACCCCCAACCAAATAATCGCTGTACCCCAAATAATACCTACCTCTAATCAAATTGACCCCTTTTTATTAGAAATTACTGTTCTACCGGATAAACTAAAATCGAATATGGTGTTGATGTCGATAATCCTAAACAAACAGATTTCAAAGGATTAACTGTTGCTTTTAATCTAGTCAACCGATGAAGAGTGCAATATTTTCTCGGCTTAAAGATTTGCTGACAAAAAGAAAAACTGAAAAGAAAAATTGCAACGTCGTTTATTTCTTAAGATTTTTTTTCGATTTTTCTCGATGCTATAATTGTATTATGGTTATGTGACAGAGAACACGAGTAGAAGAAGAAGAAGCATGAAGAAGATAAATGATGAAGAAGAAGAAGAAGAAAAAGAAGAAGAAGAAGAAGAATATAGAAGAATAAGAAGAATAAGAATAAGAATATAGAAGAAGAATGAAGAAGAAGAAGAATATAGAAGAAGAATGAAGAAGAAGAAGAATGAAGAAGAAGAAGAATATAGAAGAAGAATGAAGAAGAATGAAGAAGAAGAAGAATGAAGAAGAAGAAGAAGAAGAATGAAGAAGAAGAAAAGAATGAAGAAGAAGAAGAAGAAGAAGAAGAAGAAGAAGAAATGAAGAAGAAGAAGAAGAAGAAAAAGAAGAATGAAGAAGAATGAAGAAGAAGAAGAAGAATGAAGAAGAATGAAGAAGGTTATAATTCGTTGTGTTTTCTTCTATTGAATATTAATCGAAAATATTTGATCAGCTTTCCACTTTTCATTTGTCGTACATTTGAGTCCATTTAATAGTTGCTTTCCCTTTGCCAATACCCGCCCTGTCGGTTGGGGCGTTAGAATGCACCGACTGCACCTCTGCAGAGGGGTAAGACTCCCCCAATGGTGCCACCTGTTGGCCGTGGGTGGCGACCCGTGATGCTTAAGGACGGATTCTTGGTGGATGAGCAGCCCATGACATGCAACACTTCACTTAGAACCTTAGTTAGGCTAGGCGGGCGGAGAGGCCCCCTCCGATCAATCGGCTGGCCACGTGAAGCCCTAGCACCTATCTGATTGCCCCAACTCTATTGCCCTTATGGCAATCCCCAATCCTTCTTATCCTATGGGTGCTAGAAGGCACTGGCTGAGGGTTTACATGTCCTGGGAATGACGTTAAACTCTATCTGATGGTGAGGTTCCAGTTCTGGAGGTTTGGGGAAAGTGGAGTACCCCTTCATCACCATTACTCCCTGGTCCACTCCTAACTGGAGTGGTAGTACTTATTAGGGTCCCATCTATGGGTTGAATAGAAAAACATCAGTTTATAAAAAAAATTGTATTATGCATTAAGAATGAATTTATTTCACAATTTTGTCAGCATTAAATGATCCACCGAGGTTGACATGCCGTAAAACAAACCAAACCAAACCAAACTATGCCAATACCGAGATAGCAAGTCTATTGAAACGACGCTTAAGGATACCATATTTAAAGAAAATTGGGCATAAGCTTTTCGGTCAGCATGTAATACAGAAAAGCCTGGGAGAATTGGAAATCATAAGAACCTTGAATAAGCAGACATCAGTATTGTCAAGATCGGCTAGAATACCCAGATGAGTCATGGAGACCTGAGGAGATTTGTTGTCACTCAAAAGATCAGATTACCTTACTTTTTGGTTGAAGAGAATAAGACAATTTCATGTTTGTTTTCAACGTTACTTAAAGGAAATAGACATTCCTAAGATACTGCAAATCCCTTTTTTATGGTTCATCTTCAACAGCTTTTTATTATAAGTATATTACGTTTTTCAACACTTTGATTTAGTTAACATTAGTCATTTTCATTATATATGTATATATATATATATATATATATAAAGAAAGACAAAGAAACAGAGAGAAAGGATAAGAAAGAGGGAGAGAGATTTCAACAGACTTAGTTCAGAACAGACTGATATATATATGGTGTTGGCGAAAAGTAATGTGCAAACATAATTTAACTATCTATCTTACTGAACAAACCGAGATAGATAGATAGATATATCTAAACAGACTGAGATAGATATATCTGAACACTGATATATATATATATATATATATATATATATATATATATATATATTATATATATATATATTTGTTTTCTTATATAGAAAAAAAACAAAGAAAGCACAGAGACAAATTTAAATAGAATATATTATATATATATATATATATATATATATATATATATATATATATATAGAGAGAGAGAGAGAGAGAGAGAGAGAGAGATTGATATATCTGAATAGACTGAGATAGATAGATCTAAACAGACTTAGATAGATAGATAGATAGATCTGAACAGACTAAGATGGGTAGATAGATCTGAACAGACTGATATAGATAGATATATTTGAATAGCCTGATATAAATAGATAGATAGTTAGATCTGAACAGACTGATATATATATATATATATATATATATATATTATATGTGTGTGTGTGTGTGTGTGTGTGTGTGTGTGTGTGTGTGTGTGTGTGTGGATAGATAGATGCTGATTGATAAAAAGATGGAAGCTGAATAAATGACTGCATTGCAATGGATAGATAGATCTGAACAGACTGGGATAGATAGATAGATTAGAACAGACTGATATAGATAGATAGATAAATAGATAGATCTGAATAGACTGATATATATGGATAAATAGACAGATAGATAGATAGATAGATAGATAGATAGATGCTAAGTTAAAGACACTGATTGATAGAAAGATGGAAGCCGAATAAATGATTGCATTGCAAAGGAAAAAAATAAATGAAATAAAAACGAACAATTCTGGAGAAATAAAAAAAAACACGTTGGGACTGAACGTCAAGACGTCAACGAAAAGAAAAGCCACGAACTTTTATTTTATTTTTTACATATTACTATTAATTTTTTTTTTTTCAATATTGACTCTAAACACAGCTATGCCAAAAAAATGGCAAAAATTCCAGATAACTCTTCCTATGATTCCTCGTGCCAGTCGCATGCAGAAACCAGCAGGAGATGCACAAGAAACGAATGGCCAATGACGAAGCGGAGTTCCAATTTCAATGAGCTGTTTCTAAATTAAGAAATCATTCAGATGATGGACTCTTCCGCTCATTTTACCATAGACTACAAGAAATGGGCTCCTAAAAAAAAAAAAAAAGAAAAAAAATGCAAGAAAAGAAAAACAACAAAAAAAAACACCCGTTTTCTCAACCCTGGCTTTCCTAGTTAGAGAATAAAAAAATAGAGAAAAAAACTAAAAAAAAAACAACAAAAAACCGGGGTGATGGAGAGTCCAGGTATAATTGGGTTAGGGGATGAGGTTGATAGCGAAAAAAAAACTGACATCCCCCCCGCCAAAAAAAAGAAAAAAATATGAGCAGGAAAATATGAGTCGTCTTTAACTCACCAGCAACGTAAACATCCTTTCTCTGAGAAGGACTTTATCTTTCGTTTTTCTTTTTCTTTTTCTTTTTCCTTTTCTTTCTCTTTCTTTTTTCTTTTTCTTTTTCCTTCCCTTTTTCATTTTTTTAACCCCTGTGTTGTGTCGCTTATGTGATTTTGTATTATTGATTGAATATTGTTATTTATATTTAGATATTCATTCAGTTTTTTTTAAATATTTTTCTTGTGTCCTTTGTCATGTTTTTCGGGTTCATATTTAATTACTCATTCGTCAATCTTTTCATTTCTTTTTTACTGTGATAATATTTTGGCTACATTATACATTCTATTTTGCATTCTCTTCTGGATATAAACAGAATATCTATCAATATCTCTCTCTCTCTCTCTCTCTCTCTCTCTATATATATAATATATATATATATATATATATATATATATATATATATTGGTTTGGTTTTGTTTTACGGCATATCAACCTCAGTGGGTCATTTAATAAAGTTTTGAAATAAATCAATTCTTAATGGATAATACGATTTTTTTT
>CM042163.1:41050870-41068370 GCA_023376005.1 Doryteuthis pealeii
TATATATATATATATATATATATATATATATATATATATTTAAAGTCGTCGAGGTGGCCTAAAGTCGCTATTAGCGAGGGAATCTATCCTCTTTTCACTAGCGCTAAACCAAGGTGAGTGTGTTGCTGAGGTGGATCGCCCCACCTAGCGTCAACTCCCAATGATTTACAACACATAAGATTATCCAAGCTGTGCTAGTTAGGCACTGTAGGCGGGGAAAATATCAAACTCGTAAACTTTCTATTCCTGGGCTCATCTTCAAACCGAATGGGTTGCGGTATATGTATATATATATATATTATATATATAGAGAGAGAGAGAGAGAGAGAGAGAGACAGACAGACAGACAGACGACAGACAACAGACAGACTGACAGACAGAGACAGATACAAAGACAGACAGCTGACAGATAGAAGACAGACAGATAAAGATAGAGAGAGCGATATATATATATATATATATATATATATATATATATATACATATATATATATATATATATATATTATATATATATATACAGGGTGTCCAGAAGTTACACACCATCCTGGTTTTCAAAAATACACCTTTGTTGATTTCAAATCACTGTTATTGAGAATAATTATGATAAATGCTCAAATTGAGAGATAGAAAATTAATTTGCGACAATCACTATCAATGAATATGTTTTTGAAATAAGTAAGGTGTTGTTTTTGAAACCTGGATAATACATGACTTCTGGGACACCCTGTATATATATATATTATATATATATATATATAATATAATATATATTAATCAAGATCTTCATTAATCCAGTGGGTTCTGAAGATCCGTATGGTGAAACTAAAGTAGGTTATTACTGTGTACCATTATTATAATAAATTTGCTCTACACACGTATTGAGCCCTTTATATTTGTTATATGCTGTCTTATCATTGTGAAACTTGCATCAACCAACCATTGTGACCATTTTTACCGGTTAGTCACCTTTACCACAAATACCATATATATATATATATATACCAACCACTTCGCACGAGCAGGATGCAACACAGTCCACTTCTTAAGCGGTTTTTAAGACGGTTGAATTCAGATTTTTCTTCTCCTGGATTGGTTGCCTAACCAAGGTTAAAGAACCGACTCTACCCTACTATTTACCCATAGCTGGAGGGAGAATAGTTGGATGCATATAGTTTCCCACGGGTATTAGCACATATGTGAATTCAAACAACCTCGTTAGGATTTGAACTCGGGTCGACTAATCCATAGATACATAATAACTGCGAAGACATGTGCGAACAGATTGAAATAGAAAGGTAGATCGATATATATATATGAAGAGAATCATTAGAATCATTAGATATTTCGATGGATTCATACGCAGCAATCCATAAACAGACACGTGACTGCACATAAAAATACCTTCGCGCTCTCGTCGCCCTTCTACTTTCACTTTCATTTTCGCAATCGGCGAGGTGAACTCGACAACGATTGTCGATTCCTAATTGTCGTGTGAGACGCGCTTCGTAATTGCTTTTGGCGCGTAAGTAGATGCAGTTTAGGATGGAATCAAAAGCGCTCCGTTCCATCTTCCGTCCCCTAACGTGATCGGCTCTATTCCAAAATGTCATCGTTATTTTGAATATCAACATAAAGGGAAAAGGACGACGGTGATCTTGTTGCGCATGGCCGTCGCCCAAGTAATGACTTGGACATTCTTATGTCATCCTCATAAGGCAGATCGTTTCGTTTTACGTCAGCTATTCTCCCACTTGTCCACTCCCCCCCACTCACACTGGCTGATGGTTTTCGTATTTCAATTGAGTTGCCGTAAAGAGTGGTTGCAAGAAGAGGTGGAGTAGAGGATAAAGGGGTGACAGTAAGAGATAAGTAGATAGATAGATAGATATCAAGTAACTGATATATGCATATATATATATATATATATATATATATATATATATATATAGAGAGAGAGAGAGAAGAGAGAGAGAGAGAGAGAAAGAGGAGAGAAAGGGTGAGAAGAGATACATATGAACAAACTAAGATTGATTAAGAGATAGAGAGATATCAAGTAACTGATATATATATATATATATATATATATATATATATGTGTGTGTGTGTGTGTGTGTATGTATATATATATATATATATATATATATATATATATATAGAGAGAGAGAGAGAGAGAGAGATAAAAAGAAAGAGAGAGAGAGAGAAAGGAGATAGATGTGAATAGAATGTCCTGAATAAGTCGTGGAAGCAGCACCCCACAAATAAACAACTGTATGGCCAAATGCCCCCTATCTCACAAACCATACGAGTAAGACGGGCTAGGCATGCAGGACACTGCTGGAGAAGCAAGGACGAGCTCGTAAGCGACGTACTACTGTGAAACCAGCACATGGGCATGCTAGTGTGGGCCGACTAGCCAGGACCTACATTGACCAACTATGTATGGATTCTGGCTGCAGTGCAGAGGAGCTACCAGAGTCGATGAATGACAGGGAAGGTTGGCGAGAGATGGTCATGGATATCCGTGCAAACTGCGCGACGTGATGATGATGAGGGATGAACTAATTGACGCTTTCCTGTAGACACCTACACATGGACACGCTTATTTTGACCGACCAGCAAAAATTACATTCACCAGGTTTATACTGAAAATGGATGCCGTGTAGATAACCCGTCAAAAGCGATGGCAGGGAGGGGCGGATGAAAAAAAGGAAGAAAGATAGAGAGAGTGTGTGTGTGTGAGAGAGAGAGGGGGGGTTCAGGGAATCCGTGCCATCAAGAGCAAGAGGTTGTGGTGAAAAAAGTTTGGTTTGGCCAGATGCTAGAATTACATAAAGCATAGGTTAGCCTATTCATTTTGTAATGTTGTGTAGAATTTAGAATTTAACGTTTAACTAAAAAGAGTCATGGAAAAATACAGCAAGTTTAGATAAGTTTGACAGGCAAGCCTTCAATCCGGGTTGATATGTGATAGGATTCTTTCATTGGTTGTGGAACTCACGTGTAGGGACAATCCATGGGAAAAGTTAAGAGATTAGACGAGAGACCCTTTTGGGCAGCATACGTAATGACGTACTCTGCTGATTGAGTTAATGAAAAAATATTTTCATAGCCCTACAGAGAAAAATCAAGTATTGAGGAAAAAATTATAGAATTCATTGACAAAAAAAAATAATAGAATAATTAACTTTTATGGCAGCCTCATGTTTTTCATTTCCATAATTTTTTGTTCAACATAATATTTTACTCTGCATGTCTTGGGGAGAAATTGTACAATTGATTTGAATAATCTTATCTACTTTGTTTAATGAATATTTTAGGAAATCAGAATGTTAAGTGTAAATGCAAGAGAATTATCTCCCTTGCTTTGCCCGGCCATCATATTGCGTGCGTACAAATACCGTTCGACACCGGTAAAAGTCACATGTCCGTGTGACGCTAGTTTTCAATTCTTTTAGCAGGCAGGAACCGAGGGGACAAGAAGGTTAGTGTCAACGTGCAAACTTTTCCTCCTTTTTCGATTTATTAGTTGTGTATTAGAGAAACTACATAGTCCTTTGTATTCTTATTGTAGTTTCACGTTGGAGATCAGTCGCGAAACAGGAGGATAAGTGACAACTCCCGTATTTTTACAAATAAAAGTGTCCTCACCAGTTGACTCTGTCATTACTCATTCCTTGCCTGGGTGTTGCCGTCACATTAAGCTATCAAAAGAAAATGTGCTGCGTCTTAGCTGTTATTAGTGTATTTACTGATAAATTACGACGGTGAGTCAAAAAGTAATGTCATTTTCTTTATTTCATGTGAAGATTTTTTTATAAAACTAAGGCCAACATTGTGACCCCACCGAGGCTCAGAGAGAGAATCCGACGAGTAAGACCCAACTTGCCAATCGACAATGTCCTTCTTCTCCATGACAATGCTCGACCACACACGGCATCAGGACAAGGGAGAAAATTGCCTCATTCGGGTGGACAACTTTACCGCATCCTCCATACACCCCAGATCTAGCACCTTCAACTATCATCTCTTCAGCTCCACGAAAAAATGTTTGAGAGGCAAACATTATTCCAGTGACAATCTGTAGTGAAGAAGTGGCTCAAAGAACAGTCATTAGAATTTTATAGGGCAGAGATACATGTTTTCATTCGAAGGTGAAACATTGCTATTGAGAGAAATGGTGACTGTGTGGAGAAGTAGTGATGTGATCCACAGAGGACCAGCTTAATTTTGACGTATGATACATGTTCCTGTATTCGTAATTATACCTGAGATAAACAAAAAGGCATTACTTTTGGATTCACCCTCGTAAAAATCTACGTGAACTTCCTCTACGCGTGCTAATTCCATCATATTTGCCAGAGGTACTGAACATGAACTGAACCACGTTTTACTAAGTTTGGCTTAAATCAGAACAAGGTCAGAACTGGATCACTCAGTGAGAATCGAACTCACTAACCATGTCCTGTTAATCGAGTTTGCTACTGCGTGATTATAGATCAATAAACAATTAAGATACAACAAAGATGTATGCGGAGTGATACTAAAACAGGAACACTCCTTTGTCAAGGGATACCAGTAATTAGGGATCTAACCCCTTTAGTGAGCTTACCAATTCAGCTAGTCTGAACGAAACTACTGTACAGTTAACAACGGTTAACATGTTGTCCATTGGTTGGTTAGTTGGTTGGATGGTTGGTTGATGAATTTTGCATCGTGTCAGCCCTTGGATCATTTTATGCCGAAAACAATTTTATTTCATTCATTCTAATTGGGTATTCAATTTTTAAACATATTTTAAACTCATTTTTCATCTATTGAAACCATAGATGGGACCCTAACATGTATTACCATACCAGGTCAGGGTTGACCTGGGAGTAATGGTAATCCTCTATGTCCCAAGGTAATTTTCCTGAAAATTGAATAGTGGAAAAGGCACAATCTTATAAAAGAGGTTACAATAGCCGAATTAATTTATACATCATAGAACCTTCCTAAACAGAAATTGCTGAACAATGAGGAGAACTGATATCCAAGTATATATATATATTTGTGCCTACCACCCATGAGTTTCGGCTTGTGGGTGGGCCCACATAAAAATGTCCTTGTGTCACGCCCTCATAAGTGGGATGAGAGGCAAATATCCTGATATCCAAGTATATATATATATATATATATATATATATATATATATAATATATATATATATATATATATATATATATATAATATATATATATATATATATATATATGTGGAGGCGCATGCGCTAGTGGTTAGAGTCGTGGAAAATGGACTCGTCGAATCGAGTTCAATTCCTAGACGAAGCTGTTGGCATTTCACTTAGCGTTAATACCCTTGGGAAAGGTTTGAATCCATATATTCTCCCTCCAGCTATGGGTTAAATAATAGGGCAGACTGTGCTCTTCAGCCTTGGGTAGGTAACCAGTCTAGGAGAGGGATAACTCTGAATTCAAAATTCCTGAAGTTGGGTTTGTGGCAACCTTTGATGCACCAATTCTTTCCTATCGACTGTGCCAAAAAGTGTGGATGGTCCAACACAAGCCTTCACCACTATAAACAAATCCCTGTGTGGGAGTTCATTGTGTGTATGAACCCTCATACGTCTAGAATCGAGGGAGAGTCCATTATATATATATATATATATTATATTATATATATATATATATATATATAATAACCCTCTCCACACGAGCAGGATGTGACACATGGTCAATTTCTTAAGCGAGGTGTAAAAGGTTTGAATTCGGAATTTTCCTTCTCCTTGACAGTTACCTAGCCATTGTTAAAAAGCCCAGTCTGCTCTACTATTTACCAGGGAGGGAGAAAAGTTAAGTGCATACCTTTCCCAAGATTATTAGCGCTATAGAGTTGGGACAGTCATATAGGTACTCCGGCTTGACGTGACCAGCCGATTGATAGGAGGGGTCTCTCCGACCGCCCGTTTAGCTTAAGTAAGAGCCAAAGTGGAGTGTTGCATGTCATGGATTGTACAGCCACGAGGATTATGCTGATAAGCATCACGGGTCGCAAACCACGACCAACAGGTGGTCCCATTGAATGTATTTTACCCCTCTGCAGATGTGCAGTCGGTGTATTCTACAAGCCGGGCCGATAGGGTAAGAAAAATAAGAGTATTCTATATTAGGGCATATTACTCCGGTTGGGAGGCTGGTGCTCTAAGGGTTAATTTCCTGATTGGGTTTGTCTGCTAGTAAAACACACGTGCGACACTATCACAGGGATGAGTGGAAAATAGGTTTCACTTCAATTTGCCATTTTTTTCCTTCAACAACACCCTAGTGTGACTTACACAAAATTATGATATCGACGGTAGGTAGGTAAGTACATAAGTATTGTGCTAGTTGTTCTATCAGAAGAAATTGAAAGAGGAGAAAAAATAAATAAAACATCCACGGGTTAATTAGTACATCGAGATAATTATTACTATTCATTTAATTATCAATAAATATATAGATAAATACCGGACAGACTGGGAAAAAACAAAAGTATATATATATATATATATATATATATAATATATATATATATATATATATATCCTAGGCGTAATTAAGATATCACCTCTTTTAATATTTGTCTCATAACTAAAAGTGTCGTGTGTCATCGAAGATGTAATCATCATATATATTTCCGTCGGATTTATTTCCCTATTATAATCCCATATCTCTCTCTCTCTCTCTCTCTCTCTCTCTCTCTCTCTCTCTCTCTCTCTCTCTCTCTCTCTCTCTCTCTGTATATATATATATATATATATATATATATATATATATATATATAGAGAGAGAGGTGAGAATAAAATAGGGAAATAAACCGGACGGTATGTAGAAAATAGAAAAACCAAGTATTCCAAAAAGATGAATTTATTTCATATTGATGAAGAAGTCAACGTTACAACGTTTTGATTTTGGCAACCTTCATTACCACTAAAATCGTGAAGGCTGTTTGTATGACTTACAAAAGTGGGAAGATGGTCCTTTGTGTAGAAGAAGAAGAAGAAGAAGAAGAAGAAGAAGAAGAAGAAGAAGAAGAAGAAGAAGAAGAAGAAGAAGAAGAAGAAGAGTGGAATATGAGGAACAAAAGCGTAAGATACTAGCAATGGATAGGAAGGACATACAAAAATAAGAGAATGATGATGATGATGATGATGATGATGATGAGAAGAAGAAGAAGAAGAAGAAGAGAAGAAGAAGAAGAAGAAGAGAAGAGTGGAATATGAGGAACAAAAGCATAAGATACTAGCAATGGATAGGAAGGACATACAAAATAAGAGAATGATGATGATGATGATGATGATGATTGATGAAAGAAGAAGAAAGAAGAAGAAGAAGAAGAAGAAGAAAGAAGAAGAAGAAGAAGAATGAAACAAGAAGAGGAGTAGAAGATATGCGGGGAAACAAGGAATGAAATGGAAGAAATGGCGAAGGAAAAGAAAAAAAGAACTACGACAATAGGAACAACCACAATGTACGAAGTTGCCAGACAAAGAGAAGGAAATGGTTGTTTGGTTGGTTTTTAATTAATATATCAATCCTTTTCAGATCATCCAACGCTGAATCAAGTCATTTGGTATCAGATTACTAGCAGTATCAGCTGTTGCTTTAATGGTTACTGTTGTAGAGTAGCTAACACCCCTTCGGCACTCTACCAGATGGGCTGGCTCATAGACATAAAATAGCCTACAATTAAAGTAGATTAACTAGCTGAATAATGTTCAGACTGACTTTGCTGCGTTGACTATACCGAACCCAGATTGGCAGTATCTTTTAGACTCCCATCTATAAGCTAAATGGTTAAAAATTGAGTTTTAAAAATTGAGAACTAAACAAGAGAAAAAAACAAACAAACGCCTTTGGCATAAAATAACCTCCTCTATTTAGTGTAATTTTGTCTTGCTAACTGTTTGTTCTGCGTTTGTATGTATCCGTTTCGTATCGGATGCTAGTGCTTAATAGATATGTTAAGCACATTATTTGCCAGTGTATCTTTCTGCCTCGTGATACAACAGTTATTAATCTAAGTATTGAATCGGCTCATCACTGTTTAAGAAATTTCCTCGATTTAGCATATTTTTTTCATTAATTATTTACGGATAGGGTTAGGGTTAAAGTTGGGGTTAGGTTTAGATTTATCATTAGAAGAAGAAGAAGAAGAAGAAGAAGAAGAAGAAGAAGAAGAAGAAGAAGAAGAAGAGGTAAGGATATGGAAAGGAAGAGAAGGACAAAGGATGAACAAAAGAAAAAGGAAGAGAAGAAAAAAAGAAAGAAAGAAAGAGGAAGAAGAAGAGAAGAAGAAAGGGAGGAGGAGGTGTAAGAAGAACAAGAAGAAGAACAAGAACAAGAAGAAGAGGATATGGAAAGGAAGAGAAGGACAAAGGATGAACAAAAGAAAGATAAAAAAGGAAGAAAGAAGAAACAGAAGAAGAAGAAGCAAGAAGGCAAGAAGAAGAAGAAGAGAGGAGGAGGAGGTGGAAGAAGAAGAAGAAGAAGAAGAAGAAAGAAGAAGAAGAAGAAGAAGAAGAAAAGGATATGGAAAGGAAGAGACGGACAAAGGAATAAAGAAAAGAAGGAGAAAAAAAGAAAAAATAAGAAACAGAAGATGAAGGAGCAAGAAGAAGAAGAAGAAGGGGGAGGAAGGGAAGAAGAGAAGAAGAGAAGAAGAAGAAGAAGAAGAAGAAGAAGAAGAAGAAGAAGAAGAAGAAGAAGAAAAGGATATGGAAAGGAAGAGGGGAACAAAGGATGGAAGACATCAATACGACAAGACATCAAACGACATCAAACAGCAACAACAGTATCAGCAGCAGCTGCAGTAGTAAGAGGGCGAGGAGGAGAAGAAGGAGGAGAAATACGTCAGGTGGGAAAAGTACGAAGTAAATCAACGTCACTGGAGTAGTAGGAGGAGGAGGTGAAATAGAATGGACTGTTTAAGCGGGATTTGCTACTAATGCTTAACGAAGAGGATTATCAATGACAGAGAGGATGAAAGCGAGGCTCATGGGTTCAATTTATTGAAATTGTACAAATATTATTACGCCTTCGCTCATTATTGTTAATCATACTGCATTTAGATTCAGAAGCTGATCGCTGTTTCGACTTGAAAGATATGGGCGACATATAATCCCTTCTACGACCGCTAAACCCGACTAACACCCCCAGCCACCGGGCAAGACGCCATTACTTTAACTTGTCAATTTACAATAACTGATGATATCAATGATTATATCTTTATATCTACAATTATCACTTCTGTATGTGTCGTCATTATTGATATGCTAATAGCGAGCAACATTCACTTAAAAAGAATTAAGCTTTTACCTATTCTTTCTTCCCGCTTTGTTGGTGGGGCTAGGAAGATGCTGATTGCTGTAAAGCGTGGAGATGAGGGTAGGCGCTCCACTGTAGATGCAAAAACAATTTCCAGGTCTAGCTCTAGGGAAAAGGGATTAGGCTCCCTTGTATTATAAAGACTGTTGAATTTCTGACCGCCATTCTTGGCCAGTTGTAAGAACTTAAAGAAAGTAAGTCCTGAAATCTAGAATCCTTTGGTAAGTGAATAAGTCCCGCAATACAGAATCCTTTGGTAAGTGAATAAGTCCCGCAATACAGAATCCTTTGATAAGTGAATAAGTCCCGCAATACAGAATCCTTTGGTAAGTCCTATGAGGTCCAGTGAGATAATCACATGAGGTCCGTACTCCACGAGTGTCCAAAGTGTAATGCCTAGGTGTGCCCAGACCTTCAGTATATATAATAATATCAGAAGCAGAGCGCTGTCAGTGATTGGTTAATGGGTTGGTCACGTGACACTCGGCGAGTCTATAAGTAGAATTGACCGTGTGACACACGCCTTATATACAACAACAAATTCCAACAAAGACGTATATCCCCTTCTAACATACTCGTGTATATAATCGAGACAGAAACAGGGAGATATATTAGAGAGAGGGATGGTAAAGCTTACTTGCTATTCTTCTTACTTGTTACTGATCCATTGCTGCTACCTGCCTCTAATTCGGTCGCCATTTTCTTTGGGCTGACTTCTATTTAAGGGCTTCTGCTGAGGGTTGACTCTACTTCCTTGCTAATTCTCTGCTGAGCTGGTCATTGTTTTAATTATTTAAAATGTTTTACTTGTTTAAGTTTTATTAGCCCATAATTGATTCCGCCGCGGGGATGACAACAAACCCAGGAGTAACGACAATCATGTCTGCTCTTCTTCAGAATCGGGTCGAATCTCTTAACTAACTAACTAACTATTCTCACGTATCTCACGTATAATCATTTTGGGTAATCTAAAATGTCAATCATAACCCCCAATGGCTATGGAAAATTACCCACCACCGGTTTTAAATCTAACGAACTTTATTCAAAAACTAACTTACATGTACGTTCACATTTTTTGACTTCTCATGAATTGTAACACCTTGCTGCACGGCTGATATCAACATTAGGCCACTCCGCCGACTTTACTTTTTTACCTACTTAATCTTTTTAACTGTCAAATACTACCGGAAAAAATATATGATTAATTATCTGCCCTTGGAAGTCAAGGGACTAACCATCTCACTACTGTAGATTAGTGTCCATTTTGATTCCATTCCTTTTTACGCCACTAGTAGTGCTGGTCGTACATGCATCAAGATGTTTTCTCAAGTCACCCTCTCCTTTTAGCACTCAGTCGTAGACGACGATGACCTCACTCCATGTCGTTCATCAGTTGTGAACCCTCTAATGGCTAATTAATCCAATTCTGTACTTACAGATGCGGGCACACACATTGAAAGGGAAATTTCCATCTGCATTCTTTGGTGCCTGACGACACCACTCTGCAGCCCTATTGATCTCGATAATGAGCCGCTCAGCTCCGGTGCGGCACGTGTCTCGCCGACCCCAGTACCAGGATGGACCCAGCTGGATACCGAGCTATTAAGTTTGCAACTCGTTGAATTTGTTAAATATACGAGGTATGTCAGAATGTGTTGAATATACTGTTGTATATTGAAGATATTTGGAGGAAGAGGAGAACGGAAATGGGATTTTCTGTTTGGATCGAAACAAAGAAAAGACGACAAAAATGACAAAGGACTTTTTTCCCAGTAAAAGCGAACAAAGAAGTTAAAAACGGAAATAGATTTGTCCGCTGATAAGTATAACAAAGAAAATGCGTAGGCGTATTATAGAGATAAAAAAGGAAGTCAATAGCAGAGACAGGTCAGTTAGCCAGAAGTCTCGGGACAAGGAACAAGTGAGTGATCGCACTCACGGTTACAGCCGATGGGCTGTGAGACGTAACGTAGCCACCTTCCACCTCACCATCGCCAGTCATCCCAGTAGTAGTCATTGTCAACAGTCATTGTTAACCCTCGGGCATTTCCATTGTCAACGCTCGCAACCCACCACGCGAGGAAGAGAAATAAAGTCTTAACTCCTACTATACCCATGTGTTGTGATTTCATTAAGTCTGACTACTACATTTAAGCTAGTAGACGATATACACGATTTAGCGTGAATTTGATGCCGCTATATAACAATACGGGGTATGTTAGAAAAGTTTCAAGTTGATCGCATTCAATCGCCAGGCAATCAACCAGCATGTCCACAAAGAGAAACGGTGGAGTTTGCTTCATTCAGTGGCTCACAAAACAGTCGTGCAAAACACAAACTTGACCATCTTCACGCATCTGCTCATATCACCAACAGTTTGCTGGTTCAACGGTTTGAGCGGATCATTGATGCTGCCCTGTTTTACTAATCTGTCACTATTTTATTGAGCGTACCTTCACTTTTAAATACAGCCTTATTCTGCGGCTTAAGTTGAACATTTCGTTGCTATTGACCATTGATCAACCCCCTCCACTGATCGCCCAAAGATCGCTGGTTCAACGGTTTAAACTGATTATTGACATTATAATTGTTTTTTCCTTTAAAAAGCTGTAGCCTAAAACGATTATTGATGCCATCATGTATGTATGTATGTATGTCCGGAGGAAACTGAAAATAAAACAAATAATGAAAAAGTAATCATATTTACACATTCACTATCACCAGATCTTGCTTTTTGAGCAAAAATAATGAAGATTAGATTCATATTCATGAAGATAATGAAAAAATAATATTTAGATGATAACGGAATTGGTTTTTTCATTTAGTATTTTCAGTAGTAGACCTTGATTTTTTTTTTCAGAGTGTCCGGATCAATGCAAGGTCTTTTTATATACGGATTTTAATGGGGTATCCTGCAAGTATCCAACTTGCAATTCATCAATAATGACTCTGCGAGACTACCTTTTTACTCTTTCCCTCTACCACAATAACGCCGGATAGCCGCTTCTAGTCGATAATTATGAATACTTGATCAAAAACATGTAAGGTAAAGAATAAACGAAAATGTATATGACCAAGCAATAGAAATAATAGACGTTTTTCTGAAAGTTAGTTTTCTTGATGTTTTTCTTTTGTCAGTAATTAGAACAGAGGAGATAACTGGACCTTTCCTAAGGGTAAGTGCATGGATGTTAAAAATCCGCATTTACTTGGTATTAGATCGAACTTTTTTCGCCACAAAATATCAGACTGGATAAATATATCATAATTATAATTGTTTTGTCTCGCTAATCCCCCGTTCTGACAAATCCCCTTATTGAACGGAATGTTGTTACGCCCGCTTTTGAATACAGCTTGATTCTGCGGCTCAAGTTGAACGTTTTGTTGCTGTGGGACATTGGATAGCTTTCCCCCTCTTTGACCAACCAAAGATAGCAGGCTCAACGGTTTCAACTGACCATTGATATTATAATTGTTCTGTCTCTCGTTCTGACCACTCATTTTATTGAATGGAACGTAGTTACTTTCAGGTCTGAATACCCTCTGATTCTGCGGCTCAAGTTGAAAGTTTCGTTTGAAGGTTTATGAATTACAAGCTCTTTCCGCAAAAGAAATGTTAGCCCGAACAAGACAGATTTCACTAAACAGTAGTACTTTTTATGCCTACTGAAGAGAAAGGTTTTAAGAAGAGCGAGTCCACAACTCGCACACGATAGTTATCCACTCACCCCATCTTCAAATTAATTTTAACAAAAGCTTTTCTTTCTTTCTTTCTTTTGTCTATCTGAAATAGATAAATAAAACAACAACAACAAAAAAAAAACAAGTTTAAAATGTGTAATCAAAAGCACAGAAACAGGAAACAAATCTCTAAGAAATAGATATCGGTACATGAAAACGAAATCACGTGTGACACGAGAATTCATGCGAGAAATGAATGAAAATCGGGCAAGCAAATCTAAACAGATCGTCCTAACGGTCGAAGAGGAAATGTCAAAACAGTATGGCCACTGATTGCCGCGAAGATTCAATTGACATCTCATTATCATTAAGCATGGAGAGCTTCCTAATTCAACAGACCACGAAAATCTCGAATATCCAATATCGACAAAATCAAGTCTCGTATCCGATGTCAGCAAAATGAAAACTCGTGTCCGATATCACCACAGTCAAATCTCGTATCAAATATCAACTTGTAATTTGGCGTTAGTTTCATGGATTTTATTATTCTTTATATTTTAATGGAATAAAAAGATTTAAAATAGAATACAATTTGATAAAAAAATATTTTTTTAATCCAGTCAGACCAGATGCCAATGGAAAAGTAATTGATTTGGCTTTATCGTCTGTTTTCAGTCAATTAATTCCCCCGACTAAAATAGCCCTTCAAATAGTATTGAAAAATCCTGTTAAACTAAGAAACTATTTTGGTAAAGATAATGCCAATTAATATCGGTTTATATATATATATATATATATAATAATATTATATATATATATATATAATATATATATATATATTATGGACTCTCCCGTCGATTTTCGACGCATGAGGGTTCACACACACAATGAACACCCACACAGTGATTTGTTTATAGTGGTGAAGGCTTGTGTGGGACCATCCACACTTTTTAAAAAAGAAACGCTGGCATGAAACTGCAGTTACAGAATATTAACTCCATGATATTTCATCTCTGATTTTAACTCAGCTCTGCTATTTTAGCAATGAGCACCTTCATATGCTAATAATTTTCACATTCATTCTCCATTATATTATACTATATATATAATATATATAATATATATATATATATATATAATACCCTTGGGAAAAGTATGAATCCATATATTCTCCCTCCAGCTATGGGTTAAATAGTAGGGATAACTCTGAATTCAAATTGTGGCAACCCTTGATGCACCAATTCTTTCCTATCGACTGTGCCAAAAAGTGTGGATAGTCCAACACAAGCCTTCACCACTATAGACAAATCACTGTGTGGGTGTTCATTGTGTGGGTGAACCCTCATGCGTCGAAAATCGACGAGAGAGTCCATAATTAATAATTCTAGAAATCTCACTTAAATAGACTGTGTTACAGTAATTACTACGGAAAGTAAATATACGAGGGTCATCCCAAAAGTAAGGTCTCTTTTACCGTACACGGTTGTGTTTGACAGTTGTGCTTGCAACCTGTTAGGAACGAAAAGAAATACATTTTCCAAGTAAATATGACATTTAAATTTATCAAACCAATGTTGCTATTAAAGAAAACCAAAATCTTTCCTTTTTCTTTCTTTCTTGAGATAGAATTTTTCTTTCCGGGATCTGAAACCTCTAACCCCACACCTGTGGAAAATCCGCCAAGATTACTCTGATGTTGAAATAGATCTCCCGCCGCTGAAGCTCGAATAACCCGAGTCAAAAGACTTTCGCCCAATTTACAACGTAAATAAATAAAATAAGAATCTGGAATATATCGTTTCATCTTTGCATTACTCTGGAGGGAGACATTTGCTTTTCTTCCTTTCTCGGCTTCGGCTTGCTTTTCAGACTTTGATATATTTTTATCGAAGTGACTTTCTTCTTTTCTCTCTGCCAATATTTATTATATGCACGTTATATATATATATATATATATATATATATATATATATATATATATATATATATATATCTTATTATAATGGAGATTGTGTATTTGTCTGTCTGTAACCGAAACTAAATCACTACTCAAGTCACAATTCCCTTAGTTATTGACGCACATTCACAATGAATTTATTTTTATTTAAACCTCAATTTATTGATAAAATTCTCATACCTTATTAATACTGTTGGATTATTCTACATACTAATGACATGCAAGTATATTATATATTCAACAAAATAGCGGTTTACAGTGTGAACGAGAAGGCTAATTTGCATATTGATATTAAGAATTTGATTTTAATTAAATATATGCTTAGTATTATTGATTTCTTATTGTTTGGTTTTATCATAAGGAATATGCAAAAATCTCGGGGATAAATCTTAAAAGAAATCCATAAAACAAGAGGAAAGAACTGTGATTTTATTAAATACTTCATATAATTAACTAAATAGATAAATTCGGAAAAATAAAAGAGGGAGTGATGGAAAATGATGGAAGAGTTAGATTTAAAGCTGTTCTATTTTTCGATTACACCCCTCAGTTTATCATTTTCTAAATAGTTTCTAATTTGATACAAAATTTTATTATATCAAAACCTAAATACTTGCACCCGAAGGGTGCATATATTTGCTAGTATATTATAATTATTATTATTATTATTTACTCCTTTTGAGTTTTCACATCAGTGGTAGCTGATGGTCTTTCACTGGAGTCTGAGTGACAGCAAGTCTCCTCTGGTCTCCAGGACTCTCCTGAGTATTCTGGCAGATTGCAGCAGTACAGTGTTCTGAATGGTTTCAATCCTTCCTCTGATTTCCAAACATTCCAGACCCTTTTCTTCCCAATCCTTTTGGGACTGTTCCAAGTGCACCAACTACAATTGGTATCACTTTCACTTTCATATTCCATAACTTTTTCAGTTCTCTGGCAATGTCCAGATATTTGTCCATTTTTTCATTTTCCTTTAGCTTCACCCTGTGATCTGCTGGCACTACAAAATCCACCAGTTGACAAGTTCTTTCTTTTTTGTTTATCAACACTAGGCCTGGTCTTCTTGCTGGGATAAGGTGATCCGTATTTATTTCAAAGTCCCAGAGAATTTTATGCGTTTCGTTCTCAAGAACAGATTCTGGTTTATGCATATACCATTTTGTTGTGCGGTCAAATTTAATTTTTTGCATAATTCCCAATGGATCACCTTCCCAACCCAGTCGTGTCTACTTTTGTATTCTCGTTGTGCTAGTTTGCTACATTCGCAGAGTATATGGTTTACAGTCTCAACTCTGTTACCACAAAGTCTATATTATCATTATTATTATTATTATTATACTAAAGCTTAGCGAATCAACGTTTGTCTCGAATAGGCTTTTTTTCCTATTTAGATTAATGACACAAAATTCATATCAAAATATTCCATAGTACTGGAATTGAGTTATGTTTGGAAAAAAATTCCATTTTAATGTGTGTTAATTCAAAAACTGACCCGTCTATTACTTCACATCCTGCCTGTCACTTTCCCTTCTCTCTATATATATCCTCATTATATATTTTAGTTTCTCAGTGATTATAAGTTAAGAGTAAGGAAATAAATCCGACGTATATGTATGGATAAAAGAATATGAAAACACACAATACTGTTAAAATGAAAATATTTTATATCATATTCATAGGTGATATTGAACAATATTTCGATTTATAAAAATCATCATCAGAGCTTGTTTTTAATCCGGACTCATCGAGAGAGAAGCAGAAAATAATTTAAATTCAAAACGGAAGCATTGTTGTTCCTAAAAGCGTGCAAGCCATGCGATCATTTCGTCATTAGCACATCCGCTACGCATTTCTCCACCAACGTCAATAATTGTATATCTTTAGTTGCAGGCTTGCCATGAACGGGTTAAAACTCTTCCTTTTTGAAAAAGAGAAGCTTTCTATTTTTGAATTTGAAATATGTCTTTTTTCTTTCAAAAATTGTTACACTAAAGTTATACAATTATGACGTTGGCGGAGAAACGCGTAGCAAACATACAGCAAACAGCTCTGTGCGGATACTGGGTGTTTTTCAGAGGACCTACTGGAGGCAATGAATGATAGGGACGGTTGGCGAGAGATTGCCATGGATATATGTGCTGCTAGCACGACCCAATGATGATAGTACTTAAATTTAGCTTGATAGTATATAATCTGGGCAACTTTGTAACCGCGAGGAACACACAACACACACACACACACACACACACACAAACCCCCACTGTAGCCACTAGAAACAGGCAACTATCTCATCCACCAAGCTGCGTGACCTTCTTGTCAAAATTGCTGATTTAGAAAAGGCACACACACACACCACACACACATATATATATACACACAAACACCACTACCCCACACACTAACACACAGATACTCTCAAACACATACACACACATACCAAACACCTGACCCCGAACTATAATCCATAGAAAATAGGCAACTATCTCAACCACCAAGC
>CM042163.1:41070870-41083370 GCA_023376005.1 Doryteuthis pealeii
TCTTCTTTGTTCCCCCTCGTTATCTTTCTCTCTGTCCCCTTCAGGTTTTTCTTTCTATACCTTTTACAATTATCCTCCAATCTCGCTCACCCCGTAGTTTTTTTTAAAATTATTTTTCTACTACTTTTTTTCTGTCGCTATTTCCTCCACACACATACCTCCCACATTTTCTTAAAAAAAATAAATAAAATAATAAAACCCAAACCCTCCCTCTATCCAATACAAATAGATTTATTGATTAGAAACATGACTATTGGTTTTCTATTAACCAGAAATCCGGTTCTGTTTATTTTATTTTATTTATTTTATTTTCAATTGTCCATTTAAGTCTTTTCTGAAGACGCTCTCTTCTTTCAAAAACCATTTCAATTTTGACATGCTACTAATTGAACCAGCAGATTTGCGATTAGATCACTTTTTAAGGAGACAACAACCTTAAAACCGGATGCAGGGTTAAGGCTCTTCTCCACCACCAATAGAGCAATTTTTGGAGCCGTGGGGCACGGATACAATTCAACCTTCTCAATATAACGAATTTACTAACATCAGAATGGGCAATCTGCCTGATGACCAATGTTATCATCATCATCATGTCGCGCAGGCAGCACGGATATCCAAGACGATCTCTCGCCAACCTTCCCTATCATTCATCGCCACAGGTAGCTCCTCTTCGCTGCAGCCAGCATCTTTACATAGCTGGTCGATATAAGTCCTTGCTGGGCGGCCCACACTGGCATGTCCATGTGTTGGCTTCCACAGGAGACATCACTTATGAGTTCATCCTTGCTTCTCCAGCAGTGCCCGTGCATGCCTAGTCCGTCTCACTCGGATAGTCTGTGAGATAGGGGGCAGGTGATCATACAGCTGCTCCCTTGTGGGATGCTGTTCCACGACTTGTTCAGAACTGCTCGCAGCATTCTTGTGCAGCTCCCATCTAGCTTATTTTCGAGGCGCCTCGTTAGGGTCCAGGTAGTGCAGCCATACAGCAGTACTGATATGACTACAGCCTGGAAGAGATGTCGCTTTAGCTTGTCAGTGAGATCAGACTTCCATATGACAGACAATTTGTTTGTGGCCATCCATGCCTTTCCTATTCGTGTGTTAATATCGTTATCTGTGGATGAGATATTACTACCCAGGTACGTGAATTGTTCTACTGGCTTAAGGGGCTTACCGTCTAACGTGGAGATGTCTCCTTTCTTTCTGAAGCTCATGAACTCTGTTTTGGCAGAGTTCACATGTTCGATAAATACCTTACGGAGCTCCAAAAAAAACACGACACCAATGTTATACTGTATGCATCATTATATATAACTAGCAAATATATGAACCCTCCGGATACAAGCATTTAAGTTTAATATAGTAAAATATCATATTAAATTAGAAAGGCTAATGAAACTGAATAAGAATGCAGATAAAAAGAGTTGGAACAGAGGGGGTATGATTGAAAAATAGAACAACTTTGAAACTAAGTCTTCCATCATGTTTCATTACTCCCGTCTTTCTTTGGTAAATTTTCCTAATTTAACTATTTACTTAAAATAGGAAGTAAAGAATAATATTACAGTTATTTCTTCTTGTTAATGGATTTTTTAAAGATTTATCTCTGAGATTTTTGCTCATATTCAATAAGATAAAACCAAACAATTAGAAATCAACAATACTAAGCAGATATTTATTAAAATCAATTTTTTAAGATCAATATGCAAATTAGCCTTCCCATTCATACTGTAATCCGCTATTTTGTTGTATATATAAAAATTGCATGTTATTATTATGCTGATATGGTCAACAGTCTTAATGATGTAAAACAATTTTATTAATAATTGAGGTTTAAATGAAACTAAAATCATGGAGAATGTGATGTAAATAACAAAGGGAATTGTGACTTGTATAGTAATATAGTTTCGGTTACAGACAGACAAACCCACAATCTCCATTATAATAAGATAATATGAGAAGTAAATACACAAGCGATGTGTTTTGATATGGCTTTTTTTTGCCGACAATTTTTGGGAAAATATGTGCTTAATTGAAGCCGTACCTAATTTTGAAAGTTAATTAATAAATAATTAATTAATTAGGCGGGAATGCCTATTTTAAATGTAAGGCTAAACAAATCGCGAAAATGTACATACAGAGATTGATTTTTCTCGATTTGTTTAGCCTTACATTTAAAATAGGTATGCCCGCCTAATTAATTAATTATTAATTAATTAACTTTCAAAATTAGGTACGACTTCAATTAAGCACATATTCTCCGAAAAATATAATAATATATTATATATCTATACATATATAAAGGGCAGTTGTGTGTATATGTAAGTCCAGAGAAAACTTAAAAATTAAAACAATTAACGATGAAGTAAATATATATATACACATTAAATACCACCAGGGCTCGGTCTTTGAGCAAAAATTATAGAGATTTGATTTATATTCGTAAAAATAAATTAAAAATAAAATTTAAATGATAACAGCATGGATTTTGTTTTCATTTGATATTTTAGATAGTAGACATTAATATTTCTTTTCAGAGTAGCTTGATCAACACAAGGTCTTTTTTTACATAGGGATTTCAATCAGATCCCACGATGATTCAACTCACAATTCAGTAATAATGGATCTGCTGGACTAACTTTAAAAAATCTCACTCTACCCGGGCGGCGCCGGATAGTCGCTGCTAGTATTATATATATAATATATATACTATATAATAATATATTATATATACATGTTATATTGTCTACTTTATATTGTATACGTATTTAGCCCACTCCTCCACCACAAGCAGGATGTGACAGAAGGTCAATTTTTAATGATGTAAATCTGGCTGGTTTCTTGTTTGCTTGCTTTCTTAGATTCTAAGGCATGTCAACCCTTGTTGGGTTATTTTATGCCGAAAACCTCTTTGTTTCATTGATTCTTTTTAGATATTCAAATTCTTTTTTAAATCCATTTTTAACATTTCAAACTCATTTTAAATCTTTTCAATCTATAAATTTCAGGTACTACCATTTGCTTGCTCGGATTTTAAGGCATGTCAACGCTTGTTGGTTATTTTATGCCGAAAACGTCTGTGTTTCATTTATTCTTTTGAGGTATGTAAAGTTTTTAAGTGCCATCCTTGGCCAGTTGAAAAGGGCTTAAAGAAAGTCCTATGTTATGGAATCCTTTGGTGATACTTTGGTAAGTATATAAGTCCTATCCTGCGTATTGGTAAAGGTCCAGTGATTTAATCCTACGTCCGTCGTCCAAGAATGGTAGCGGAATTATAATCAGTAGGGTCGGTTAAGTATTGTATCAGCCTCAGAGTACTGACAGTGATTGGCCAAGGAATAGATCACATGATCTAGGCTAGTCTATAAGTAGGAGCGGGGATCCATCACACACCTTATATATTGGGCACCTCACGTGGTGTAATGGTTAGCAAGGTAGATTTGCAGACCATTGTTAGTGGGTTCGATTCTCACTGGGTGCCCCATACTTCTGGCCCTGTGCCATATCTAAGCTAAGCTTAGTAAATAACTATATATTGGGCACCTCACGTGGTGTAATGGTTAGCAAGGTAGATTTGCCGACCATTGTTAGTGAGTTCGATTCTCACTGAGTGCCCCATACTTCTGGCCTTGTGCCATATCTAAACTAAGCTTAGTAAATAACTATATATTGAAAATTCTCAACAGGGTATTCAAATTATTTTTTAAACCCATTTTGTAATATTTTTAAACTGAATTTTAATCTATCTAATCCATAAATGACGCCCTATCAGGTACTACCAAACCTGGTCACGAGTTAAGAAAGACAACGATATAGATTGGTGCAAGTTTACCCAATACTAGAGCTCTGAGGCCAGTGTAGAGCTAGACCCTCTTGCTATTACTCCGTTCTACTCTGATCCGGAATCAGTTATTACATATTATGTCCATTATGGGCTAATAGCTTGATGGTAAGAATGTACTATTAAGGTCTGTTGGGGCAGGTGACCATACAGCTGCTCCCTTGTGGGATGCGTTCCACGACTCTGTTCAGAACTGCTCGCAGCATCTTGTGCAGCTCCCATCTAGCTTATTTGAGGCGCCTCGTAGGTCCAGGTAGTGCAGCCATACAGCAGTACTGATATGACTACAGCCTGGAAGAGATGTCGCTTTAGCTTGTCAGTGAGATCAGACTTCCATATGACAGACAATTGTGTTGTGGCCATCCAGCCTTATGGTGTGTTAATATCGTATCTGTGGAAATATTACTACCAGGTACGTGAATTGTTCTACTGGCTTAGGGGCTTACCGTCTAACGTGAAGATGTCTCCTTTCTTCTGAAGCTCATGAACTCTGTTTTGGCAGAGTTCACATGTTCGATAAATACCTTACGGAGCTCAAAAAAAAAAACACGACACCAATGTTATACTGTATGCATTATTATATATAACTAGCAAATATATGAACCCTCCGGGTGCAAGCATTTAAGTTTAATATAATAAAATATATTAAATTAGAAAGGCTAATGAAACTGAATAAGAATGCAGATAAAAAGAGTTGGAACAGAGGGGGTATGATTGAAAAATAGAACAACTTTGAAACTAAGTCTTCCATCATTTTTCATTACTCCCGTCTTTCATTGGTAAATTTTCCTAATTTAACTATTTACTTAAAATAGGATGTAAAGAATAATATTACAGTTATTTCTTCTTGTTAATGGATTTCTTTTTAAGATTTATCTCTGAGATTTTTGCTCATATTCAATAAGATAAAAACCAAACAATTAGAAATCAATAACTAAGCATATATTCATTAAAATCAAATTTTTAAGATCAATATGCAAATTATCCTTCCATTCACACTGTAATCCGCTATTTGTTGTATATATAAAAATTGTATATTATTAGTATGTATATGTCAACAGTCTAATGATGTAAAACAATTTTTATATTGAGGTTTAAATGAAAATAAAATCATGGAGAATGTGATGTAAATAACAAAGGGAATTGTGATTGTATAGTAATATAGTTTTAGTTACAGACGACAACCCACAATCTCCATATAATAAGATAATATGAGAAGTAAAATACACAAGCGGTGTGTTTTGATATGGCTATTTTTTAGCCGATAATTTTTGGGAAATATGTGCTTAATGAAGTCGTACCTAATTTTGAAAGTTAATTAATTAATAATTAATAATTAGGCGGCATACCTATTTAAATGTAAGGCTAAACAAATCTAAAAATGTACATACAGAGATTGATTTTTCTCGATTTGTTTAGCCTTACATTTAAAATAGGTATGCCCGCCTAATTAATTAATTATTAATTAATTAACTTTCAAAATTAGGTACGACTTCAATTAAGCACATATTCTTCTAAAAGTATAATAATATATTATATATCTATACATATATAAAGGCCAGTTTTGTGTATATGTAAGTCCGGAGAAAACTTCGAAAATAAAACAATTAACGATAAAGTAAATATTTATACACATTAAATATCACCAGGGTTTGGTTTATGAGCAAAAATAATAGATATTTTATGTATATTCGTAAAGATAAGATAAAGATGAAATTTAAATGATAACAGCATGGATTTTTTTTCATTTAATATTTTAGATAGTAGACATTAACATTTCTTTTCAGAGTAGCTGGATCAACACAAGGTCTTCTTTTTTACATAGGGATTTAAAGGGGGCATCCCATTCAACACACAATTCAGTTATAATGGATCTGCGCGACTAACTTAAAAAATCTCCCTCTACCCGGGCAGTGCCGGATAGTCGCTATAATAATATACTATATATACATGTTATATTGTCTACTTTATATTGTATACTTATTGTATACGTATTTAGTCAACCCCTCCACCACAAGCAGGATGTGACAGAAGGTCAATTTTTAATGATGTAAATCTGGCTGGTTTCTTGTTTGCTTGCTTTCTTAGATTCTAAGGCATGTCAACCCTTGTTGGGTTATTTTATGCCGAAAACCTCTTTGTTTCATTGATTCTTTTTAGATATTCAAATTCTTTTTTAAATCTATTTTTAACATTTTAAACTCATTTTAATTCTTTCCAATCCATAAATGAAACCTTATCTGCCATTTGCTTGCTTGGATTTTAAGGCATGTCAACGCTTGTTGGGTTATTTTATGCCGAAAACGTCTTTGTTTCATTTATTCTTTTGGGGTATGTAAAGTTTTTAAGTGCCAGTTGAAAAGGGCTTAAAGAAAGTCCTATGTTATGGAATCCTTTGGTGATCCTTTGGTAAGCGTATAAGTCCTATCCTGCGTATTGGTAAAGGTCCAGTGATTTAATCCTATGTCTGTCGTCCAAGAATGGTAACGGAATTATGACCAGTAGGGTCGGTTAAGTATTGTATCAGCCTCAGATTACTGACAGTGATTGGCCAAGGAATAGATCACATGATTAGGCTAATCTATAAGTAGGGGCGGGGATCCATCACACACGTTATATATTGAACATTCTCAACAGGATATTCACATTATTTTTTAAACCCATTTTTTAACATTTTTAAACTCAATTTTAATCTATCTAATCCAAAAGTGACGCTCTAAATGACAACGAAGGCATAATCAACACTATCAAATCACCGGAAGTGGAACTAGATATAGTTCAACGTCATTTACACAACACAACACGACAAACAGAAAGAAATAGAATGAAAAGGGATGATAAAGAAAGGAAGAAAGAAATAAAGACTTTGATCCTCTCTCACCGCCTTGTTCAGGGATCAAGACCCCCCAATGGGGCCACCTATGGACCATAAGTGGCGATCCGTAATGCTTAAGGACTGAATCCTGATGAATAAACTGTCCATGATACGCAACACTCCACTTTGACTCTTATCTGAGCCAGCGGTCGATCGGAGAGGCCCGCTCTAATCTACCGGCTGGTCATGTCAAACTCTAGCACTCATATGATTGTCACGACTGTTTTATGGAAACCCCAACTCTACATGGTCCATGGAGCACTTCTACTTCAGGATAATCGTTATTACTGAGAATTCAATTTCCACAGTAATCTACGCTATATTAAGACACTTGGTCGGTAATATGCATCATATGAACGAGCTCTATTCAACAACATAATGGGTTTAAATTAGCTGCAAAACTTATTGAGTAAAACACAGAATAGGCCTCAATGGTGTCGCAGACTGAAATGCATTGACTGAAATGCATGACTGAAATGGTGTTTATGTAGAAAAATAGATACATATTCAAACTTTAAAATGATGTAAACATCATTGAAAATAAAGAAACATTTCTGCTATTTCTACCCATTTTGAAGACATTACCTTTGGGATTACCCTAGTATATGTATAGGATCAAGTTGTATTTGAAGAAGGATGTGGCTGAGTGTTTGAGTGTCCGGGTTATCATGCTAAATTGAATTTAGTGGTGAGGTTTCAATACTAGAGCTATGGGGAGTGTAGAGTTCACCCTTCTTGTTATTACTCCGTTCTACTCTGATCCGGAATAGTATTACATATTATGGGCTAAATAGATTTGGATAGTTTTAAGAATGTGTTTAAAAAAAATTAATGAACTATTGAATATCCAAAACAAAAATGTTTACGGCATAAATTAACCTACAAGATGACATACTGTAAATTCCAACCAACGCGACAAAAAAAAAAGCAAAAGAACAAACAGAAAAACAAACAAACAAGCAAACGAACGGCAGCCTACAGATTATTTCAGGAGTATAGCACTGCAAACTCCTTTTCTCTTTTTTCTCTTCTAGCTCTTTCCATCGGCTTTACTCATTTCCAAGAGTAAAACAATAAACTATTTTTAATCATTTCAATTCACTGGGTTTGTCATTTACGATCTTGTGTTGAACTGGATTTTGAATGCTATATAAGGTAATGCCGTAAACAATTTCAAATGGGTTACGTCACTCAGTTTAAAACATAATGCTAATGGTTATGCAATATTAAGTTCTGTCTTTTTCATGTTGAGTTTATCTTTGGTTTTCATTAATCTCAGTCTGCCTAGAGAATCCTTTGGAAAAGAGTGAATGCCACCCGAAATATTGGATAATATAATGAAGTTCGAGAGCAAGTTTTCATTGTACAGTTTTCATTCTTTGGAATCTTGTTTTTTGTTCCTCTTCTCATATTTTTACTATTCTTGTAATGTAACGGAAAACATTTCTCAATATATATATATATATATTATATATATATATTATATATATGAGAAGTAAATAAACAATGTGTTTTTGATATGGCTTTTTTTGCCGACAATTTTTGGAGAATATGTGTTTAATTGAAGTCGTACCTAATTTTTTGAAAATTAATGCCGCCTAATTAAACTAATTATTAATTAATTTTCAAAATTAGGTACGACTTCAATTTAACACATATTCTCCCAAATATATATATATATGATGTGTGTGTGTGTGTGTGTGTGTGTGTGTGTGTGTGTGTGTGTCATGTAGTACCTAATTTATGAGAATTGAATCGTCTATTTTTTTTCTATAAATAATATCTGAAGAGAGAATCAACAAGATCGCTCAGGACTTTTTAAGCAATTGCTAATTACTTTGTTCACTTTGTAACTTTGCTTTGTAAACCTTTTACGCTACCCTTAATATTCATTGTGCATCTTTCCCGTGTTTCTCTGTTAACTCTAATACTCGTGTTACAACAATAAGTTTGGTTTGGTTTCTTTATTTTAATGGAATATCATCTCGTGAAATTATTTAATCTTGTAGATGAACAGTAGTAGTAGTATTTAACCCATTGTTGGTATATATATATATATATATATATATATATATATATATAGAGAGAGAGAGAGAGAGAGAGAGAGAGAGAGAGCATTGTGCTTTTTCAGATTAAAAATAGCACCTCATTGGTATAGTAATCACTTTTTTTTCTTTTCTTTTCTTTTTTTTTTTTCTTTTTGTAAATAGCGACGCATTTCTCTGATTTTTTTTTGTTTTTCTTTTTTTCGTTTTCTGATGTTCCTATAAGGTAAGCAAGCTTGGTTTGCCTTATCTGATAAATCAGAAAACGAAGGAACCGGGATAAAATCAAATTCCGTCAAACCTAAATTCTTGATTTCCCTAGCGTTTTGGGTCTTAAGAAAAAGTGTTACGTTTTAATTATTATTATTATTATTATTATTATTATTATTATTATTATTATTATTATTATTATTATTATTATTATTATTAACATTTTCTATATCTTTTTATTATCTCTTCGGTATAATCTTATTATTGATCATCGCATCATTATTATTATTATTATTATTATTATTATTATTATTATTATTATTATTATTATTAATCTTATGGATATCATTTCACTATCTGACAGTTTTCCACACCCACTTAGCTAAAGTTTACTGGAAGATGAGTGACAACAAGTCTCCCCAGATCTCCAGGACTATTCTATTCTAGCTGATATTATCAAGGCTGTAATTTAGATGGTCTCGATTCTCCCTCTGATATCCAAACTCTTTTCCAAAACTCATGGTAACCGTTCCAAGAGCACCAATTACAATTGGACGACCTTTACATTCATGTTCCACAGTTTGTTTGTTTGTTTTTTGGGGGGGTGTCTTCAGTTCTCTGGCTAGGTCTAAATATTTGTCTATTTTTTCGTTTTCTTTCATTTTCATTCTGCGATCCCCCGGAACGGCAAAATCCACGAGATAACAAGTTCTCTTCTTCTTGTTAATTAATACCATTTCTGGTCTCCCAGCCGAGATTAGGTTATCCGCCTGTATCTCAAAGTGCTAGAGGATTTTATGTGTCTCATTCTCCATGACGGATACCGGTTTGTGCATATACTATTTAGTAGCATGGTGAAAATTTTATTTCTAGCATAATTCCCTGTGGATCACCTTTCTTACCCAGTCTTGCCTACTCTTGTACTTCTTTTGGGCTTATTTACTGCATTCGCATATCATATGATTAACCATTATGTCTTTGTCTCCACACAGTCTACACTAGCAATTCTGTTACGTCTTATCTACTTTTGCTTTAAATAGTTTTTTTCTTATGGCATTATCTTTTGGTGCGATTATAAGAGAATCTTATTTTCTCTTGGGGTTTCCCCTTTATTGTTATTATTATTGACATTTTTTATATTTGTTTTATGATCTCATTGGCATAACCTTATCAACATTTATACTTTTATTATATTTTTATTTAGCTTTTCTGATGGAAGATGAAGGGTAATTTTTTAAACCTTGACGAATATAAGGTGTGTAGTTTATTGAACTTTGGTCTTTACTAGCCTTGAATTTCCTTTTATAAAAGTACATATCATTGTACTACGAGACATACAAAATCTCTCTCTCTCTCTCGCTCTCTCTCTCTCTCTCTATATAATATATATATATATATATATATATATATATAATATATATATATGTGTGTGTGTGTGTGGTGGTGTGGTGTGTGTTCAAATGTATAGATATATATATATATATATATATGTAATAAATAGAAAGTGGCGCTAGTAGTATCCATGAAAAATCTCTCGCCAACCTTCCCTATCACTCATTGGGAGGTCTTCTGCGCAGCAACCAGCATCCTCGCATAGTTGGTCAATGTAAGTCCTTAGTGGGCGGCCTACGTTAGCATGTCCATGTCTTGGCTTCCACAGGTGAACGTCGCTTATGAGCTCGTCTCCACTTCTCCAGCAGTGTCATGCATGCCTAGTCAGTCTTACTATGGTTTGTGAGATGGGCGGGGGGCAGGTGGCCATATAGTTGCTTCCTTGTGGGGTGCCGTTTCCACGACTTGTTCAAGACTGCGCGCAGCATTCTTGTGCAGCTCCCATCTAGCTTATTCTCAAGGTGCTTCGTTAGGGTCCAAGTGGTGCAGCCATACAGCAGTACTGATATAACCACAGCCTGGATGAATTGTAAGAGAGGAATATATTAATTCAATTGATGCCTTTGAAATAAATAATAAAAGTATATAATAACAACCTATATAAGTTTAATACACCTCACGTGGTGTAATGGTTAACAAGCTAGATTTGCAGACCGTTGTTGGTGAGTTCGATTCTCATTGGGCGCCCCATTCTTCTGGCCTTGTGTTACATCTAAGCTTAGTAAATAACTATATAAGTCTTAATACACATATCATTTGTTCCTATTTAATTCTACTAAAACCACAAGATCAATTTATAGCTGTATATTCTATTGTGTGAATAACCGTATTGCTAGTATCGAGAAATCTTCAGAGCTCTTTTCTTTTTCAACATTTGAAAACACGTTGTTATGTTGCATAGCGCCTTCTTCACTGGCACTAAATAATTATAATGTTGCATACCTCTTTCTTTAATTCTATTTCTTGGCCGTCTTTAGTATTCTGATCGTCTTGGTATTTCTTCTATCATCTTGGATTCTTCTAAGGCCTAGCGTCTGGAGTTGACTTGGGTTCGGTCTGGTTTTCTGTTAGGGATTCTCTCTTATCAGAAGCCCCGTGTGTCATTGTTTAGTTTTTAGATAATAAACACAAGACTTCGATTTATTTTGATATACTGTTTTTATTTTCAAATCCCCCAACCTAACATCTGCTAACTAACATATCGCGCGTGAGTTCCAGTTTAGACAGAGCATAAAATGGCCGACCGCTCTGCCTGCCGTCCAACTGCAACTGGGGACTCAAAAGGTCCCACGTGACTTCATATATTTGGGCTTCTGTAATTTTCCATGGAAGGACCCGGCCATGATATGAAAAGGGTCATCCCCTCAGACTTACAGGGGATTGACAATAATCTTATGCAACCGCATAGATTATGTAACAGTTAGAGCTTATGATTTATTATTGATCGTTGCATTTATTATTACGAGCAAAAATAAATAAATAAACAAATAAATAAACAAATAAAAACAGCCTCCCGGTGGTGTAAAAGTCTATTATAACAAGATATTGCATGAGGGTGAACTTAAAACTTCAATGTCAGAGGGTTTATATCCTGAGTAGAAATATCAAATTTTTTAATGGAGTAAAAAAAAAAAGATTTGAAGTGAAAACTTACGCGTATCTATTAATTATTAAATATCTAATCATTTTGAATATGGTGCACATACATTTTACAGAAAATCGTAGCTGTTCATTTATTTGAAACTTTTTAGATAACTTCTTGTTACTGAAAAAAGTGCGAGCATAAAAAATAAGTATTTAAGATTGATTACGAATTTCGTACATATCTTCTTCAACATAACGTAATAATAAACTTTTTAAATAAATTCCATAGTTTATATAGTTTATTTATTTAAGTAATATTTAGCTTATTATTTTAAATTGTCATTATTACATGATTCAAATGTTGAATTATAATGGACAACTTTTATTTATTTTATTAATATTAATTTCTCTTTATTCTATATATTGACGATTTTGGGTTATGTGATGTAAACAGTGAGGTAGTCTCGGTTACAGACAAATAGAGACCGAATCACCATTATTAATAGATTATTGACTTTTCATTATTATTCTTCCCACATCTACTTTTCAATTG
>CM042163.1:41090870-41111950 GCA_023376005.1 Doryteuthis pealeii
TCCATCTAGAAGAATAGTAATGGTACTATTTAAACCATAAATGGTGGTATGAATGTGTTCATACCTTTCCCAAGAGTATTAGTCCGGAAATGAATCTAATAGTGTGACTGGATTTCGAACTCGTTTACTATGATATTGCAGTGCAACACGTTAGTCAACACGCCACGGGGACACACCTTCCCAATTTATTTTTTTTTTTTATTTATTTTTTTTTTCTTTTAGTCGCAGCAATCTATGAATAATATACAGCTTACCCAGAACAAATTTATCATAGAAATTAAATAAAGCGACTTTCTCTTTCTCTTTTTCTCTTCCATCTCTCTTTCTTTTTTTCTCTTCCATTTCTCCAACTTTCTGTCTTTTTTTTCTCTTCCGCCCATTTCTCTTTCTCTCTTTATTTTCCATTCATCCATATCTATCTTTCTTTTTTTGTCTTCCATTCATATATCTCTCTTTTCTTCTCACTTCTATTTATTCCTCTACCTTTCTCTCTTTCTCTTTTATTCATCCATCTCTCTCTTTTCCTCTTTTATCAAACCATCTCCCTTTCTCTCCCATCATCCCTCTTTCTCTTTTTCTCTTCCATTCATCCCTCATTCTCTTTCATTCATCCATATTTCTCTGACCCATTTGTCTATTTCTATTTTTCTATTTTAAGACATCAAATGCATCTACCCAACCTGTCCTTGCAAATAGAATGTGACACATGGTCTATTTCTACGAGGACTTTAACAGGTTTAAACAGGTCTTCCTAGACCAGTTGCCATACCAAGGTTACAAAATGTTCTATCGTCGAGGTGAATTGATACACAGAAGAAATTGCGTGTTTAATATATTCATTTAGCACCAATATCCGGCGCTGACGGATACATACAAAAAACACAGAACAATAAGTAACAAAACAATTAACTTACAAGAAATAGAGGAGGGTCGTATGCGAATAGCCAAAATAAGTAAGAACAATCTGAATATTAGCCAGCTTATTTCTCAATTGTTGAAGCCCTTAATTGTAGACTATTTAAGACTATGGGCGAGGCCATCTGGTAGAGTGCTGCTCTACAAGACAAAGAACAGTCTACCTGACTATTAACCCATAGCTGAAGGGAGAATACTTGCATTTATACATATATATATACATACATACATATATATATATATATATATATATATATATATATATATATATATATATTATTATAATGGAGATTGTGTGTTATTCTACATACTAATAACATGTGATTGTATTTATATATACCACAAAATAGTGGCATACAGTATGCACGGGGAGGCTTATTTGCATATTGATATTTAAAATTTGATTTTAATAAATATGTGCTTGGTATTATTGATTTCTAATTGTTTGGTTTTATCTTAATGAATATGAGCAAAGATCTCGGAGATAAATCTTAAAAGAAAATTATTTACAAGAAGAAATAACTGTAATTTTATTCTTTACTTCTCATGTTAACTAAATAGTTAAATTAGAAAAATTTAGTAATGAAAGACGGAAGTGGTGGAAGAGTAAGTTTCAGTTGTTCTATTTTTTGATTATAGCCCCCTCTGTTGCAATTTTTTTTTCATTCTTATTTCTAATTTAATATGATATTTTATTACATTAAAACTTAAGTACTTGCACCCGGAGGGTGCATATATTTGCTAGTATATATAAAGGTATAAATCCAAGTATTTATATATATAAAGGTATAAATCCAAGTATATATATATATTATATATATATATATATATATATATATATATATTCTCAGTCGGTATCGAGTCTGACTAGGAAGCACATGTTTCTGGATTCGATACCGACCTTCGCTGATACCGACTTTAGGCCAACCCTCGACTTTACTCATTTATAAAAGCTTTGTTACTGAAATTGAGCACACCACTTATAATACTGCAAAAAACTTGGTCCCCACTAACTCAGCAAATGAGCTCCTGATAACCCTATACTATGACAATTATATATATATATATATATATATATATATATATATATATATATATATATATGTGTGTGTGTGTGTTTGTATGTGTGTGTGTGTGTATGTGTGTTTGTTTAGGTGTTATATTGTTTAATTGTATGTGTGTGCATTCGTGTGTATGTGTTTACGTATACGTGTGTGTGCGTGCGTGCGCGTCTGTCTGTGTGTGTGGTATTCTCATTCGTGCCAAAATTCAAAGAATGTCAAAGAGGCGTGTTTATCCGAAAACACGTCAACATTTTTATCGGACTTTGGTAAATGGTTAGGAAGGTATTCCAGAAAAGAAGAGAGAAAAAAAATTCTTTGACCAATGACTCGTTCGTTCCAGACGGTTTGGCACCAACACAAGGATCGGGTGGCAACGGGGGTGGGGGTGAGGGTTCGGATGTGGGTAGGGAGACGATTCCTTCTACATACATTGCTAGAATATTAAATCTTTTACGCAAAAGCCAGCAGGTCTAGTTTTGATGATGATGATGTAGAAGAAGAAGAAGAAGAAGAAGAAGAAGAAGAAGAAGAAGAAGAAGAAGAAGGCTACTGAAAAAATAAGCGAAGAAGACTAGGGGGATGAGAGAAGAAGAAGAAGAAGAAGAAGAAGAAGAAGAAGAAGAAGAAGAAGAAGAAGAAGAAGAAGAAGAAGAAGAAGAAAGGAGGAGGAGGAGGAGGAGGAAGAGAAGAAGAAGGAGGAGGAAGAGAAGAAGAAGAAGGAGGAGGAGGAGGCTACTGAAAAAATAAGCGAAGAAAACGAGGGTGGATGAGAGAAGAAGAAGAAAAGAAGAAGAAGAAGAAGAAGAAGAAGAAGAAGAAAGAAGAAGAAGAAGAGCTGAAAATTAGGAAGAAAGATAATAGTGATGGAGAAGAGGTATATAGAAGAAGAGAATGATGAAGGAAAAAAGAAGAGGATGAAAAAGAAAAAGAATAACAAAAGAAGAAAACAAAAGGAAGAAAAATACGAAGAATATGAATAAGAAGAGGAGAAGGAAAAAGCAGAAGCAATTAATTTAAAAGGAAATGAAGATAATGAAAAAGAAGAAGAATGAAAATGAAGGAATAAAGAAAATGAAAAAGGACACTACAGGAAAATTAAGCAAAAAAAGAAGAGGAAAATATAAAGAAGAAGAAGAAGAAGAATAAGAAGAAGAAGAAGAAGAAGAAGAAGAAGAAGAAGAAGAAGAAAGAAAGAAAAAGAAGAAGAAGATTGCAAAGAAGAAGAAGATTGAAAGAAGAAGAAGAAAAGATTGCAAAGAAGAAGAAGAAAGAAGAAGAAGAAGATTGCAAAGAAGAAGAAGAAGAAGATTGCAAAGAAGAAAAAAGAAGAAGATTGCAAAGAAGAAGAAGAAGAAGAAGATTGCAAAAAAGAAGATTGCAAAGAAGAAGAAGAAGAAGAAGAAAAAGATTGCAAAGAAGAAGAAGATTGCAAAGAAGAAGAAGAAAAGATTGCAAAGAAGAAGAAGAAAATTGCAAAGAAGAAAAAGAAGAAGATTGCAAAGAAGAAGAAGAAGAAGAAGAAGATTGCAAAAAGAAGATTGCAAAGAAGAAGAAGAAGAAGAAGAAGAAGAAGAAGAAGAAGAAGAAGAAGGCTACTGAAGAGAAATCGAACAAGAAATAAAAAAAAAATAACTAGAGGAAACCCAAAGGCCACAATTTCTCTGCCTGTCATTTTGAATCAAGGTAGTAGGAAAAATGGCGAATAAAAATAATAAAAAAAGAACAAAATAAAAAAGAAAAGAAAACACGCATCCTGATTTGGTAAATAATGCGTAAATAATAAGAAAGAAACGGGTAGAAATTTCCAAGATTTCTGAAATAGGAAAGATAGAAAACAGTGGTACCTTAACTTACAAGTACCCCGACTTACGAGTTTTCCGAGTTATGAGGTGTCACCGGTCGATTTTTTGCTTTGTGTTGGGAGCTAAAATTTGAGGTATGGGTGATGTTTGTTTGTTTGTTTTGTTTTACGGCATATCAACCTCAGTGGGTCATTTAATGCCGATAAAGTTTTGAAATAAACCAATTCTTATTGAATAATACAATATATATATATATATATATATATATATATATATATATATATATATATATATATATATTGGTTTGGTTTGTTTTACGGCATATCAACCTCAGTGGGTCATTTAATAAAGTTTTGAAATAAATCAATTCTTAATGGATAATACAATTGTTTTATAAATACATTTTTCTATTTAGCCCATAGATTGGACCCTAACTGGTACTACCACTCCTGGTCAGAGTGGATCAGGGAGCAATGGTGATGAAGGGGTGCTCCACATTCCCCAAACCTCCAAAATTGGAACCTCACCATCAGATAGAGTTTAACGTCATTCCCAGGACATGTAGACCCGCAGCCACCGCCTTCTAGCACCCATATGATAAAAAGGGGTTTGGGCTTGCCATAAGGGCAATAGGGTTGGAAAAATCATATAGGTGCTAGGGTTTGACGTGACCAGCCGATTGATCGGAGGGGGCCTCTCCGACCGCCCGTCTAACCCAAGATAGGGCCAAAGTGGAGTATTGCATGTCATGAATTGCAGGTATGGGTGAGGCTCAGATAGTAAAGTAAAGTTAGTGAAGTGGCTTATTGTCGGTATCAGCCGTACAATGAGGGGTCTATTTCCTTTTCGCTAGCTCTAGACTAGGCAGATTGATTTTGTTCATGTGGAGCGCCACACCTACCTTTAGCTTTCCACTTTATCGCCTATGTCAGATAACTCAATCTGTGCTACTCATGCGCTGAGTTAACGAGGACCCGTATCGATCCAGGAACCTTGTGATTACTAGGCGGGTGCTCTGATTTCACGAAAATATATACGTTACGTTAAGTATCAGTTTCAGGAAGCAAGCTTTTGGATAATATAATCTTTAAACACAAGTGTTGAAATTAACAAAACAAAATGGCTTATAATGTTCTTTTTTTTATAGTTATTTTTTTTTTTTCATAAAACATTCAGCTAACACAGAAAGCTGCTAACGGAAAAAGAAAATTTTCTTTAATACATTCTCATTTTTCGATTTCATTTGGAAAAATCTGACTCAGGATAGATAACATCTCGGTAAGGATTAAAAGCAAAGTTCGTCTACATCGTGGTGGTCATTAGTGATTGTGATATTATTCTCCCATTCATCTTCCCACACTGTATCAGAGTCAACATGGAGAACTAGATCAAGTCCCTGAATGAAGTCGTTCTATCCTGGATCTCGAGAGTGGCTGTTGGAAGACCTTACGTCTGGCAGCAGGAGATCCCAGATTTGGCAGTCAAAAAATGTTTGCGACCACCGAATTCCTAACAACGAGCAACTTATCTTTCCTGGCCTTTTTTAGCCGACAATTTTTGGGAGAATATGTGCTAAAAGCCATATCATAAACACATCACTGTGTATTTACTTCTCATACTGTCGTGTAGAAGTCACTATAAGAGGAATATAAAAAACCTACTTCTAAACAAAACGAAAAATCTACATAAGTCCGGTTGGTGCAGGGGTTAAGATGCTTGCCTGTCAGCTTGACAGTCGGGTTTCGAATCACGAACAAGGCGGTCTTCCTATCTATAGCTCTGCTGATGAGGCCTAATAGGCCGAAATGTACATACAGAGATTGATTTTTCTCGATTTGTTTAGCCTTACATTTAAATAGGTATGCCCGCCTAATTAATTAATTATTAATTAATTAACTTTCAAAATTAGGTACGACTTCAATTAAGCACATATTCCCCCAAAAATTGTCGGCTAAAAAAAAAGCCGTATCATAAACACATCGCTGTGTATTTACTTCTCATATATATGTATATATATAAGTAAAGTTTAGGAATAAAAGCAAATAAATTTCAATAAATTTCAATATATATATATATATATATATATATATTATATATATATATATATATATCAGCAAATGTCGGAATAATAAATATATAAAAGTGCTTAATACATACATACGGCTGATTTAGAAACCAACAAGTAGCAGAAAATATCTATCTAGGCTTCACTGAGAGGGATCTTCAGGATAACTCTGACTAAAACTGAATTGTACAAACGGATGTTAACAAAAACATTAGAGAAGGAACGCAACAAGCGTTAGGATTGTTAACAGTCGAGACGCCATTTACATTTATGCCTACATCCCTTCAATATTTGAGAGGTTTACTGCTGTAGCCTCAACACAGTACACACGAATATATATATATACTTATATGTACACTTTTTCCTCTTGAACGAGTACCCCACGCCCTTAAAGGTTACTTCCTGAAAATTACTTCTGGCTCTTGTAAGAATCTATTGTTCACAATTGAGTGCAACGGAATGTTGAGTATTTTGCTGCAAACGAGAATTGGTGATTCTTTTATTATTATCATTATTATTTTTTTTTTTTTACCATTTTTTAGCTTGTTCTTTTATACGCAAAATCAAAGGAATTTTCTTTCAGGCCATTTTCTTTCTTCCCTTATTTTCGCAACATTTCTTCCCTTACGTTATATTCTTTATTTTTTCCTTCTTTCACTTAACTTTCTTCTTTTTTTTCTTTTTTTTCTTTTTTAAAAGTCTTTTTTATTCCTTCACTTTATCGACGTTCATCGTTATTCTTTATTTTTTTAACTTATTTTTCATTCTTCTTCTTCACTGTATGTTTTTTTTTTTGCCTTTTCTTTTATTTTTTCTTTTTTCCATTTTATCTTTTTTTTTTTCTTTTTTCCTTCACTTTGTCACTTCACTCTTTCATAGTTATTCTCCCATTTTCTCTATTAATTTCATTCTTCTTCTTCCCTTTATATTTTTTCTGTTTTCTTTTATCATCCATTTTCTTCATTTTCTTTTTTTCCTTTATTTTATCGTCATTCATAGTTATTCCCCCATTTCTATTTATTTCATTCTTCTACTTCATTTTATATTTTTCTGGGTTTTTTGGGGGGTTTTTTTTATTAGTTCTTTTTCTTTCTTTCTTCACTTTATTGTCTTTCATCGTTATTCCTTCATTTATTCAACTTATTTTTTCTTCTTCTCCTTCACTTTATATTTTTACTGTTTTTTTTTTTCATTTCTTCTCCTTTTTTCCTTCACTTTATCATGTTTCATAGATATTCCCTCATTTTTTCAATTCATTAATTTTTCTCCTTCACTGTATTATTTTCTGTTTTTTTTTTTTAATTTTTATCAGTTCTTTTTCTTCTTCCTTCACTTTATGGTCTTTCATCGTTATTCTTTATTTTTCTCAACTTATTTTTCATTCTTCTTCACTTTATATTTTTTTGTTTCTTTTTTCATTCTTTCATTTCTTCTCTTTTTTTTTCACTCTATCATCTTTCATAGATATTCCCTCATTTTTTTCGATTCATTTCATTCTTCTCCTTCACTTTATATTTTTCTATTTATTTTAATTTTTTATCAGTTTTTCTTTCTTCCTTCACTTTATCGTCTTTCATTGTTATTCCTTTATTTTCTCAACTTATTTTTCATTCTTCTCTTTAACTTTATATATTTTTCTTCTTTTTCTAATTTTTTTCATTTAAAAAAATCATTTTCAATCTTCTTCATTCTTCTCCTTCACTTTATATCATTTTTTTCTTTTTTCTTCACTTTATTATTATTTCTTTATTCGTTCAATTTCACGTGTTTCATGGTTATTCCTTCATTATATGAACTTATCTTTCATTTCTTATTCGTATTGAAAATTCTTTTCTTTTTCTTTTTTTATTAATTTGTTTTTGTTTTTTTGTTTTTTTTTTTCTCTTTGCACAATTTCTTATCTGTTTCTTTCTTCCTTCACTTTTTTTCTTTTTCATCTTTATTCCTTCATTTTGTCAACTTCTTTTTAAATCTTCTTTTCTCTTTCTACGATTTTTTTTAATAATTATTTTTGTCTTTCTTTCTCCGCTCACGTTTACGTCTTTCAATACATTTCCTTCATTTTCTCCAATTCATTCCTAATTTCCTTCATTTTATATGCATTCATTTTTTAGCTTTTTCTTCATTTTTCTTCATTTTTCATCTAGGTATTAATCTTTTTCGTTCTTCCTTAATTTTTTCTTTTTTTCTTTTTTCTGTCTTTCTTTCTATTTTCTTTCTTTCTTTCTATTTTGTTCCTCTTTTTTTTTCTTTTTCTTTTTTGTTCCTCTTTTCGTTTTTTTCTTTCTTTTCTTTTTTCTTCCTCTTTTCTTATTTTTTTCTTTCTTTTCTATTTTCTACCTCTTTTCTTTCTTTTTCCTCTTTTCTTTTTTTTTCTTTCTTTTCTTTTTTCTTTCTTTCTATTTTCTTCCTCTTTTCTTTTTTTTCTTTCTTTTCTTTTTCTTTCTTTCTTTTCTATTTTCTTCCTCTTTTCTTTTTTTTCTTTCTTTTCTTTTTTTTCCTCTTTTTCGTTTTTTTTTTCTTTTCTTTTTTCTTCCTCTTTTTTTTTTTTTTCTTTCTTTTCTATTTTCTTCCTCTTTTCTTTCTTTTTCTTTCTTTTTTTTTTTCTTCTTCTCTTTTTTTTTTTTCTTTTCTTTTTTCTTTCTTTTCTTTCTTTCTTTTTCTTCCTCTTTTCTTTTTTTTTTTCTTTTCTATTTTCTTCTCTTTTCGTTTTTTCTTTCTTTTCTTTTTTCTTCCTCTTTCTTTTTTCTCTTTTTCTTCTTCTTTTTTTTTTCTTTCTTTCTTTTTTTCTTCTCTTTCTTTTTTTTTCTTTTCTTTCTTTTCTTTTTTTCTTTCTTTTCTTTTTCTATTTCTTCCTTTTCTTTTTTTTTTTTCTTTCTTTCTTTTTTCTTTCTTTTCTTTTTTTCTTTTTTTCTTTCTTCTTTTTCTTCCTCTTTTCTCTTTTGTTCTATCTTTCTTTTTTTCTTTCTTTTCTTTTTTACAGAGGAAATGGTAGAAAAATTATTACTCCTATTTTTGACGTCAATATTTTTGTGGTCAACGAAGAAGCCATGGCCCTTGACTTATAAAATGCGTTAATCTATTCATTTGCTCAGATTAGCAGCTTTACCATGCAAGGTTATTTGCCTTACCTCGCAGCTATATGCAGATTTCGATCCGCGCACGGCTAGGCAGTACCAAAAATAGCTTAACTCCACGATATACCCCTTCTAGGGCGCCTCAGGCAATTAACCTGACTGATGTCTTGTAGGCAGCCCCTGTCAAAGAATTTAACTTTTGTGAATATTATGGATATTAGTATTATCTGCGTTATTCGGACTATTGTCCCCATCTTCATTGTTATTTGTACAACGTTTCGGCCTATATGCCATCCGGTCTTCTTCAGTTATTTCTTGTCGGACTCGGGAACCTTCTTGGACTCGGGAACCTTCTTTTCGAACTCGGGAACCTTCTTGTTGTAATCGGGAGCCATCACAGAACTTCGAACCTAACCCTTCATTCAGTCCTCGGGGGTATCCTGTTCTCATTCGGCTAACCAGTGTTAATTATTTTCTATGTTACTGCCTTTACTTAGGATTGAACCCGGAATCCAGAGATAACTGTCATTTAGAACTATCTTATCCACTAGGCCATGTGTCCAATTGGACAATTCAGTGTGAATTTTTGGAACTTATGGAGGGTATATCGACCGAAACGTTGTACAAATAACAATGAAGATGGGGACAATAGTCCGAATAACGCGGAAAATACTAATCATTAAGCCTCATCTCAAACATTCAGAGAAATTTTATGGATATTGGTTTGATACATTTTCCGACCTTAATTAGTATTATCCATGGCAAAAGCCATACAAGCCATTGGTACGTTACCCCACATCTCCAGAACTGTAACCATATTATCAGATGCAATTTTATGTGGTACCCAGGACACCAACATTTTGAGATGGGGGGTCTTATCTCTCAGGGAGTGATACAGTTAGTGTATTCTAAGTTATGCTGATAGGGTGGAACCACCCTAAAGTCCAACCCCTCCTCGCCGTGGTAGGGTGGTGATCACGTGATAGTGTCAGAGCTATGCCATCCGGGAACCAAGTTCTTGGAAGGGCCTCCCAAGGCGGATTGGCCTGTCACCCAGTGGCATTAGGGCCACAACCCGGCTAAATGAGTTCTGGTGAAAATCCAAACGGCTTATTCACTATTACCAGGGATCAACGGCTTTTGGTAATCTTTGCGCAGTTCCGTCCTGGTTTCCTGCCTCAAAAACTGCTAGCCGCTGACTGCTGGAAAAACAGCACCAGCTATGATTGAAGTCTGTAGCCAAAGCGGTATCACTTAAAAAAAAACAACCAACAAATTTAAAAAAAAACAGCTTAGGGCATGTTCCACTGAAAACCCAACCCTAACCCTAAACTCACCGCTTCGGCTACGGACTTAAATCGTAGCTGGGGTTTTTTTTTCAGCAGTCACTGGCTAGTAGTTTTTGAGGCAAGAGACCAGGACGGAACTCCGCAAAGATTACCCAAATAATACTCCAAAAATTATTTTTGAGTATCCATCTATGGAAAATCCGCGGCAAACAAGGACATCTTCGCCTGACCGGGATATGTACGCGGGGTTTAGAGACCGCTAATGAATTTCATATTCCTTTGTCACTCTTTTCATGAATTCACTATATCGTTCAATCGGAATACGGTGAATTCTTTTGATTGAGCCGGCTCTACAGACCCAAGATGAATGCCGGCGCAACAACAACAACAATAATAACAATACGCAACACCACTTCACCAGAGCTGTAGCCTCACCATCAGGTTAGTGTGATACTCATGACACCCACGTTTTGGTGTGGGAGTCTTAACTCTCAGTAGGGGATACAGCCACGCTGATAGGGCGGTCACATATTTGAAATAGAAAAAAAAAAACTAAGGATTTTCTTACAAACGTAAACATGAATTCACGATCCTCTCAAATTAAACCTTAAAAGTCAACGTAGTAGCGTTTGTAGACATGTATGTGTACATTGATGAAAATAAACAATTACAAAGAAAGCTATACAGAAGTACACTGATACACATTATAAATTGAAAAATGAAGCGGGAAAGTCTCCGTGGCGTAGTGGCTAACGTACTGGACTGCGACAACAGGTGGCTTTCTTCATTCATTTTATTTATCCTTTTACAATGACGTAGGTGGCGTTGGTAGACATTTAATGGAGAAAATATACAAAAAAAAAAGAAAAACAAAGATAATATAGTGTTAAAACATTTTAGCGATAACCCATTCGTTCATTTGAGAAACTGAGACTCTGGTGTTTTTGACCTTCGGGTACTGTCCGATTACCTCACCGCTCAGCCCCCCTACTTTTATTTTGGATGTTTATTTGTATATGGAGTTCTGTCATGAGTCTAATTTCGGATATTTTATTTAACAGAAGATTTGAAATAAATCTGAGGCACATGGAACAATGAATGTCTGTTTAACTTGGCCAAGACTTAGGCCTTAGTATGAATATTAAACCTCTTGGCAATCAGACCTTTGCTCTACAAATAGGCTATACAATCAATTTATCATAAGTTAGTTAAGTAAAACAAAAGAAGAATAATGACAATCAATGCAAAATACCTTTTTTGAAATTTAGTCTATAAAGTGGCATAAAAACGAATTTGACGTAGGCCAAAAAGCGGTGTAATACAAAGTGTGTGTGCGTGTTTATATATATATATATATATATATATATGAAATATAACATTTTGAAAAAACATATGATGTTTGTTATGTGATTGCTGACAGGCCTGTTTCGACCAAAACTATAAGTTGGTCTTCATCAAAGAGCGACATAGACGAGAAGAAAATATCCGTTAAAAAGACTGTTTACAAAACGAACGCTGATATCAACCGCTGAACATTTTTTGAAAATGCATGTTCTGTTTTAAAAATAAAAATAAGATAAATTTTATTTTTAATTAAAAATCAGAAGCATTATAGTTCATGGTAAAACTCAAAAGAGTTTATTGTGAAAATTGTAAAAATATATAAAAAATGTAAAGTGGGTATCAAAATAGTATAGTATATATATTTCAGCTGTTAACAATATACAAGTCCACATGGTAATTTGAAGAAAGATGTTAGGGTTCCAAAATTTACTAGTGGTGTTGAAGTCCGTAGATTTATATATGAAAGTCTTCAAGGTGTAAAATTCCAGATATAATGTTTTTTCATTTGACAAATATGAAAAATATATGGAAATTAATCTGACAGTATGAAATATAACATTTTGAAAATATATATATATATATATATATATATATATATATATATTATATATATGAATAAGATATAATGAAAAACAAAACGATGTTTACAACTGAAATAGGCTCATCAGAAGAGAAAGTGTGCAAACCGTTTCGGGGCCCAATTCTCTTAACGGTTTAAAAAGCAACATATATATATATATATATATATATATATATTATCATTATTATTATTTATATTTTTTGCTTGAAGGCATTGCGTATATCGTATAAAATTCGATAATTAATAAAGATTAATCATGACAAGCGAACTCGGAAAATATCACCCCTACGTAGAACATCATACAGCTGTTTCAACTTTATTAAGTCTCATCAGCGATGTATACTTACGATTTCCCTCAGACAGAAATCGAAACCGGGAACTCAGCACGCAGAGTCAGAGACTTTACCACTGGGCCACCGATATGCAGCAAACGGTACATGCGAAATTAGCTTGTCAAGGGTAAATACGTCACTATTACTACTACTATACAAAGTAGAGTGGACGTTGAGAAGATCGCAAAATTAGGCCTATTCTCCGGCGTGAGGAATGTGATTAAGATATGAGATTATATATATATATATATATATATATATATATATACGATGGCAATCCCCAAATTAAAGTCTCCAAAGCGCTGGGGACCCAGGGAAATTATACGTGCGGCTATTGGCAACACTCTTTTGTTTGTTGTGCATAGTCTCTAGAATATTTTTAAATCACAGAAACGTTTATGGTTTATTGTCAATAATATTTACATCATTTATCTATTATTGTATATAATCCCTATTTCGGTCGATGCATTTTTCTATGTGCTATGGTAGTTTTTGTATGCCTATTTATACCAGCTATCTACCATGTTGCTGAGGAAGCATTGAACCTTGTCGTCGTTTTAAGTTCCCTGCACTACAAGCTGACGTTTTTGACATCCATACACGATTCACTATATACTTCCGTTAACTGACAATGAATTTCAATCGGTTTAATGTCTTTTGCGTTCTATACCCTAATAACTCCGCGAACTCTGCACTTGGCTGTTAAGTTAATCGGGAGCTCTATCAGAAGCGACTCCCAAGACTCTATGTGTTTGTGTAGCCCCTCTCTCTCTCTCTCTCTCTCTCTCTCTCTCTCTCTCTCTCTCTCTCTCTCTCTCTCTCTCTCTCTCTCTCTCTCTGTGTGTGTATGGAAAAAAGTCTACTGCATCTCTGAATGTTTGAGACGAGGCTTGAAGATTAGTATTATCTGCGTTATTCGGACTAGTGTCCCCATCTTCATTGTTATTTGTACAACGTTTCGGCCGATATACCCTCCGGCCTTCTTCAGGTATTTCTTGTTGGACTCGGGAACCTTCTCGGACTCGGGAACCTTCTTTTCAATTGGACACATGGCCGAGTGGATTAGGCAGTTAGGTTAAAACAGTTCTAAGTGACAGCTATCTCTGGTACCCGAGTTCAATCCTGAGTGAAAAAAAGTTAGAAAAATAATTAATTGACACAACTCCTACCCCAGCTATGGTTAGCGGAATGAGAACAGGATACCCCCGTGGAATAAATAAAGGGTTAGGTTCAAAGTTCCGTGATGGCTCCCGAATACGACAAGAAAGTTCCCGAGTTCGAAAAGAAGGTTCCCGAGTCCGACAAGAAATACCTGAAGAAGGCCGGAGGGTATATCGGCCGAAACGTTGTACAAATAACAATGAAGATGGGGACAATAGTCCGAATAACGCAGATAATACAAGTCTACTGCACTCTCAATCAAGTGTCAAAAGTGGATTATTCTTGTATATACACGATTGAGATAAAAGCTTTTGAAGCGCCTTGCATAATAAATATTGTGTTTTTTTATTATCAGAGTTTCTTTTGTTTTGTGTTGAATTCCCGACAGATTTTTTTGTCTTAAAACAATGTCCAACTATCAGGGATTGTCCAACATTATATACTAAAAGTATTTTCTTTGTTTTGTATTTAGCTTATTACAAAGAAACTCGTGATTCAATACATCATTATCTAAGGGGTAAGACATTCTGAAATAATAATACTCGTGTTCGTACGAACGTTATCCTCTTGCAACACCCTCTAGTTTAAAAATGAGACCGTCCAAATTGTCCAAGATGAATTGTAAAAATGTAAATCTAATTATTTGGTGGTGCCTATCCACCAAAGTCTTATTTCTTATAAGTGTCGTGACCCCAGCTAAATAATGGACTATTCCGTTTTTATATACATAGAAGAAAGATAATAAGAAAGAAAGAAAGAAAGAGTAGGGGAAATATCGAGAGAGGGGTGAGTGCGCGGAAGCAATGACTCTAATCTGTTTCAATCGAATATAATGAAAAGTTGAAAGAAAGAAAAACAGAGTGACAAAGAATTAAATAAAGATTATTATACTTTTTACATATTGAACTATTTTCAATAGCTCTTAACTAAACATATATATAGTTGTAATAATTAAATTATCTTACTAATTCCTCAGATAAAGTCATTTTCGGCTTGAGATTACCAAGGAAACATAACGGATGGATTGGGTTTAACGACACGTCAAGCTGTCAAGGGTTGTTATTTGACAAGAAGTAAATTTTGAGGGATACTTAGATTTATTGTAATGCTTTGCAAGGATTTTTCATAAATTTGACAGTAAGTTGTCTGCAATTGTTTGTTACTAAATGGATAGGGAATCGCCTTGAGGAATAAGTTAATAGGGTGAAATTCTAGTTTGTTTTTTTTTATATATTTTGGTATAATTCTATTTCTTTCATGAAAGTTGCCCAATTTTTTAACGGCATATCAACCCTTTTCAATCCATCTAATGCCGGATCATTTTGATAAACAAAGGACACGGATGACTTACTGTACCTGCTGTTGCTTAAGTGGTCACCCCCTTAAGTAGTGAACAAGCTCATTGTTGCTTAAATTTGATGATCTAGCGGGAACTGGAACCTTTCAGCATGACTTGCCCTTATCCTTTTAGAAAGACCTAATATCATCTATATTGACATGTTTAAAAATATCTCCCATGTTTTTTTGTGATCTTAAAACGCTATCTAATAACAACAAAATTACGACATTCTATTAGAATGTGTTAAACAATAAAGAGCGTTTGACATAGTATGCATTCTGGTTGAGGGGTTTTGTTTAAGTAAAAAAGAAGTGTGTTAGTTTTTCTGGTTAGATTTTACAGCTTGTCAACCTGTTACATAATTATTAGAAACCTACTATTTATGTGCAATAGTGTAGAAATCAAAATGGCCGTTATAAGCTGCAGCCTATGGCCTTGAAGGATTTGAATGACAAGGCTTGACCTGTCCTGATCCTTCCTTCCGGTGGATATCGTGAGAATCGGCGGAGAAGACCCTCTTCCGGTTTAGATTAGAAATAGATTTTAGTCAGTCGGCAAGAAACCACGACGGTGGCGAGTCGTGTTATACACGCTCCAACTCGATCTGCGCAGGTAGTCTGGTGGTGGATTTCGAGAATAAAATATGATCAAAGTAAATCGAAGTCTTGTGTTATTATCTAAAAACTAACAATGACACAGGGCTTCTGATAAAGAGAAATCCCCAATGGAAGACCAGACACGAAGTCCCCAAGAGAAGTCCAGACGTTAGAAGAGACCTAGAAGAACTTAAGATGTCAGAAGAGACAGAAGACGAATAGAAGTAAGAAGAAGTAATGAGAAGGGTATACAACAAACCCTTACTGGATTATTTCATGCCGAAGATGTTTTGTTTTATTCATTCTTGTTGGGTATTCAACTTTTTAAAACTCAATTTTTTAAACACATTTTTAAATTCTTGTTTCTTCTAATTAACCCACAGATGGGACCCTAACAGGTACTACCACAGGAGGTCAAGGTGGACCTGGAAACAATGGGAGTAATGGTGATGAAGAGGTACTCCATACTCCACCAAGCTCTAGAATTGAACTTCATCATTAGATGCAGTTTAACGTCATACCCAGGACACTAAGACCCTCAGCCACCGCCTTCTAGCATGTATATGATAAAAAGAGTTGGGGCTTGCCATAAGGGCAATAGGGTTGGGACAATCATATAGGTGCTACGGTAGGAAGCGCGTTGTGTAATGGTTAAAGTCATGGGAAATGGACTCGTCGCCCCGAGTTCAAATCCTAGATGTGGTAATTGCATTTCACTTGGCGCTAATACCCTTGGGAAAGGTACGAATCCTACTCACCCTCCAGCTATGGGTAAATAGTAGGGTAGCCTGGACTCTTTAACCTTGGCAACGTAACCAGTCTAGGAGAAGGAAAACTCTGAATTTAAACCTATTAAACTCCGCTTAAGAAATTGACCTTATCACATCCTGCTCGTGTGGAGGGGTTTGGTAAATATATATAGGTACTACGGTTTGACGTGACCAGTCAATTGATCGGAGGGGGGCTCTCCAACCATCCATATATCTTGTGTTACATTTGTGTGAACTATACGTAATTGGGATGCAGAGACTTGTTTCTTTCTGGACGTTCTGAAGCCTGGTATTCATTCTCCTATATTTAGATCAAAGAAACAGAACATATCACTAATAAGACATCAGTAAAACAGCCAATGATTGATTGGTTGTTGATTGTTATGGCATTTCAACCGTTTTTGGGATATTCAATGCGGAACACAGTTTTTTCAAGAAGTTACATAGTTTCAATTATTCCTATCTAATGCAACTAATTTGTACACAGTTATAAACGTTCAAGTATTACTATCTACTAATAATAATTTGTACAGAATTATACGGTTTCAAGTATTCCTACCTAACACAAATTGTTTGTACTGAATTATATGGTTTCAAGTATTGATATCTACCATCTACTAATACTAATTTGTACACAATTAAATACTTTAAATTATTCCTATATAATACTAATAATTTGTACAGAATCATTTGCTTTCAATATAATAACAATCATTTCAAAACACACTTCGCAGACAATCCAATCAAAAAGCCAGCAAATCAACTGACTAAAGATTTATTTTACATGTTTATTCTATCTATTTTCTTGGTTAGATCGCCAAAGTTTTTGTTATGTCAATTTCCAATGGTACATTAAAGAGTAGTTAGTATCTTGGCAAAAGCCTTAGCAATTTTGTAAGGTGTACGACCTAAAGCTTAAATGAAAATTCTTAAAGGTATTCTGGTCCATGAACCTCAGGAATTATTATTAATTTTTCCGAAGATTTAGTAAAATTATTTATATTTCTAGTTATTACTTGTTGTGTCATTTGTTCGTATGTGTTTTCGACTTCTGATAATTCCGTTAGTTTATTTTTATAATAGTGTTGTATTAATAATGACAACACCACCTCCTTTATTAGAACTAGCAAATATATGCACCCTCCGGGTGCAAGTATTTAAGTTTTGATATAATAAAACATCATATTAAATTAGAAAGGCTAATGAAACTGAATAAGTATGCAGATAAAAAGATCTGCAACAGAGGGGGTATAATCGAAAAATAGAACAACTTTGAAACTAACTATTCCATCATTTTCCATTACTTCCCGTCTTTCATTGGTAAATTTTCCTAATTTAACTATTTAGTTAAAATAGGAAGTAAAGGATAATATTACAGTTATTTCTTCTTGTAAATAAATTTCTTTTAAGATTTATCCACGAGATTTTGTTTATATTTCTTAAGATAACCAAACAATTAGAAATCAATAATACCAAGCACATATTTATTAAAATAAAATTTTAAATATCAATATGCAAATTAGCATTCTCGTTCAAACTGTAACCGCTATTTTGTTGTATATAAAATACAATTGCATGTTATTAGTACGTAAATATGGTCAACAGTATTAATAATGTAAAAGAATTTTATTAATAACTGAAGGTTAAAAGAATGAAATCATGGAGAATTTGACGTAAATATTAAGGGAATTATGACTTGAGTAGTAATATAGTTTCGGTTACAGACAGAAAAACCCACAATCTCCATTATAATAAGATTACATTATTTTTGGACAAACCTCTTAGTGCAGCAAGATGTATTTCTGGTAAAGTGTTTATCATTTTCCCATTTAAGAAACACCAGACATGTCATATCGAAATGATTAATTTTAGTTATTTTGGATAAAAGAAATAGAGATTAGATTTCTGTATATATATAATATATATATATATATATATATATATATATATATATATATATATTTTACCAACCCTCACACGAGCAGGATGTGACACAAGGCCAATTTCTTAAGCGGAGTTTAACAGGTTTGAATTCAGAGTTTTCCTTCTCCTGGACCGGTGGCCTAACCAAGGTTAAAGAGCCCAGTCTTCCTACTATTTACCCATAGCTGGAGGGAGCGTAGAATTCATACCTTTCCCAAGGGTTTTAGCACTAAGTGAAATGCAATTACCATGTCCAGAATTTGAACTTGGGGCGACGAGTCCATTTCCTATGACTTTAACCATTACACCATACGCTTCCTGATATAGATCTCTGCATATAAGAACTTCTAGTTCGTCTCAAAAGTGTCGGGGATCAGAGATTGAAATTGTATTTCTGTATATCTCTGTCCCTTTTGTCTCACTTTCACCGTCTCTCGCTCCTTTTTTCTCTCCTCCACACACACACACACACACACACACAATATTACGTGGGATCTCGCTATTCATTAGAAATCACATTTATCTATCTATATCTAAGTTATTTAAGATTTATCTATCTCTCGGGTATCTACTATTCTATCTATTTCTCTCTATCTATGTCTGTTCATCTATCTATCTATCTATCTATCTCTCCCCTTTCTCTCTCTCTCTCTCTCTCTCTCTCTCTCTCTCTCTCTCTCTCTCTCTCTCATATATATATATATATATATATATATATATATATATATATATTTTGGGGGATATTGCTTAATTGAAGTCATACCTAATTTTGAAAATTAATTTGTTAATAATTAATGAATTTAGGCGGGCATATATGTTCAAATGTAAGGCTAAACAAATCGAGAAAATGTCAATCCCTGAATTTTCTCGATTTTTTTAGCCTTACATTTCAACATATAGGCCCGTCTAAATTCATTAATTATTAACTAATTAATTTTCAAAATTAGGTATGACTTCAATTAAGCACATATCCTCCAAAAATTGTCGGCTTAAAGCCATATGAAAATAAACACATTTGCTTGTTTACTTATACTTATATATAATATATATATATATATATATATATATATATTATTATATATTATATTCTCTATTATACATTTATTTCTTAAAATTTATGCATTTATGTATGTTTCTTAAGATCCACCTATCTATCTTTCTATCTATCAATCTATCAATCTATCTGACTATCCATTTCACTCTCTGTCTGTTGTGTCTTTCTGTCTTTTTGTCTGTCTGTCTCTCTTTTCTCTATCGATCTTTCTCTCTCTCTCTTTCTCTATTTCTCTCTCTCTCTCTCTTTCTCTCTCTCTCTCTCTCTCTCTCTCTCTCTCTCTCTCTCTCTCTCTCTCTCTCTCTATCATCCTTTCGGTAGTCGTAGTGATTTATCATTGTATATATCCCTTCATGAAATCCGAATAATTGTGTCTGAAGTTCTTATTGTTGGTATACAAAATATAATTGCCTCCTTTTTATATTGGAGCCAGGGCTTCCTACATCATGTGTTCATTTTTCACGTGACAATACAAGCTCTGAGGTCTGTATCTTTCACCTACAGGACTTGGAACGAACCGGACGTCTGTCTCTCGCCCATTAGCAACTAATGTGTGTCAGCCCTGGTCCCAGAGCACCCAGACAAAAAAACAATCTGTAAGTGGTTTCATCTTTGTACTTTAGACCTCTTCCTTGTAACACCTTTGTATCTTTTTTATGATTTGAAACTGGAACCATGTTTCAGTCTTTTTTTTTTTTTTTTTAATCAAATGTTGGTAAAAGTAAAAAATTACGACTTTGTATTTTCTGACCGATATTCTGTGTTAAGTTACCCTTCGTATAACCTAATGCGTTCTATGAGTGGGCGGGTGTATAGCTATGAACTAATACCCATCTTTCTAAATCATATATTATTAATATGTTATGGTTTTGATTTATAATCGGAGTTTGGTGACGGTCTGGCTACTGATAAGATTGAGAGGGATTCGATATCTGAGAAGCTATTGGGGAAAGTGTGAGTCAGTTTCATTCCAACATTATACATAATGATACATCACCAGTATTACATTAGAGGACACGGAGTATATAAGTATATCCTATTTATAGTTATAAACAAAAATGTTGTTTTAAAAAATTGATCTTAGACAAAAATTTTGAAATACCATCAGGAATGAATATAAACACAACGTCTTTTGGACATAAATAACCCATCAAAGGTTGACATGCCGTAAAATGTAACCAACACGCACCACCTACAATGCGAATTTTTGCTCAAAAGCTGAGACCTCATTATCACTGTCTGAGTTTGGTATTATATATATTACAACCAATTATTCCTACCGACATGCTTCCCATTTTGATGTTGTGTTGCATGCAGTCTGAAGTTATTAAGCAAATCACATAAAATCTTAAAATGCTGCAAGAATTTACAGGTAAGCTTAGATACATGAGAAATGATTGGTCGTGCAAGTAATAAACACTTCACTGAAACTTCAAAGAACTAAAACTTGTATGAGTGTAAAGAAATGTTGTCAATAAAATTTCAATAGTTAGCATTGTTTAGTTTTAACTTCTTTCATCGATTTAAATGGTCAAAAAATGATTGGGTCCCCATTGGAACACTGCCTAACCCTTAATCCTAAAATAAGTAGTCGACGGGCGGCCTAAAAGTCGGTATCAGCCAGCCAGCGAGGGAAGGTCTATCCCTTTTCAATGCGCTAAGACCAAGGAGATTGTTTTAGCCTCTGTTAGTGGAGCGCCACACCTACCATCAGCTCTTACTTTACCGTACAGATTCCCTAATCCTGATTAAGTAATCTAGATTGCCTA
>CM042163.1:41112050-41114550 GCA_023376005.1 Doryteuthis pealeii
CCTTAAGCTTACGATTCGCCACTTATGGTCCATAGGTGGCCCATTGGTGGGGGTCTGATCCCCTGACAAGCGCGGTGAGAGAGGATCAAGTCTTTTTTCTTTCTTCCTTCTTTTTCATCCTTTTCATTCTATTTCTTTCTGGTTTGTCGTGTTGTGTTGTGTAAATGACGTTGAACTATAATCTAGTTCCAACTTCCGTGATTTTGATAGTGTTGTATCCCTTCGTTGTCATTTAAGAGCGTCACTTTGGATTAGATAGATAATTGAGTTTTAAAAATGTTAAAAAAATGGGTTAAAAAATAATGTGATATTCTGTTGAGAATGTTTCAATATATACGTGTTGTGAGGATCCCGCCCCTACTTATAGAATTAGCCTATCATGTGATCTATTCCTTGGCCAATCACTGTCAGTTAATCTGAGGCTATACAAATACTTAACCCGACCCTACTGTCATATTCCGTTACCATTTCTGGACCGACAGACATTTAGGAATTAAATCACTGGACCTTTACCAATACGCAGGATAGGATATTACGCTTACCAAAGGATCACAAAGATTCCATAACATAGGACTTTCTTTAAGCCCTTTTCAACTGGCATTAAAAACATTTACATACCCCAAAATGAATAAATGAAACAAAGACGTTTTCGAATAAATACCCAACAAGGTTTGGACATGCCTTTAAAATCCAAGCAAGCAAATGGCAGATAAGGTTTCCATTTATGGTTAGGAAAGAATTAAATGAGTTTAAAAAAATGTTAAAATAGATTTAAAAAGAATCTTGAATATCTAAAAAGAATCAATAAACAAAGAGGTTTTTCGGCATAAAAATAACCCAACAAGGGTTGACATTGCCTTAGAATCTAAGAAAGCAAGCAAACAAAAACCAACCAGATTTACATCATTAAAAATGACCTTCTGCACATCCTGTTGTGGTGGAGGGGGTTGACTAAATACCGTTATACAATAAGTATACAATATAAAGTAGACAATATACATGTATTATATAGTATATTATTATAGGCGACTATCCGGCACTGCGGTAGAGGGAGATTTTTACAAGTTTAGTCGCGCAGTCCATTTATAACTGATGTGTGTTTGAATGGGATTGCCCCCTGTAAATCCTATGGAAAAAGAAGACCTTGTGTTGATCAGTACTCTGAAAGAAATGTTAATGTCTTACTATCTAAATATTAAATAGCAAAAAAATCCATGCTGTTATCATTAATTTCATCTTTATCTTATCTTTACGAATATACATAAAATATCTATTAATTTTTGCTCATAAACCAAACCCTGGTGATTTTAATGTGTATAAATTTACTTTTATCGTTAATTGTTTTATTTCGAAAGTTTCTCCGGACTTACATATACACAAAACTGGCTTTATATATGTATAGATTATATAATTATTATTATACTTTTTAGAAGAATATGTGCTTAATTGAAGTCGATACCTAATTTTGAAAGTTAATTATTTAATAATTAATTAATTAGGCGGCATACCTATTTTAAAGTAAGGCTAACAAATCGAGAAAAATCAATCTCTGTATGTACATTTCTAGATTTGTTTACCTTACATTTAAATAGGTATGCCCGGCCTATTAATTAATATTAATTAATTAACTTTCAAAATTAGGTACGATTCAATTAGCACATATTCTCCCAAAAATTTAGTCGGCAAAAAATAGCCTATCAAAACACACGCTTGTTTGTATTACTTCTCATATTATTCTATTATAATGGAATTGTGGGTTGTCTGTCGTTAACTAAAACTATTTTACTAACAAATCCACAATTCCTTTGTTATTTACATCACATTCTCCATGATTTTATTTCATTTAAACCTCAATTAAACAAAATGTTTTACATCATTAAGACTGTTGACCATATCAACAGACAATAATATTACATTTTTATATATACAAACAAAAATAGCGGATTACAGTGTGAATGGAAGGATAATTTGCCATATTGATTCTTAAAATTTGATTTTAATGAATATTAGCTGAGTTAATATTGATTTCTATTGTTTGGTTTTATCTTATTGATATGCAGCAAAAATCTCAGAGATAATCTTAAATAGAAATCCATTAACAGAAAAATAACTGATAATATTATTCTTTACTCCTATTTAAGTAAATAGTTAAATTAGGAAAATTTACCAATGAAAGGACGGGAGTAATGAAAAATGATGGAAAGACTTAGTTTCAAAGTTGTTCATTTTCAATCTTACCCCCTCTGTTTCCAACTCTTTTATCTGATTCTTATTCAGTTTATTAGCCTTTCGAATTTAATATTTTATTATATTAAACTTAAATGCTTGCACCCGGCGAGGGTTCATATATGTAGTTATATATAATAATGCATACAGGTATAAACATTGGGTCGTGTTTTTTTTTGAGCTGCCGTAAGGTATTTAACATGTGAACTCTTGCCAAACAGAGTTCATGAGCTTCAGAAAAAGGAGACATCTCACGTTAGACGGTTAAGCCCCT